>SJXQ01006033.1:122150-180768 GCA_006408695.1 Aepyceros melampus
CTAACATTGACCCCCCCCCCCCGCCCCCACCCTACCCTGCTGGCCATGAGATGGTATTAGGTGAAGCCTTTGGGAGCTAATTAATATTAGTTGAGGTCATGAGGGTTCATGCCCTTATAAGAGTCCCCGCAGAGCTTACCTCCTCTCTGCCCTCTGCCACGGGAGGATATGAGGAGTCAGCCGTCTAACAGAGGGTCTCACCAGAACCCAGCCTTGCTGGCACCCTGATCTCAGCCTCCAGAATTGTGAGAAATAAATGTGTATTTAAACCATCCAGTCTATGGGACTTTGTTATAGCCACCCAAACAGATTAAAGCAACAGAAAACCATACCCTCCCAGGATGTGGAGTTTCGAGAATTTAAAATCATGAAACGTGACATTTGGGGCTAAGCAGGCCCATCTCTTGTCCCGGATTCTGGAAAAACTGGACTCTGCTGATCTCTGGTTTTGAAGGCACCGGTGTCCAGCGAGGCTGGGCTGTCATTACCCGTCAGTTGCTGTAGCCAGAGGCACAGGCTGGAAACACACGGTCCTCAGGCTTTAAGGTATTAAAGGCATTAGCAAAACTCACCTTGATCAGAAAGATCCGAGGAGGCAGAAAAAAGCAGCACACTCTTTCTAGGTGAGCGTGGCTTCCGTTCTTCCACTTCTGGCTCCTGCAGCCCACAGGTGTTCTGTCTCTTCCTGGCCCCCGGGAGGCGCCACCTGGTCCAAGGGCAGCACTCTGCGGAGGGTCAGTCCCTGCTTGCCCTGCTGGGTTCTTTGTAGACTGAAAAAGTGGCTCCCATGGTAGGGGCCTTATTAGACTGTGCCTGGGGTGAGATCTACCCTTGGAGAAATGACGGCTTCGAGACTTCTTTCTTAATATAACATCTGTAGCTATTATGAACAACACTCACTGTAGAAATTTGAAAAGCAGAGATAAGATGGGACAGAAAACAATTCATATTACCACCTTAGAGATACTGGCATTTTAATTTTACTTGTTATTTGTTTAAACTTCTTATTTTAGCATATAAATTGCATATAAAGAACATCCATATACCCTTTACCCAAATTCACCTGTTGTCAATCTTTTCCCCATTTGTTTCAACATTCGAGTGCTCTCTTCCTACCAAACAATCATCTATCACCTATTTTCCATCTACCTGTCTTTGTCTTTATTGTCTGTCTATCATCTATCTTCCAACTGTCTGTCTACTTATCTACCTGTTTATCTATCTTTGTGGGGGGGAGGGGCATACCACACTACTAAGATGTGGGATCTTAGTTCCTTGACCAGGGATTGAACCCCTGACCCCTGCACTGAATGCTCAGAGTCCTAACCACTGAACTGCCAGGGAATTCCCTCTATCTATCTATCATCTCCATCATTTATCTACCTATCTATCTATTGTCTATCTACCTCTCGGTCACTTGCTTCTCATTTAATCATGAAATTGACATTTTTCTGTCTTCAGGTGGGCCTGCCACCCCTTTGTACAGAATTCATCACTGTGGTTGTATGAAAGAAGGGACCTGGCCATCAGGCTACCTCAGACTGGTAGCCGACATGGGTCTGCTCAGTTCATCCTGTGGGGTGTGACAGTTGGCAGCTCCGGGCACCATTCCCATAGCCAAGGTAGGTTCCGACGGGCCAGTTGGCACAGGCCCAAGTGTTTGCAAAAATGCCAGCTCTGTCTCTACGGCAGGGTGCACACCACAGACTCACTGTGTTATTGCCTTTGCCCGTAACCTTGTAAAGTAAGTGCACTGGGCTGTGAAAGTTCTGATGCGGGTAAGAGGAAACTCAGGAGCCGTGCATGAAACGCAGTGTAGACAGATCTGGGGGTCACGAAGTAGGAGGGGAGGTGCCGCCTGGTCTCCCCAGAGGCTAGGAAGGGGTGTTTTCATTGTTGAAGGAAACGAGGTTTTAAAACCTGTACCACATGCTGAAACCGAATGGCCACCAGTTGTGTCTAAAAGGCAAACTATCCAGGGAGATTTTGAGAATATTGGAATGGAATCCTGCAGTTGTGGACATACACAATTCTTCCGTTTCTGAAAGGGCTTTTTTTTTTTAAAGACTGTAAGCTGCTTGGTAACAACCTCGAGGGGTGGGATGGGGAGGAAGGTGGGAGGGATGTTCAGGTGGGAGGGGACAGGAGTAAACCTATGGCTGATTCACGCTGATGTTTGCTAGAAACCAATGCAATACTGTAAAGCAATTATCCTTCGATTAAAAATAAATTAAAAAAAAGAAAAAAGGACTGTAAGCTGCTAACTGGTATTTGTTATTCATTTATTTTCAGCTGCGCTAGGTCTTCGTTGCTGTGAGGGCTTTCTCTAGTTGTGGCGAGTCGGGACTACCCTCTAGTTGCGGCATGGGGGCTTCTCATAGCAGTGGCTTCTCTTGTTGTGGAGCAAGAGCTCTAGAGCCCTTTGGCTTCAGTAGCTGGGACATGTGGGCTTAACTGCTCCACGGAATGAGGAATCTTCCCTGACCAGGGACTCAACCCGTGTCCCCTGCCTTGGCAGGCAGATTCTTAACCACTGGGCCACCAGGGAAGTCCCTCTGCAATGATTTCTTGAGTACAATTTTCTCTTCTTGTTCTTTTTATTTGGCTCCTTTTCTATATTATCAGATATTGAATGTGTCATTTTAAAGTTATAATATTTTAAGCATTGCTCACATAGGCTGCAGTTATAATACAAATAATTAGTAAGCGGGACTTAAGAGTGAAGAAGATGCTCTTACAATTGACAGAGTCCACATAGGGGCCAGTGTAACCTTGCCTGGCTACCTGGCACTTAGGTCATAAGACTGGAAACAAGGATATTCTCTCTGCACGTGTTGTGAACTTCTAAATCCATCTTGACATAGTTTCAGCTCCACCTCAGTTGATGCTCTGAGAGGTCCAAGAGTTTCTGCAAGCCTTAAAATCTGGTTACAGAGTTAGAAGGTGAGCACAGGTCTGTCCAGTAGTCATGGAGATAGCAGAGGCCCCAGAGCCTTTGCAAAGGCAGGAATGAAGGGTTTGGCATCACAGGCAGAAAAGGATCCAGACCAGGAGCCTGGAGGGGATGGGGCTAGAGAAGCCGGTTTAGGGGACTCAGCAAAGCTGGACCCTAGGGGAAAGAGCCCATTCCTGGCGGGGGGAGGAGCCCAGGGGAGGACAGGTGGCTGTGGCTGTGTTAGAGAGGATCCAGGGAGAGGCCAGGAGGAGAAGAGGAGTCCTCTGGGGAGGGAGACAGATTCATCACCTGGGAAACCCCCAGGAAGCAGAGAAAAGAAGACGCTGCCAGGAGAGGGTACAGGTTGGGGTGGGGGAGTCCTGGCCTTCGCTGTGGACTCCTCATCCTTGGTCACATCCATCCACATAACTCCTATCTTCCTTTCTTTGCAACTTCCTGCTCCTTGCCTCTCTTTCCACAGAGGATCAGCCATGAGGGGAGTGGGGTGGGGAGTGTAGACTTGCTAACGTGGAAACACTCTCCAGAGCCCAGACTGAAATCTGGGTTTTACTGAAAACCCTTTGCTGGGACGACTAACAAATCCTGACTCACCATCATTTGGGGTCTAGTTTTCAGGGGCTCGTCTTCAACTCCTTGTCTCCTTTCATTGTGGTGTGGTGTGTTTTTCATTTTAATTAATTTCTTTAAACTGGAGGATGATTACTTTACAGTATTGTGATGGAGTTTTGCCACACATGAATATGCATTGGCCATAGGCATTCATGTGTCCCCTCCATCCTGAACACCCTCCTCCCACCCCACCCTATCCGTCCAGGTTGTCACAGAGCACCGGCTTTGGGTTTCGTGCATCAAACTCCCACTGACGATCTATTTGACGTGTGGTAATGTACTTCATGGGAAATAGATGGGGAAACAGTAGAAACAGTGTCAGACTTTATTTTTTTGGGCTCCAAAATCACTGCAGATGGTGACTGCAGCCATGAAATTAAAAGATGCTTACTCCTTGGAAGAAAAGTTATGACCAACCTAGATAGCATATTCAAAAGCAGAGACATTACTTTGCCGACTAAGGTCCGTCTAGTCAAGGCTATGGTTTTTCCTGTGGTCATGTATGGATGTGAGAGTTGGACTGTAAAGAAGGCTGAGTGCCGAAGAATTGATGCTTTTGAACTGTGGTGTTGGAGAAGACTCTTGAGAGTCCCTTGGACTGCAAAGAGATCCAACCAGTCCATTCTGAAGGAGATCACCCCTGGGATGTCTTTGGAAGGAATGATGCTAAAGCTGAAACTGCAGTACTCTGGCCACCTCATGCGAAGAGTTGACTCATTGGAAAAGACTCTGATGCGGGGAAGGATTGGGGGCAGGAGGAGCCAGCGTGAGGAATCCCGCCTGTGGCAAAAGTCATGAGACAGGAAGCCCGACCAAACATAAAGGCGTGATCTGGCTTCAGGGGCTCCCCCTGGGTTTTCCTGAATATCTACCCCCAAACCAGAGTCTGCCTGCTTTATTGTGCTGTGCTTTCCACTCTTCTGACATTCTCTGGAAAAAAGTTAAGACCATCCACCGTGATTTTGGAGCACCCCCCAAATAAAATCTCTCACTGTTTCCCCTTTTATTTGCCATGAAGTTAGTTTCTGCATGTTGAGTGTTAAGCCACCTTTTTCACTCTCTGCTTTCACTTTCAACAGGAAGCTCTTCAGTTCCTCTTTACCTTCTGCCATTAGGGTGGTGTCATTTGCATATCTGAGGTTTGTGATTCTCCCAACCTGACATTTCCCATGATATACTCTGCATATAAGTTAAATAAGGAGGGTGACAATGTACAGCTTTGAAGTACTCTTTTCCCAATTTTGAACCAGTATGTCGTTCCATGTCCGGTCTAACTGTTGTTTCTTGACCGACATACAGGTTTCTCAGGAGACAAGTAAGGTGATCTGGTATTTCCATCTCTTTAAGAATTTTCCACAGTTTGTTGTGATCCACATAAAGTCTTCAGCACAGTCAGTGAAGTGGAAGCAGATATTTTTCTGGAATTCCCTTGCTTTCTCCATGATCCAATAAAACGTTGGCAATTTGATCTCTGGTTCCTCTGCTTTTTCTAAACCCAGCTTGAACATCTGGAAGTTCTTGGTTCACATACTGTTGAAGCCTAGCTTGAAGGATTTTGAGCAAAACCTCATTAGCATGTGAAATGAGCGCTATTGTCCAGAGTTTGCACATTCTTTGGCACTACCCTTCTCTGGGATTGGAATGAAAACTGACCTTTTCCAGTCCTGTGGCCACTGCTCTGTTTTCCAAATTTGCTGGCATATTGAGTGCAGCACTTTAACAGCATCATCTTTTTATGATTTTAAATAATTCAGCTGGAATTCCATCACTTCCTTTAGCTTTGTTTGTAGTAATGCTTCCTAAGGTCCCGGTAAAGTGTCTGTCTACAATGTGGGAGACCTGGGTTTGATCTCTGGGTTGGAAAGTTCCCTGGAGAAGGAAATGGCAACCCACTCCAGTACTCTTGCCTATAAAACCCCATGGGTGGAGGAGCCCGGTGTCCATGGGGTCACAAATAGTTGGACACAACTGAGCAACTTCAAGACCCACTTAACTTCACACTCCAGGATACCTGGCTCCAGTTATGACCACACCATCACAGTTATTCTGGCCATTAAGACCTTTTTTGTGTAGTTCTGTGAATTCTTGCTACCTTTTCTTTTTTTTAATTAATTTATTTTAATTGGAGGCTAATTACAATTTTGTAATGGCTCTTGCCATACATCAACAAGAGTCAGCCATGGGTATACACATGTCCCCCATCCTGAACCCCTCTTTGCCACCTCTTCTTAATGTCTTCTGCCTCCCTTAGGTCCTTGCCATTTCTGTCCTTTATTGTGCCCATCTTTGCAGAAATGTTCCCTTGATATCTCCGATTTTCTTAAATAGATCTCTAGTCTTTCCCACTCTATTGTTTTCCTCTACTTATTTGGATTGTTCACTGAAGAAGGCCTTCTAATCTCTCCTTGCTATTCTCTGGAACTCTGCATTCACTTGAGTATATCTTTCCCTTTCTCCCTTGCTTTTTGCTTCTCTTCTTTCCTTCGCTATTTGTAAAGCCTCCTCAGACAGCCACTTTGCTTTCTTGCATTTCTATTTCTTTAGGCCAATTTTGGTCACTGCCTCTTGTTAAATGTTACAAACCTCCATCCACAGTTCTTCAGGCACTCTACTGGATCTAATCCCTTGAATCTATTTATTACCTCCACTATATAATCATAAGAGATTTGATTTAGGTCGTACCAGAATGGTCTAGTGGTTTTCCCTATTTTCTTTAAGTCTGAATTTTGCAATAAGGAGTTCATGATCTGAGTCATAGTCAGCTCCAGGTCTTGCTTTTGCTGACCATATAGAACTTCTCCATCTTCAACTGTAGAAATATAGTCAATCTGATTTCAGTATTGACCATCTGCTGATGTCCATGTGTAGGGTCATCTCTCGTGTTGCTGGAAATGGGTGTTTGCTATGACTAATCTCTTGACAGAACTCTTGTTAGCCTTTGCCCTGCTTCATTTTGTACTCCAAGGCCAAATTGCCTATTCCCCCAAGTATCTCCTGACTTCCCACTTTTGCATTCCAATTCCCTATGATTGAAAGGCCGTCTTGTTTTGTTGTTAGATCTAGAAAGTCTTGCAGGTCTTCAAGGTCAGAAGCTTCAAGTCAGCTTCAGTTTCTTTGGCATCAGTGGTTGGGGCAGAGGTTTGGATTACTGTGATGTTGAATGGTTTATGTAGTAAACGAACTGAGATTGTTCTGTCATTTCTGAGACCGCACTCAAGTATTATCTTTTGGACTCTTTTGTTGACTATGAGGACTATTCCATTGCTTCTAAGGAATTCTTGCCCACAGTAGTCGTTATAATGATCATCTGAATAAATTCGCCCATTCCTGTCCACTTTAGTTCACTGATTCCTAAAATGTCAATGTTCATTCTTGCCATCTCCTGCTTGACCATGTCGAATTTACCTTGATTCATGGACCTAACATTCCAGGTTCCTGTGCAATATTGTTCTTTATAGTGTCAGATTTTACTTTCATCACCAGACACATCCACAACTGAGTGCTCTTTCCACTTTGGCCCAGCCACTTCATTCTTTCTGGAGCTATTAATAATTGCCTTTCACTCTTCCCCAGCAGTGTGTTGGATACCTTCCTATCTGGGGAGTTCATCTTTCAGTGTCATATCTTTTTGCCTTATCATGCTCTTTATGGGGTTCTTGTGGCAAGAATATTGGAGTGGGTTGCCATTTCCTTCTCCAGTGGACCACATTTTGTCAAAACTCTCCACTGTGACCCAACTGTCTTGGGTGGCCTTGCATGGCATGTCTCATAGTTTCATTGAGTTGCACAAGCCCCTTTGCCATGACAAGGCTGTGATCCATGAAGGGGTCAAAATGAATAGAAACTGTAAGTCAATGGGTTTCCCATCAGCTGACTCACAGTAGATAAGGAAAATTATCCATCAGAAGGATTGACAGATGCCGAGGTCCAGGGCTTGCTCTGTGGTGAGACTGATGCCTAGAAGTGGGCAGTCATCCAGAAGCCTGAGGACACCAGCAGGAGGAGTTAAGCTTGGGGATCTGAGTTGGGGGAGCAGGTGAGGATACCTGAATACCAACAGTATTGCATGCTGCTTCTTCTGATAGAATGTGGTCCGCTGGAGAAGGGAAGGGCAGGCCACTTCAATATTCTTGCCTTGAGAACCCCATGAACATTATGAAAAGGCAAAATGATAGGATACCAAAAGAGGAACTCCTCAAGTCATTAGGTGCCCAATATGTTACTGGAGATCAGCAGAGAAATAACTCCAGAAAGATTGAAGGGATGGAGCCAAAGCAAAAACAATACCCAATTATGGATGTGACTGGTGATAGAAGCAAGATCCAATGCTGTAAAGAGCAGTATTGCATAGGAACCTGGAATGTCAGGTCCATGAATCAAGGCAAATTGGAAGTGGTCAAACAAGAGATGGCAAGGGTGAACGTCGACATTCTAGNAGAAATGCAACAGATTTCTTCTTATTAATTTTGTATCATACAACTTTATCTAATTCATTGATGAGCTCTAGTAGTTTTCTGGTAGTATCTTTAGGATTTTCTATCTATATCTATAGTATCATATCACCTGCAAATGCTATCTGTTTTACTTCTTTACATTTTGAGTTCCTTTTATTTCTTTTTCTTCTATGATTCCCAGAGCTAGAACTTTCAAAACTCTGTTGAATAAAAATGGTGTGAGTGGATATCCTTGTCTTGTTCTTCATTTTAGAGGAAATACTTTCAGCTTTTCACAATTGAAAATAATGTTAGCTGTAGATTTGTCAGACATGGCCTTTATTATGTTGAGAAGGTGCCCCTGGCCTTCTCTGATGACTCAGTGGTAAACAGCCTGCCTGCAATGCAGGAGCCACAGGAGCCATGGGTTCAATCCCTGGGTTGAGAAGATCCCTTGGAGAAGAGCATGGGAACCCACTCCAGTATTCTTGCCTTGAGAATCCCATGGACAGAGGAGCCTGGTGGGCTACAGTCCATAGAGTCACAAAGACTCGGACATAACTGAAGCAACTTAGCATACACACAGGTTCCCTGTATGTCGACTTTCTGGAGAATTTTTTTTAAATCATAAATTGGTGTTCAGCTCAGTCACTCAGTCATGTCCAACTATTTGTGACCCCATGGACTGCAGCATGCCAAGCTTCCCTGTCCATCACCAGCTCTTGGAGCTTGCTCAAACCCATGTCCATTGAGTCAGTGATGCCATCCAACCATCTCATCTTGTCGTCCCCTTCTCCTCCTGCCTCCAATCTTTCCCAGCATCAGTGTCTTTTCCAATGAGTCAGTTCTTACATTAGTTGGCCAAAGTATTGGAGCCTCAGCATCAGTCCTTCCAATGAATATTCAGGACCGATTTCCTTTAGGATGGACTGGTTGGATCTCCTTGCAATCCAAGGGACTCTCAATAGTCTTCTCCAACACCACAGTTCAAAACCAACAGTTCTTCAGTGCTCAGCTTTCTTTATAGTCCAACTCTCACATCCATCTAGCTTTGACTAGATGGAGCTTTTTTGACAAAGTAATGTGTCTGGTTTTTAATATGCTGTCTAGGTTTGTCATAGCTTTTTTCCCCAAAGGAACAAGCTTTTAATTTCATGGCTGCTGTCACCATCTGCAGTGATTTTGGAGCCCCCCAAAATAAAGTCTGTCACTGCTTCCATTATTTCCCCATGTATTTGCCATGAAGTGATGGGACTGGATGCCATGATCTTAGTTTTCTGAATGTTGAGTTTTAAGCCAACTTTTATCAGTCCTTCCAATGAATATTCAGGACCGATTTCCTTTAGGATGGACTGGTTGGATCTCCTTGCAATCCAAGGGACTCTCAATAGTCTTCTCCAACACCACAGTTCAAAACCAACAGTTCTTCAGTGCTCAGCTTTCTTTATAGTCCAACTCTCACATCCATCTAGCTTTGACTAGATGGAGCTTTTTTGACAAAGTAATGTGTCTGGTTTTTAATATGCTGTCTAGGTTTGTCATAGCTTTTTTCCCCAAAGGAACAAGCTTTTAATTTCATGGCTGCTGTCACCATCTGCAGTGATTTTGGAGCCCCCCAAAATAAAGTCTGTCACTGCTTCCATTATTTCCCCATGTATTTGCCATGAAGTGATGGGACTGGATGCCATGATCTTAGTTTTCTGAATGTTGAGTTTTAAGCCAACTTTTTCACTCTCCTCTTTCACTTTCATTAAGAGGCTCTTTAGTTCTTCTTCATTTTCTGCCATAAGGGTAGTGTCATCTGCGTATCTGTGGTTATTGATATTTCTCCCAAAATCTTGATTCCAGCTTGTGCTTCATCCAGGCTGGCATTTTTCATGATATATTCGGTATATAAGTTAAATAAGTAGGGTGACAAGATACAGCTTTGATGTACTCAAAAGCTTTTATTGCATCTATTGAGGTGATCATATGGTTTTTATTCTTCACTTTGTTGATGTATCACACTGATTAATTTGAGGATATTGAAAAATCCTTACATCCCTGGGATAAATCCTACTTAATCATGGTGTATGATCCTTTCAGTCTATTGTTAGATTTGTATTGCTAGCATTTTGTTGAGGATTTTTCCATCAATGTTCATCAGTGACATTGGCCTGCAATTTTTTTGTGTGTGGTATCTTTGGCTGATTTTAGTATCAGGGTGATGGTGGCCTCATAGAATGAGTTTGTGAGTATTCTTACCTGTGCAATATTTTGGAATAGTTTCAAAAGGATAAGTGTTAACTCTTCTCTAAATGTTTGATAGAATTTTCCTGTGAAGCCATCCAGTCCTGGATGTTTGCTTGTTGAGAGTTTTTAATCACAGTTTCAATTTTATTACTTGTGATTGGTCTGTTCATTTTTTTTTTTCTGTTCCTTTTTGGTTCAGTCTTGGGAAATTGTCCCTTTCTAAGGATTTGATCATTTCTTCCAGGTTGTCCATTTTATTGGCATATAGTTGCTTGTAATAATCTCTTTATGATCCTTTGTATTTCTGTGGTATTCTTTGTAACTTCTTTTTAATTTCTTATATTACTGTTTTGAGCCCTCTTTTTTATGATGAAGCTGGCTAATGGGTTATCAATTTTATCTTTTCAAAGAACCAGCTTTTAGTTTCATTGATCTTTTATATTGTTTTCTTCGCTTATATTTCATTTATTTCTTCTCTGATCTGTATGATTTCTTTCCATCTACTAACTTCGAATTTTGTTTGTTGCTCTTTCTCTGGTTGCTTTAGGCATATCGTTAGGTTATTTTTTTGCGATTATTTTTTTGTTTGTTTCCTGAGGTAATATTGTATTGCTATAAACTTCCTTTTGGACCTGCTTTTGCTGTGTCCTATAGGTTTTGGATTGCCGTGTTTTCATTTTCATTTGTCTCCAAGTATTTTTTAATTTTCTGTTTGGTTTCTTCAGTGATCTGTTTTTTGTTTAATAGTATATTGTTTATCCTCAAAGTGTTTGTGTTTTTATAGTTTTTCTTTATAGCTCATTTTTAATCTCATAGCATTATGATCAGAAAAGTTGCTTGATATGATTTCAATTTTCTTAAATTTACCAAGGCTCCCTTGTGGCCCAGCATGTGATCAATCCTGGAGAACGTTCCATGTGCACTTGAAAAGAATGTGCATTCATGTGCTATTGGATAGACTTTTCTTTTTTCTTTTTTTATTTTTTAAATACAAATTTATTTATTTTAATTGGAGGCTAATTACTTTACAATATTGTATTGGCTTTGCCATACATCAACATGAATCCACCATGGGTTTACATATGTTCCCCATCCTAAACCCCCCTCCCACCTCCCTCCATGGGGGCTGCACTGGGTCTACATTGCTGTGCACCAGCTTTCTCTAGTTGCAGAGAACAGGGGATGCTCTTCACTGCAGTATGTAGGCTTCTCCCTGTAGTGGCTTCTCTTGTGAAGCAGCAGATCTAGGTGCAAGGGCTTCAGCAGCTTCAGTGTTTGGGGTCAGTAGTTGTGGTTCATGGACTCTAGAAAGCAGGCTCAGTAGTTGTGGCACACAGGCTCCATTTCTCTGAGACATGTGGGATTCTCCAAGACCAGGAATCAAACCTGTGTCCCCTGCATCAGCAGGTGGATTCTTAACCACTGGACCGCCAGGGAAGTCCTGGATGGACTCTTACATAAGTATCAATTAAGTACATCAGGTCTAATGTGTCATTTAAGACCTATGTTTCCTTATTGATCTTCTGTCTGGGTGATTTATCCATAGACATGGAGTGTTAAATTCCCCCACAGTTATTGTGCTACTGTTGATTTCTCCTTTTATGCCTGTTAATATTTGCCTTACATTTTGGGGTGCTCCTATCTTGGTGTATGTATATTTAAAATTATTATATCTTCTTCTTGAATTGATCTCTTGATCATTATGTAGTTTCCTTCTTTGTCTCTTGTAACAGGTTTTAAAGCCTATTTTGTCTGATAGGAGTATTACTACTCCAGCTTTCTTTCGATTTCCGTTTGCATGGAATATCTTTTTCCATCCTCTAATTATTACCCTCTCGGTTTCCCTAGATCTAAAGTGGATCTCTTGTAACAACATATATACAAGTATCATTTTTGCATTTATTCAGCTTGTCTACATCTTTTTGTTAAAATATTTAATCCATTTATTGTCGGGAGCCAGCGTGAGGAATCCCACCCGTGACAGGGTCACGCGGCAGAGACCTCGATGGGCAAGGATGATTCGGGTCTCAGGGTTTCCCCCTGGCATTTCCTGAGCATGTAGCCCCCCAAAATAAGAATCTGCCTGATTTTCAAAAAATCAACTCAGGGCTTTAGTCTTCTGCATTTGAAAGGAGTGTTTCAACTCAACCCCCTTTGATAATGCTCTAACTTAAATGCTCTAACTTGCCTAACAGGTTCCCCAGACCTTTTACAGCTTGTGAATTGCTTACAACCCCCAACTGCAAGGGACACAAAAGCTTAAAGTATCTTAAAGTTACAAAACCTTTTCTAAGAGCTAAAAATCCTATTGGTGATAGGATTTCACTGTTGACTCAATGATTGCTGCCAGACCTCCTTATTCTTTATCTTTCAGGCACCTGGGAAAAAGTTAGCCAATATAAACAGAATTTGGAAAAAGATATGTAGTAGTTTTGATGTTAGCAACACTAGACTTTTGAGTTAATTACTTTCATTTATAAATCACTGTACTCCTCTTGCTCATTACAAATTGCTGTGTCCTTGCTATGTAAGAATGTAACTTTGTTTAGTGCTTCCCAAGAATGGCACCAGACCTTGGAAAGAATAACACTTATCAGAAAAGAGCCTTAAATTGTTAAATTGGCCTTTTGGCCAGAAGATGATGTAAATCACCTAAGACTTGTGTATCAACTAGGTATGCAAAGGAAAAAGCCTGGTCTCGATAAGAGTCAGGGCTGCTGACGCTACATAACTTTATATTACCCATTGATCTCTGTGTACAAAAAAAAGGTATAAAAGGCCTGGAAGGACTATAGGAAAGGGAGCCAGTTATTGAAAGGACTGGTTTCCCCTGTGTCTCCTACTGTAATTTCAGACTGAATTCTCATCTGGGGCGTGGAGGCTCACCATGTCTACTTACTTGCCCCGGCTTCTAAGATCTGCGCGAAAGGGAGCCCATGACGGGGCACCCTTAGAGATTCAAGCGGGTGCCGGTGGCCCCACATAGATGTTGCAAGCTCCTCGTCCAGAACTTTATTGGCTTTCCACATAAACCAAGTTATTCAGCCTCTTTTCTCCACTAAATTTTCCTACTATGCTATTATTTCCTAATCTTATATCTAAATAAATAATTCTTTCTAAGATGCCACGCCATCCCCACTTTGAATTTCCCTGGATCCACCGGGGCTGGACCCTGGCAATTTATATTTAAGATAATAATTGATATGTGTGTTCCTAGTTCCATTTTCTTATTTTGGATTTGTTTTCGGAGGTCTTTTTTCTTCTCTTCCTCTTTTTTTCTCTTCTGATTTGATGACTAACTTTTGTGTTGTATTTGAATTCCTTTTTGTTTTTGTTTGTGTGTCTGTTGATTTTCAGTTTGTGGTCACCATGATGTTTTGATATAGCAGTGTATATGTAAACCAGATCATTTAAAGTTGTTGGTCTTTTAATTTCGAATGTTTTCCCAATATTCTGCATATGTGCTCTTCTCACACTTCTTGATTTCAATACCATTATTTGTGTGCCAGTGATTTCCTACCTTTACTTTATGTTTGCCTTTACTGGTGAGCTTTTCCATGCATAATTTTCTTGTTTCTAGTACTGACCTATTCTTTTTAGCTTAGAGAAGTTCCTCTAGCCTTTGTTGCAAAGCTGGTCTGGTGGTGCTTAATTCTCTCAGCTTTTGCTTGTCTGTAAAGCTTTCGATTCTCTGTTGAATCAACGAGAGCCTTGCTGGGTATAATTCTTTAAGTGTTTGGTATAATTCATCAGTGAAATGATAACTTATGTAAATATTTTCCACCAAATGTGATGTCCACACTATCCTGCATGTTTGAAGTTAAAATGGTTAAGACCAACTCTTACTGGAAAACAATTTGACAACAAGAGAATCTCTTTGTATACAAAAGAATGAAAGCTCAACAAGAAAGTCCATAAGTTAAAACAGATGTTAGACTCCAGTATAGTCAAATCTTACTTGAGACATTTGCTTCATCTAAGTAGTTACCTATTCAAAGCTAATTTTTAGTTCACCAGGTTACAAATTCACCTTTTTTAAACATGATAGTCAGTTACTTGCAGATCCCATCTCAATAACTGATGTTCTGTAAGTCAAAGTGATTAGTTTTGTTTTGTTCTAATTAAAATTGATTCTCAGTAAGGAGAGACTTGTTTCCATTTTCATGTTTTTTTCTCTAAAGGAGAATTTTCACACACCCACCCTGATTTCTTTTAAATATCATCTTTCTTTAGCTTTGAGTCTACAGTGTATCTGTAGATTTCAAACTATGGATACCTTGTGTACTCCTTTAAATGTATGCATAAATGTTTTTCTATTTAAGAAACTTCTTTTATTTTAGAGTCCTTATTGTTAAGAGCATATCCCCAATATTTAGAGTTATTTGGATAATGAATACTAAATAGAAAAAGGTATACAATTTTGATGTTAGTTAACCTTTCTTTGACATTTATGTACAACCTGAAATGAAAAATCAATATAGCAAGCTGTGATTTTTTTAATTATCGGTGGTTTCTTTAAGGCTTAATTACATCAGTGGTTTTATTTCATCTCTATCAACAAAAGATTCTTAACATGTGGTCTACATTTTAAAATAGTAACCCTTGATTTTATTTTGACATGTTTTAGGTCAAATATTATTTGTGATATCAATTTCCTCCAGCCAGAGACCATCAGAACACTCCCATAGTTGAACAAAGTTGGGCTTATTGGTGTTATATTGAGGAAGACAGTGCATCATGAGAATCTAGTGACAGAAGACAGTATCTAGGAGGCATCTCAATGAGAGAGTATCAGGATCGGAGTTACAGGATATAAGCTTCTGTTTGGTGGTTTTGGGGGTAGGTTGAAGGAAGTATGGTTTTCCTATGGATTGGTTGCCCTCAGAAGGCAAGGAAAATTCTATGTTTATGATCTTAATAATTTTTGCCTATGAGATAGGCATTCTAAATGATAAATTTGGAGCTAATAGAAAATACTGGAAAATAAATGCAGATTCATTTTTATAGCTAGAACATGATACATGAAACTAAGAGCAAGGAGCTCTTTGTGAGTGTGGCAGATATCTCACAGGGGAAACAAAGATTTAGGACTAGAGAGTATGAAACTTTGTCATTGGGTCAGCAGATGGAAGGATGTGCTAGGGCTCCATACAGCACAATTGAAGTGATGTTCTTTCTGCTGAACCTTGAATTGTATCTAATCTCCAGGATGTAGCCCAATAACATCTATTCTTGCAGCCATGAATTGGATACCTTGCCACAAGCCATTAATATTTGTGATGATGTATAAAATATCATCTAATTTGTGAATATTTTCCAAGTAGATTAGTTCATATTTTTGAATACTAATTTCTCTGTTGATTGTATGTTTCATGCTCAGGAGCACTACTGACTATAATTATTGTTTTTCATACTCCAGTGCCACAATTTGGCCACTGGAACCCCTTTAGGTTGGCTCACTTTACTACAACCCCAGAACTTTTAAAAGCATCCTTGTTTTCTCTTAATTCAGACACAACTTTATTTTCTCTAACATATTACTAGAGTGTACTAAACATTTTCATTCAAACTCTACTAATAAATCTAACTGCTACATATGATACTAAGTATATATGTAATTGGAAGGCCACCAAATTCCAGAGTGTGCAATTTGTAATCAGTGAGTATATCACAGTGTTGTCTTCATTTGATCGTGGTTAAAATTACTCTAATGCTTGAATTTCAATTATAAATCTGTCAATTTAGCTTCATCATTATTAATTTGGCTTTGGGAATGGTTTTTTGTCCACCTTATAATGATAAGAGATACTTGTTTGCATCAACAATATTTTTATGTATAATTTTGCAATAACTAGATATCTTTAAGATGTGTATATATTGAAGTTCAAACATGAATTTGTCAATCCCTCATTTATTGAGCAGCTGGATTCCTAAACTTCAAAAATATACAGGGACTCTAAAATTGTGTTTAAAAACTCATAGTTTTTAGAACTTTAATAAGTGATACATATTTTGCCAACAACAATTTTACTGAAAATTGTTTATTTTCCCTATAATTATTTATTATGATGGTTATCATTTTTTGAATCATTATCATTTTTCCTTTAAAAAGTGGGAACAAGTAATAAAGATGAGTCATAGACTACAAAAAACATTTAAATTGGTTTTAGTGAAGTCTCCCTCAACTGAAAAATCATATTTGAAATCATATTTGAAATGCCAGCATATATTGAGTGATTTTATCTTACAAAATATGCATAGCACTTCCCCACTAGCAATGATATAGGGTAGGCACATGTGTTACAAAACCTTTCTGCCTGTATTGCTCTTTCCCACCTCACCTGTCTTTCCTACCTACCCAGTCTTGACAATCACCACTGTTCTTGGTTTCCAGTCTCTAAAGGTTATGAATGGATGTTGCTTAGTGGGAGCAAAACTTAGCAATATCCAACATCTTTACAAGGAAGAGAAAGCCCATTGGCCATTTCTGCACCTTCAGGCCATAGGATTTTCAGAATTATATACCTGGTGTCACAGATGAACCTAAAGACTGTGAAGATCTCTTTGATTGCTCTGTCTGATTCAGTGTCCTTCCTGTTAGATACTGCACTGTGGATCAGTCACCATGGCGGAAAGAAATATCCCTGTGGCTGAGCGCTACTCAGAATTGTGTGACTTCAGTTCAGTTCAGTGGCGCAGTCGTGTCCGACTCTTTGCGACCCCATGAATCGCAGTACGCCAGGCCTCCCTGTCCATCACCAACTCCCAGAGTTCACTCAGACTCATGTCCATTGAGTCCATGATGCCATCTAGCCATCTCATCCTTGGTCGTCCCCTTCTCCTCCTGCCCCCAATCCCTCCCAACATCAGGGTCTTTTCGAATGAGTCAACTCCTCACATAAGGTGGCCAGAGTACTGGAGCTTCAATTTTAGCATCATTCCTTCCAAAGAAATCCCAGGATTGATCTCCCTCAGAATGGGCTGGTTGGATCTCCTTGCAGTCCAAGGGACTCTCAAGAGTCTTCTCCAACACCACAGTTCAAAAGCATCAATTCTTCTGCACTCAGCCTTCTTCACAGTCCAACTCTCACATCCATACATGACCACAGGAAAAACCGTAGCCTTGACTAGACGGACCTTAGTCGGCAAAGTAATGTCTCTGCTTTTGAATATACTATCTAGGTTGGTCATAACTTTTCTTCCAAGGAGTAAGCGCCTTTTAATTTCATGGCTGCAGTCACCATCTGCAGTGATTTTGGAGCCCAAAAAAATAAAGTCTGACACTGTTTCTACTGTTTCCCCATCTATTTCCCATGAAGTGATGGGGCCAGATGCCATGATCTTCGTTTTCTGAATGTTGAGCTTTAAGCCAACTTTTTCACTCTCCTCTTTCACTTTCAACAAGAGGCTTTTTAGCTCCTCCTCACTTTCTGCCATAAGGGTGGTGTCATCTGCATATCTGAGATTATTGATATTTCTCCCAGCAATCTTGATTCCAGCTTGTGTTTCTTCCAGTCCAGCATTTCTCATGATGTACTCTGCATATAAGTTAAATAAGCAGGGTGACAATATACAGCCTTGACGTACTCCTTTTCCTATTTGGAACCAGTCTGTTGTTCCATGTCCAGTTCTAACTGTTGCTTCCTGACCTGCATACAGATTTCTCAAGAGGCAGGTCAGGTGGTCTGGTATTCCCATCTCTTTCAGAATTTTCCACAGTTTACTGTGATCCACACAGTCAAAGGCTTTGGCATAGTCAATAAAGCAGAAATAGATGTTTTTCTGGAACTCTCTTGCTTTTTCCATGATCCAGCGGATGTTGGCAATTTGATCTCTGGTTCCTCTGCCTTTTCTAAAACCAGCTTGAACATCAGGGAGTTCACGGTTCACATATTGCTGAAGTCTGGCTTGGAGAATTTTGAGCATTACTTTACTAGCATGTGAGATGAGTGCAATTGTGCGGTAGTTGGAGCATTCTTTGGCATTGCCTTTCTTTGGAATTGGGATGAAAACTGACCTTTTCCAGTCCTGTGGCCACTGCTGAGTTTTCCAGATTTGCTGGCAAATTGAGTGCAGCACTTTCACAGCATCATCTTTCAGGATTTGAAACAGCTCAACGGGAATTCCATCACCTCCACTAGCTTTGTTCGTAGTGATGCTTTCTAAGGCCCACTTGACTTCACATTCCAAGATGTCTGGCTCTAGATTAGTCAACACATCATCATGATTATCTGGGTCATGAAGATCTTTTTTGTACAGTTCTTCCGTGTATTCTTGCCACCTCTTCTTAATATCTTCTGCTTCTGTTAGGTCCAGACCATTTCTGTCCTTTATCGAGCCCATCCTTGCATGAAATGTTCTCTTGGTATCTCTAATTTTCTTGAAGAGATCTCTAGTCTTTCCCATTCTGTTCTTTTCCTCTATTTCTTTACATTGATTGCTGAAGAAGGCTTTCTTATCTCTTCTTGCTATTCTTTGGAACTCTGCATTCAGATGCTTATATCTTTCCTTTTCTCCTTTGCTTTTTACCTCTCTTCTTTTCACAGCTATTTGTAAGGCCTCCCCAGACAGCCATTTTGCCTTTTTGCATTTCTTTTCCATGGGGATGGTCTTGATCCCTATCTCCTGTACAATGTCACGAACCTCATTCCATAATTCATCAGGCACTCTATCTATCAGATCTAGACCTTTAAATCTATTCCTCGCTTCCACTGTATAATCATAAGGGATTTGATTTAGGTCATACCTGAATGGTCTAGTGGTGTTGCCCACTTTCTTCAATTTAAGTCTGAATTTGGCAATCAGGAGTTCATGATCTGAGCCACAGTCAGCTCCTGGTCTTGTCTTTGTTGACTGTATAGAGCTTCTCCATCTTTGGCTGCAAAGAATATAATCAGTCTGATTTCGGTGTTGACCATCTGGTGATGTCCATGTATAGAGTCTTCTCTTGTCTTGTTGGAAGAGGGTGTCTGCTATGACCAGTGCATTTTCTTGGGAAAACTCTATTAGTCTTTGGCCTGCTTCATTCTGCATTCCAAGGCCAAATTTGCCTGTTACTCCAGGTGTTTCTTGACTTCCTACTTTTGCATTCCAGTCCCCTATAATGAAAAGGACATCTCTTTTGGGTATTAGTTCTAAAAGGTCTTGTAGGTCTTCATAAAACAGTTCAACTTCAGCTTCTTCAGCATTACTGGTTGGAGCATAGATTTGGATAATTGTGATATTGAATGGTTTGCCTTGGAGACGAACAGAGATCATTCTGTCGTTTTTGAGATTGCATCCAAGTACTGCATTTCGGACTCTTTTGTTGACCATGATGGCTACTCCATTTCTTCTGAGGGAGGAAATAAGTAATAGGGTGTTTTTTTTTTTCCTGCTACTAGTTAGTTTGTAGGCATATTGGTCTTCAAAACATGTAGACTGCCCTTTGTGGAATTTTGTGTGTCCATATATTCAAGGTTACAATGGTATTGTCTCCCTTTTGTCCTGTAATATGAGCTCTTGGCCATAGAAACAATCATAACATCTCAGTGTTCTACACAAAAGTAGCATTTGATTCATTTTTTATTTGTTGACCCCAGCTAGGCTTACTCACATATCACTCATCTGTTGTTGGATTGGGTGGCTTGCTGAACTCAAGTGGATGTTGTCATGTGTCTAAAGGTCAACAGGTCAGCTGGAGTTTGACTGATGAGGATATGGTGTCTATGGTAGCTCCACTTCCCACTGAACGTCCGTGAATTGGCTGTGTCTCTCATCTGTCTCCTCAGGACATTGAGGGTATAGCCCGTTTATTACAATGGCAGAGGCACAAAAGGCTTTTTAAGGCCTAGGATTAGAACTAACAGAACATGACTTGATTCTCTTTCTTTTGGACAAAGCAAATCATATGACCAAAGTCAAAGGGAGAGGAAATAAAATGGACCTCTTTAGAGGGAGGAGCTACCAAGTCATATATCAAAGGGCATGAACAGAGGAAGAAGAGACAGTGAAGAACTGGGACAATTAATGACATCTACCACATACCTCTTGCATGTTCTGAGCGTGATATATGTAATACAAAAAGTCCCATAAGTCATAATTTCTACCCTGAATTGGAAGCCAGGATCTCAATGAGAAAGGAAAGACACTGAAATAATTAAAATCCCAGGGTTTGCTAGCAGCCAGACCAGAACTTGTATATCTTCTCTGTTAGTCACTTAGTTGTTTCCAAGTCTCTGTGACCCCGTGGACTATAGCCCACCAGGCTCCTCTGTCCATGGGATTTCCCAGGCAAGAATACTGAAGTAGGTAGCCATTCCCTTCTCAAGGGGCTCTTCCTGACCCAGGGATCAAACCTGGGTCTCCTGCATTGCAGGTGGATTCCTTATCATCTGAGCCACCAGGGAAGCCCTTATCTGTTTTATTCCTTGGTTATAAGGTAACTTTGAGCAAGTTAATTTCTCTGAGGAATAGTTTTCCCAACTAAACAATAACAAATGTAATAACATGTGACTCTTATATTTCTTTTAAAATCAAATGAGATAATACTGGAAAGCTGTCTTTCCCAGCACAACTACATACACTTAGTAAGAGTTCAAAGTACCATATCTATAATTTTTATTTTTCTTTCTCTCTTTATTTATTCATCTTTTCCTCTTCTCATTTTCTTCTCTTCTCCCACTCTCATTTTCCCCTTTTCCAACTCTTTCAGTAGCATTTATTTCCTGGCTATTTGTCCATTCTTTTACCAGCTCATTTTAGATAAAATATATTCATCATTTCTCATTAAGCCTTTTCCCCCAATTTTATTTTTATATAACTGACATACCTCATTGTATAAGTTTAAGGTGTATAGCATAATGGTTTGGCTTACATGTGTTGTGAAATGATTACTGCAATTTAAAAACTTGCCTTAAAGTTGAACCATCCTTGCATCCCAAGGATAAATCACACTTGACCATGGAGAATGATCCTTTAATGTGTTTCTGAGTTCAATTTGCTAATATTTTATTGAGAGTTTTGCTATCTGTTTCATCAGGGATATGGTCTGTAATTATCTTTACTGGTAGCATCTTTGTCTGGCTGACATATCAGGATAATGTTGGCTTTGCAAATGTTTGAAAGTGTTCCTTCCTCTTTGATATATGGCAAGAGTTTGAGAAGAATTGGTATTAATTCTTCTTTAAATGTTTAGTAATATCCCCACTGTCAAGCCATCTGGTCCTGAGTTTTTCTTCATTAAGTCAGTAGTCAGAAATCTTCCAAGCCTCTTACAAGTGACTTGCTATTCAGACTATATTTCTTCTTGGTTCAGTCTTTGTAGGTTACATATCTGTAAGAATTTTTCAATTTCTCTAGGTTGTCCAGATGGTTAATGTATATTTGTTCATAGCAGCTTCTTAGAATTCTTTTTAGTTCTGTGGTATCAGTTGTAATGTCTCCTTTTTCATGTATTTTATTGACTCAGGTCTCCCTCCTTTTCCTTTTGTTAGTCTAGCCAAAGTTTTCTCAATTTTGTTTATTTTTTTTTTTCAAACAATCAGCTTTTAGGTTGGTAATCTTTTCTGTTGTTTTTATGTGCTCTATTCAGTTATGTTGTAATCTTTATTGTTTCCTTCCTTCTGCTAACTTTGGGCTCAGTTTTTTCTTCTTTCTGTTTCCTTAAGATTTCAAGTTAAAGTGTTTATTTAGAATCTTTTTTGCTTCTTAATGTAGGTGCTTGTTGTTATGAACTTACCACTTAGGACTGTAAAATAAATAACTGTGAAAAGAAGAGAGGCGAAAAGCAAAGGAGAAAAGGAAAGATATAAGCATCTGAATGCAGAGTTCCAAAGAATAGCAAGGAGAGATAAGAAAGCCTTCCTCAGCGATCAGTGCAAAGAAATAGAGGAAAACAACAGAATGGGGAAGATCCTTTGCTAACTTTGGGCTCAGTTTTTTCTTCTTTCTGTTTCCTTAAGATTTCAAGTTAAAGTGTTTATTTAGAATCTTTTTTGCTTCTTAATGTAGGTGCTTGTTGTTATGAACTTACCACTTAGGACTGTAAAATAAATAACTGTGAAAAGAAGAGAGGCGAAAAGCAAAGGAGAAAAGGAAAGATATAAGCATCTGAATGCAGAGTTCCAAAGAATAGCAAGGAGAGATAAGAAAGCCTTCCTCAGCGATCAGTGCAAAGAAATAGAGGAAAACAACAGAATGGGGAAGACTAGAGCCCTTTTCAAGAAAATTAGAGATACCAAGGGAACATTTCATGAAACGATGGACTCAATAAAGGACAGAAATGGTATGGACCTAACAGAAGCAGAAGATATTAATATGAGGTGACAAGAATACACAGAAGAACTGTACAAAAAAGAGCGTCACAACCAAGATAATCACGATGGTGTGATCACTCACCTAGAGCCAGACATCCTGGAATGTCAAGTGGGCCTTAGAAAGCATCACTAGGAACAAAGCTAGTGGAGGTGATGGAATTCCAGTTGAGGTGTTTCAAATCCTGAAAGATGATGCTGTGAAAGTGCTGCTCTCAATATGCCAGCAAATTTGGAAAACTCAGCAGTGGCCAGGACTGGAAAAGGTCAGTTTTCATTCCAATACCAAAGAAAGGCATGCCAAAGAATGCTCAAATTACCGCACAATTGCACTCATCTCACACGCTAAAGTAATGCTCAAAATTCTCCAAGCCAGGCTTCAACAACACATGAACCGTGAACTTCCAGATGTTCAAACTGGTTTTAAAAAAGGCAGAGGAACCAGAGATCAAATTGCCAACATCCACTGGATCGTGGAAAAAGCAAGAGAGTTCCAGAAAAACATCTATTTCTGCTTTATTGACTATGCCAAAGCCTTTGGCTGTGTGGATCACTATAAACTGTGGAAAATTCTGAAAGAGATGGGAATACCAGAGCACCTGACCTGCCTCTTGAGAAACCTATACGCAGGTCAGGAAGCAACAGTTAGAACTGGACATAGAACAACAGACTGGTTCCAAAATCTGCTTTATTGACTATGCCAAAGCCTTTGGCTGTGTGGATCACTATAAACTGTGGAAAATTCTGAAAGAGATGGGAATACCAGAGCACCTGACCTGCCTCTTGAGAAACCTATACGCAGGTCAGGAAGCAACAGTTAGAACTGGACATAGAACAACAGACTGGTTCCAAATAGGAAAAGGAGTACCTCAAGGCTATATATTGTTACCCTGCTTATTTAACTTATATGCAGAGTACATCATGAGAAATGCTGGGCTGGAAGAAGCACAAGCTGGAATCACGATTGCTGGGAGAAATATCAATAACCTCAGATATGCAGATTATACCACCCTTATGGCAGAAAGGAAGAGGACCTAAAAAGCCTCTTGATGAAAGTGAGAGAGGAGAGTGAAAAAGTTGGCTTAAACCTCAACATTCAGAAAACGAAGATCATGGCATCTGGTCCCATCACTTCATGGGAAATAGATGGGGAACCAGTGGAAACAGTGTCAGACTTTATTTTGGGGGGCTCCAAAATCACTGCAGATGGTGATTGCAGCCATAAAATTAAAAGACACTTACTCCTTGGAAGGAAAATTATGACCAACCTCGATAGCATATTCAAAAGCAGAGACATTACTTTGCCAACAAAGCTCCATCTAATCAAGGCTATGGTTTTTCCAGTGGTCATGTATGGATGTAAGAGTTGGACTGTGAAGAAAGCTGAGCACTGATGAATTGATGATTTTGAACTGTGGTGTTGGAGAAGACTCTTGAGAGTCCCTTGGACTGCAAGGAGATCCAACCATTCCATCCTAAAGGGGATCAGTCCTGGGTGTTCATTGGAAGGACTGATGCTAAAGCTGAAACTCAAATACTTTGGCCACTTCATTTGAAGAGTTGATTCATTGGAAAAGACTCTGATGCTGGGAGGGATTGGGGCCAGGAGGAGAAGGGGACAACAGGGATGAGATGGCTGGATGGCATCACCGACTGGATGGATGTGAGTCTGAGTGAACTCCGGGAGTTGGTGATGGACAGGGAAGCCTGGCGTGCTGCAATTCATGGGATTGCAAAGAGTCAGACACGACTGAGGGACTGAACTGAACTGAACTTAAGACCGATTTTGCTGTATCTCGTAAGTTTTGGTATGTTGTTTTTCCGTTTTTATTTGTCTCAAGATACTTCCTCCTTTCTGTTCTCCTTCTGGAACATAAAAGTAATGCAAATATTGTTTTCTGTTTGTGTTCCCCATAAGTCCCATAGACTTTCTTAATTTGTTTTCATTCTTCTTTTTTCTTCCATGGCTGGGTAATTGCACATGTTCTCTTTTAGGTCACTGATTCTTTCTTCTTAGTGGTCAAGTC
This sequence comes from Aepyceros melampus, assembly GCA_006408695.1. Lineage (NCBI taxonomy): Eukaryota > Metazoa > Chordata > Mammalia > Artiodactyla > Bovidae > Aepyceros > Aepyceros melampus. Next base: position 146,701 of record SJXQ01006033.1, read on the forward strand.
TACTTTTGAAGCTCTCTGTTAATTTTTCAGTTCACTTCTTGTATTTTTCAGCTCTAGGATTTCTGGGGTTATTTTTTTTCATCATTTCTGTTTCTGTATTGAGCTTCAGTCTATGTTTTTTTAATTTCATTTTATTTTCTATATGTGTGTTCTTGTAGTTTCTTTCTTTAAGGTGATTATTCTGAATTCTTTGTCAGTTCGTAGATCTCCATTTCTTTAGAGTCAGTTATTAGAGCTTTATTAGTTTCCTTTGGTATCATCATAGTTACCTGATTTTTCATGATCCTTCATTCCTTATATTGGTATCTGTACCTTTGAATAAGTAGCCTCCTCCTTCAGGCTTCACAGGTTTGTCTTGGCAGAGATAATTCTTCACCAGCTGGCTCAGTTTGAGTTTCTGGACATGGCTGCTGGTAATGCCCTTGGGTGGGTGGGGCCAGCTATTAGGGTCTATTTTAGGAAGAGGACCCTTTTCAAGCTTTGTGGTGGAGTTGGGTGTGGGGGTTGCCACTGGTTGAGAACAGCTAGGTAGGACTGAGAGTTCCCTAGGTGAGGCTTTAAGATGGGCTGCACTGATGCCTGGATTCTCTAGTTAGGCTTACTAGACATTCAGGATTAAGTATTACACTCAGCAAAAGGTGTGACTATGAATTAGCTTCCCTGCCCTGGCAAGGCAGCAGGCTAGGACTTGCTTAGAGAAGCAGCTCCAAGGCCACTATGGTTCTTTGTTTGTGGTCCTGATACTTGGCTGATTCATGCCCCAAGTTCCTTGACCAAACAGGGCCACTGACTTTGCTCTCAAAGTTATCAGCTCTATCGCCTCCTCTCAGCTTGAGTATTGCTGGATTATTCAGTCTATAACCTTTCTTGTTAGCCCTTCATGTCAGATGGGGGTGAGGGGCCATGCTCCACAGCAGGCTGGGCTATGACTCATCTCTTCTGCCTGAGAGTGAGCAGACCATGCTCCAGGGCTGGCAAAACTCCTCCTTTGAGAGCCCAAATCAGGTGGACCTGTGCCACACTAAGTTCCCTGATCAGACTGACGAACTTGGTTCTGAAGATGAGTAAAGTCATTGGTTGGGACTACTAGTTGGGCTCTGCATGTAGAAACTCAGTCTTCCAAACTGCTCCCCCATTCTGTGTCATGATGAGATTCCCAATAGTTGAGTCCCTCAGATTTCCCTATGATCCCCTTCATCAAAATCTGAGTTTGGGGCTCCCATTAAGTGACCCACAATGTTTGGAGGCTAGATATCACCTCTGGCCTCTTTCCCACTGGAGGAGCCAACGGCTCAGGGGAGACCTCTCCAGGTAGTACTGTGCAAGCCTGGGGGAGGTGCAGAGTGGTCAGTGTATAGCCACTCGTCTTACCTTTCTCACATACTCTCCTTGGTCTGTGCAGTACAGAAGGTACTTCAGCCTCACTCTCGCCTTCTAGGATTCTCTCACTGGTATCTGTGAGTTATTGTTCTTCTTGTAAGGAGCGGCGAAGTCAGGAACAACTTGGCACTATCTTGGTGATATCACGTCCCAAATGATTTTTCTTAAAAAGACACTTTTCGAAAGAGAACTAAAAAATAATTTTGCGGCGAAGTCAGGAACAACTTGGCACTATCTTGGTGATATCACGTCCCAAATGATTTTTCTTAAAAAGACACTTTTCGAAAGAGAACTAAAAAATAATTTCCTAACTTTGGCCCCTGAGTCTGAAAAATACCTCTCACACAAAACTAAATATAAAGCAGTTTTCTCAAAGCTATGAAAAAAGAAAAAAAAGTCACGAGGTCTCTAAGTCCAACATAGCTTACACTTTGCTGTGAAAGAAATATTGATTTTCTGTATTCCCAACCACGACCTTGCATTTGAGGTAACCATGGCAACTGCCTACATTGTGAGGCCTAGGAAAGCCAACATGGCAGATTCATATTAACTTAGCTGGAGGAAATGACAAGGGTGGGGGTGTAATCAGTGTAACTATTTCTGTCCCTTGACTATCTAGTTTTTCATCATCTCTAAGGCCTTCCTTGACATCTTCCTCTGATCCAGAGGGTCTCAAGCTTGGCTCAAATTAGAATCTCCTGGGTAACTTTTTAAAACTCCAAGGGCCCATCTACAGAGATAGTGATTTAATGTCCATGGAATGTAGATATCTGTAGTTTTAAAAATCCCCCAGATGGTTCTAATGTGCAGCTGGGTGTGGAGAGCACTATTATAAACTAATATATATCTCCTCATTTGTGATATAAGTAGAGATAAACTGCCCACAGTTAATCATAACAGTCCCCTCAACTGGCTAAGCAGTATAACTGCATCAAAGAACCTAAGAATATTTGAAATAGATAATAGGGAAAGCCAGAGGGGCATTAGGAGGAGTAGGACTAGTAGGAAACATATCAAACTAAAAGTAGGTTGAACCCATAACTTGGAAACACACCAGTGGAAACCGTTTGCTGTTCTAGAAGGAGGATTATGCAGGGACTCAGACCCTTGACTCTGGCCTTAACGCAGGCAGAAATACTTGCATAAGCCAGTCACTGCCCTTCTGTGGACCTCATTTACCTAGTCTACAATTTAAGAGGACTGGTGCATTGATTTCTAATTTCCCTCTTTTCAAGTCCCGTGGTTTCTAAAATATAGAAAGATTAAAACATGCTATGCCAGGGCCCCTCATCAAACCAGCTAGATCAGAACTTCCAGGGGTGGAGTGTGGATTTTTTTTTTAAATGCTTCCAAATGATACTAATATTCTAGATTTACTAACAGTTGGACTTAAAGAGCCTGCTCTGGTACAGTTTTATGTGGGAAGGAAAAAAAAAAGAGAGAATAAATCTTTCAAGAAAAAAAATGGGATAAAAATCAGTAACACTTTTATAGGTTAATTAAAAACTCATATTACCTTTTCCATCTCTTTTTTATTTTTTTCATTTTTACCATAGTCTTACATCATGCTTCAGCATCTGCTTTCCCTCTTCTCTTTTAAACCTGCCTTACTCAAGACATTTCATTACCAATGAATATTTCATTTGAAGAATTCAGAAAGTGATCAAAAGCATTACTTGGGAAATGGAACTTATAAGATCTACCGCAAGAGGGATATCACCAAAACAGTAATCGAATATATTTTATTTTCATTTTTGCAGCTGTGAGAATGTGTGCTTTCAGTAAGTGTACGTTAAAGGTAATTCATTATAAAAATGTCAGATCTGTAAAAATAAAAAAGAATACAGGAAAACAGACTAAATGTAGTCATAGAGAGGCAAAAGCCATCAATTTTATTATAGAAAGAGGTTCAGAGCATGGTAGCTTAGCACAGCCCCTCACCCAAAAAAAAAAACTGGGCAAAAGGGCAGTTATTGCTGTTGTTCAGTCGCTCAGTCATGTCTGACTCTTTGTGACCCCATGGACTGCAGCACGCCAGGCTTCCTTGTCTTTCACTGTCTCCTGGAGTTTGCTCAAACTCCTCTCCATCAAGTCGACAATGCCATCTAACCATCTCATTCTCGGTTGCCTCCTTCTCCCCTCATTCTTTCCCAGCATCAGGGTCTTTTCCAGTGAGAAGACTTCTCATTAGGTGAGCAAAGTATTGGAGCTTCAGCTTCAGCATCAGTCCTTCCAATGAATATTCAGAGTTAATTTCCTTTAAGATTGACTAGTTTGGTCTCCTTGCTGTCTGAGGGACTGTGAAGAGTCTTCTCTGGCACCACAGTTCAAAAGCATCAATTCTTCAGCACTCAGCCTTCTTTATGGTCCTGCTCTCACATCCATACATGACTACTGGAAAAATCATAGCTTTGACTAATTGGACCTTTGTCAGCAAAGTGATGTAATAAGTTGTCTAGGTTTGTCATAGCCTTTCTTCCAAGGAGCAAGCATATTTTAATTTCATGGCTGCAGTCACCATCTGCAGTGATTTTGGAACAAAAAAGAACTAAAGTCTGACACTGTTTCCCCATCTATTTGCCATGAAGTGATGGGACCAGATGCCATGATCTTAGTTTTCTGAATGTTGAGCTTTAAGCCAACTTTTTCACTCTCCTCTTACACCTTCATCAAGAGGCTCTTTAGTTCCTCTTCACTTTCTGCCATTAAGGTGGCATCATCTGCATATTGAGGTTATTGATATTTCTCCCAACAATCTTGATTCCAGCTTGAGCTTCTTCCAGCCCAGCGTTTCTCATGTGTACTCTGCACATAAGTTAAATAAGCAGGATGACAATGTACAGCCTTGACGTACTCCTTTCCTGATTTGGAACCAGTCTGTTGTTCCATGTCCAGTTCTAACTGTTGCTTCTTTACCTGCATACAGATTTCTCAGGAGGCGGGTAAAGCGGTTGGTATTCCCATCTCTTTAAGAATTTTCCGCAGTTTGTTGTGATCCACACAATCAAAGGCTTTAGCGTAGTCAATTAAGCAGAAGTAGATGTTTTACTGGAATTCCCATCAGTGTCTGATGGGGGGAAAAAAAGAATCTTTTCCAGATGTACTGCATTCACCCCCAACATCTTCCTGAAGTCTTCAGCATTCCCCCCCACATTTTTTAGAAGCAGTTGGAAGAGTTCATTCCCAGAAATTGCATCTCTCAGAAGTCCTATCTAGATCTCTGAATATCCCAAACAATAGTTGCTAACCACATGCGCCTATAAAAATTTAAATTAACTAAAATTTGAAATTTAGTTCTTCTGTCACATTAGCTACATTTCACATGCTTAGTAACTACATGTGGGTATTGGCTACCATATTGGATTGTGAAGAATATTTTCATCATCACAGCAGGTAGTGTTGGACAGGGCTTCACTAGCATCTTAGAAGTACAAAAGTTAAACTTACTTGCTAAGTAAAGGTAATTTCCTGTTCTTTTGCTAGCCCTATGAACATAAAGATTAATTCTGAGTCTGTTTTCTCCTCTTATAAATGGATATAAAAATAATGTTTGACTCCAAACAAAAGGGTTATAGAATTGTTTAAGTGTCCTATGGAGCATTATTCTAAATAAAAACACCTTACAGGTAAAAAATCAGCTGTGTTATAACTCATAATATGGGAGTGAAGAACAGAGCCTAAGGTGTAATATTCAGAAGGATTACCAGTGTTTCTCAGTATATACTCTATGAACCACTTAGTTTGGACTTCCCCCACCACCACCCACCTCCCCCATTGCTTGGTAAAGATACAGATTTCCGTGTCTTATTCCAGACTTACTGAATCAGAATTTTTGGAGTAGAATCCATAACTGAGCATTTTAGCAAACCCTTGGTGATGCTTATGCATGCAATTTGACAAAATGCCTTTTTGGAAAAAAAACTAATTTCTTATCCTCCCTAGCCCCCCCCACTTTTTGTTTACATTTTAACTTGACTGGTTTAATTTATCACTCCTTTGGTCATTAGGTTATTTGCAAACCCATTTGCAAAGTCAGTGGTCTCTCCAACAGTGAGATTACACCTATGATCCTGCAGAGTGAAATTGCAGTGTATTCCATACTCACTTTTCCTTTGACTGGGCAGTACCACTGGGTTTTAGTAATTTTATTTAGCATATCTTGCATAAATTGCTCGTTTGGGGCTAGCCAAATGATTACCTAGAAAATATTTCGCACCGTTTCTGAAAGAAGCTGTTTCAATTGCAAACAGCAGGAAAACACAGCCATTAAAAGAGAAAGAATGCCTATGTTTTTACAGAAAATAATTAGAAGCCATTACTGGCGCCATTTAGATTTCAGTACACCATCTATCTTACTTTCAATGAGAACCAGTGTGCCCAAATAGGAAAAGTCTGGTTAAACGTGAGTGCATTTGACTGCACTGTTTTAACCCCATTGATAACATAGTCTATGCAGTTTTCTTTTAAGTACAGCTTTGTTGACAGATACTAGTTTTTGAGGTAAAAAGCTGGGTACCAATTTCATGAATTTAAATCCATTTTTATCTATCCTGATAGTAGAATCTCAAAGATGAATTTTTTAGCTTTAATCCCCTAACTTCTATATGATATTCAGATCACTGCACAGCTTTCCTAGTGAGTGGCTGTCCATCTTTCTATTCCTTCCAAAGGAAGCTCTCCCCACTCTGGGACAGCACTTACTCATACAAACTTTGTGCATCTTACACTTTAGAAAGTGCTCCTCAAAAATTATATCCTTAAATATTTTCAAAGATTTGGAAACTCTTACTTGATTTGTGAAGGAAAGAAACTATGACTGGGATGAGATAGGCATTCAATGTAGAAATTATTACAGTGAGCTTTATCATTATCTACCATGTAGCCATTTCCAAGTTGTTTTGTTAATGTCTGAAGAAATTTTTTTTCACCAAAAGTTAAATCTGCTATCTACTTTGTAGATTCTAAAGCTAATTTGATAGATTATATCTTGTTCTCTTTAACAGCCTTAAATTTTTTCACGATAGATAAGCTTTTGCCAATTTCCAATCTTTGCCAAACTGATCAAGTAACTGATGTTATGACTTGCCTCATGGAGCTCATTTCCAATTTGACATTTTTCTTACTACTATTTTAAGTTATTTTTCATTGTTACTTCATTGATTTATGCATTCCCATCCTTCTGTTTTCCTGTTATCTTAGTATTTCTTAAGCATAGATTGGAATTATTAATAATAAAGTAATTAATAGAATGATAAAATTGCAAAATGTTATAATACACAGAGAAAGATCCCCAAAGATTGCTTAGATACTAAAAGGTAGTTTTGATCTCTAAAAAGATCAAATAGATCCATATGATAATTGCTAAATAGAATGACAGATTTTAGATAGAAAAGAAATTTTTTTGTTTGTTTTTGGAACCATTTTAATGAAGAATAAAAGTCATTGAAATATCAATCCCTAGAAATAATTAAAATTCCTCTATAGCAACTCAGAAACTAAAATTTCCTAATACTGTTTTAAAAGTAGCTGCTGAAACATGAATATCAGAAGGAAAATAAAAAGACCTCTTGAATCAATAGCTTGATCCCCTTCTGTGCTAGTTCCCTTTTCCCAAAAATATACTTTGTACTGTTTTGTAGTTGAGTTTTAACTGTCTCAAGAGGTGGTGGTTCTGGCACTTCCTTGGCAGCATATTTCACAGTCTAATAATCTTAATAGCTTTAATACTCTAGAATGTGTTTAATCCAGTCTTATTTGTTTGTTAGGCTAAAATTTTCCAAGGGCCTCTCATCACCCTAGCAATAGGAATTTTTAAATAGTTTCATCACTTTTTAATTGCTTAAACTTTTACTTTTTATTTTTAGTGTTTAAAATAAAAGGTTTGGAATGAGCATTTTAGTTTGTTCTGTAAAGGCCTTGAATAACTAGGATCACTTTCAACATACTTTCAGCTTAATCCTACAGCTTTCTCCTTGTGTCCCTTCTCAACAAATTGAGTTCTGAGTCTTTATTTAGGTGCATGTGTGCTGATCATTTCAGTTATGTCCAACTTTTTGTGACCCCATGAACTGTAGCCTGCCAGGCTTCCCTGTCCATGGGATTTTCCAGGCAAGAATACTGGAGTAGGTTGCCATGCCTCCTCCAAGGGATCCTCCTGACCCAGGGTTCAAGCCTGCATCACTTGTCTCTCCTGCATTGGTAGGTGGGTTCTTTACCACTAATACCATCTGGGAAGCCCCTCTTGTTTAGGTAGCAATAATTTAAATAGTTTACATTTAATTTACTATTTAATTTACCTATAATTTACTGCATGTTTACTGCATGATGGGCTATGCACTTTACCAAATTTTCTCGATCTTGGCACTACTGACATTTGGGGTTGGATAATTCCTGGTTATAGGGGACTATCCACTGTAAGATGCTGAATAGCATCCCTAGGTCCTACCAACTAGATTCCAGTAGTATCCCCAAGTTGTAACAACCAACAGTGTCCCCAGTGTTTCCTAAGGAGTAAAACTGCTCCTGAGAACCACTGACTTACATGGTCTCATTTAACCCCTACAAAACCCTTGTAAAACAAATGTTATTATAATTTTATAGCTAAAGAAAATAAGGCTAAAGGAGGATAGATAATTTGTCTAGGATCACACAGCTAGCAAGTGGAAAAGTCAAGATGTGAACCCCACTTCTGACTTCAGAGCTAATGATTTTCTTCCTGTCAATACAAACTTACCTCAATAATATATTCACAGTGTTAGTTTTGCTCTAATATTTTTAACACATTGAGTTGAGTGGCATTTCTTTTTCTTCACATTTCCTCACACTTTTTCTTCATATTTATTTCATTTGAACTGTTAAATCTCCTTCCTTAGAGGAAAATAACTCCCTCAACTTCTGTGTAAAGATCTTTTTTTGTATTATTTTCAATTCGTACTTTATCATTGTCTTTTTTGAAGCCAGGATATCTTATATGATTTAATCAAGATCTCATTTTGTTTTAATCTCAACTTCTAAAGAATGTGGGATCACTCTAAGCTTGCCTAAACCACACATTTCATTATTCTTTCCACTATTATATCAATAAAATATTTGTTATTCTAGATAGCATACTCCCTTACATGTCTCTCCCCAAAATACCTTTCTTTCTATTTGGATTTTTGCCAGTTTATAGTGCACTGATTCCATCTATAATTCATAGTATTCTGACTATCCAGAAAGATAAGATCAGGTGTTGAGGAGAAGCAGAGGCAAAGGATAATGAACAGGTATGCAGTGTGTTAGAAGCAGCAGCATCCAAAGAAAGAGCCTATTCCTTCATCTCCTAGAGGCATATGCCTTAGGAAAAGCATCAAAACACCACAGACTGTAGTTTGAACTCAACCTTAGTCAACATAAATGAAGAGTATGAAATACAGTTGACCCTTGCACAACAGAGTTTAGGAGTGCCAACCCCCTACACAGTAACAAATCTTTGTAATGCTATCTCTGCTTCAAAAAGAAAGGAATTAACTGATAAATGACTCACCAAGGGCAGGAAGCTGAAAGAGTTTGGATAGCATCAGGACTCAAACCATAGTTCTTTTGATTCCATATATTGTGATATCTAATCAAACACAAAATTTTCCCTGAACTTAAAGATTTGCAAAATGGAGATGTTTTATTGAAAAAAAACATACATATAAGTGGAGCCTCACAGTTCAAACCTGTGTTATTCAAGGGTCAACTGTATATGGTTTAAACTTAGCCTTGAGATCCTTGTTTATACTTATTCAGTTCAGTTCAGTTCAGTCGCTCAGTTGTGTCTGGCTCTTTGCGACCCCATGAATCGCAGCATGCCAGGCTTCCCTGTCCATCACCAACTCCCAGAGTTCACTCAGACTCACATCCATCGAGTCCGTGATGCCATCCAGCCATCTCATCCTGTCGTCCCCTTCTCCTCCTGCTCCCAATCCCTCCCAGCATCAGGGTCTTTTCCAATGAGTCAACTCTTCGCATAAGGTGGCCAAAGTACTGGAGCTTCAGCTTTAGCATCATTCCTTCCAAAGAAATCCCAGGGTTGATCTCCTTCAGAATGGACTGGTTGGATCTCCTTGCAGTCCAAGGACTCTCAAGAGTCTTCTCCAACACCACAGTTCAAAATCATCAATTCTTAGGCACTCAGCCTTCTTCACAGTCCAACTCTCACATCCATACATGACTACTGGAAAAACCATAGCCTTGACTAGATGGACCTTAGTCGGCAAAGTAATGTCTCTGCTTTTGAATATACTATCTAGGTTGGTCATAACTTTTCTTCCAAGGAGTAAGTGTCTTTTAATTTCATGGCTGCAGTCACCATCTGCAGTGATTTTGGAGCCCCCCAAAATAAAATCTGACACTGTTTCTACTGTTTCCCCATCTATTTCCCATGAAGTGATGGGGCCAGATGCCATGATCTTCGTTTTCTGAATGTTGAGCTTTAAGCCAACTTTTCACTCTCCTCTTTCACTTTCAACAAGAGGCATTTTAGCTCCTCTTCACTTTCTGCCATAAGGGTGGTGTCATCTGCATATCTGAGGTTATTGATATTTCTCCCGGCAATCTTGAAAATCCTGATTTACATTTTAAGAGTTCAGCAATGGTTTCAAAGGAAAAGGAGGACATCTTTTTAAATGTAGCATTCTAGGCCCTACAGAAAAAGCTAAGCTGACCAAAAAATGGACTCATTTTTTTCCCCCTTTGGTGACTCTAATCACATTTTCTTGAGATCAGCACTCCAGATATAACAGAATGAGATTCAGAGGTTGTGGAGAATGTCAAATAAGCCAAAGAACAAAGCTACAACTGTGGACCATGAAGTACTGAGAGACGTATACTGAATATATTTCTTAAAGGTGACCAAAGTAATGAATTTGTAAGACGTTTGGCTAAGTTCAGTGTGAAACCCAACTCACATATGGAACAGAGTTCATTCAAACACTGGTGGTGTGACTCTGTGGCAGAGCTTTCATGAACACTTTTCTCTGACCAGCTGCAAGCTATGAAATAACTGAATTACTGATCAGATATTTTGTAAACAACCTGTGAGGTGATTAAATTCAGTCTGTTTCCTTTTCCTAGTTTGCATGCGTAAGCACATGAAAGTAACTTGAACAAATGAATGGTATGTGCTAAAATGACATATTTCCTAGTGGCATCTCTCTACTTAGGAGAAAATTAGGGAGTGGGAAAGGTAGGTTGACTTTGGACCCTTAAAAGTTTCTATTTACAGCTTGACTATGCTTATCAAAAGAACATACTTTTTTTAAAATATATAATTTTATTATTTTCAGCTGTGTTGGGTCTTTGTCGCTGTGCAGGCTTTTTCTCTTGTGGTGGAGAGTGCAGGCTCCTCTCTAGTTGTGGTATGCATGCTTCTCATTGTGGTGGCTTCTCTTGTTGCAGAGCATGGGCTCTAGGGCACATGGGCTTCAGTAATTGTGGCTCCAAGGCTCGAGAGCACAGGCTCAATAGCTGTGGTGTACAGCCTCAGTTGCTCTGTTGCATGTGGGATCTTCCTGGATCAGAGCTCAAACTCATGTCTCCTGCATTGGCAAGCAGATTCTCTACCACTGAGCCACCAGAGAAGTGAAGTGACGAAGTGAAGTGAAGTGACGAAGTGAAGTGAAGTCACGAAGTGAAGTGAAGTCACGAAGTGAAGTGAAGTCACTCATTTGTGTCCGACTCTTTGCAACCCCATGGGCTGTAGCCTACCAGGCTCCTCCATCCATGGGATTTTCCAGGCAAGAATACTAGAGTGGGTTGCCATTTCCTTCTCCAGGGGATCTTCCTGATCCATGGATTGAACCCAGGTCTCCCACATTGTAGGTAGACGCTTTACCGTCTGAGCCACCTAATGTAAATGAAGTATCTTACCCAGTCAGAAACACTCACAAACTTAGAAAACCAACTTATGATTATCAAAAAGATGTTAGGGATGAGGGATAAATTAAGAGTTTGCTAATAACATATACATATTGGGGCATGCTTAGTTGCTCAGTCATGTCCAACTCTGAGACACTACGAAGTGTAGCCCGCCAGGCTCCTCTGTCCATGGGGGTTTTCCAGGCAAGAAAAGTGGAGTGGGTTGTCATTCCCTCCTTCAGGGGATCTTCCTGACCCAGGGATCAAAGCCACGTCTCTTGCATCTTCTGCATTGGCAGGCAGGTTCTTTACCACTAGCACATCAGAGAAGCCCCTCAAAGAGCATACCTTTGTTTAAAAGACTCAGGAGGGTTGAGGAAATAGCCTTGTATACATTGTTTAATGATATATCAAAGCCCAGTATTGAAAATGCCGTGGAAAAATCTGGTTGAAATTGAAACAAAAATGATAATTTCTGAAATAGTTAAATATATGTAAACTCAAGTTTTGCACATATTTTGCTGAAAGATGTCAGGGAGTTATTGACTTTAGCTCCACTAAGTATCCAATGAACAAATCATGTTTCCAAAATAGTAGATATGTCACATAACTTCCAGAAATCCCTGTGACTACATCAAAATATCCTGAGAAAGATGAGATGCTTGCAATTGAGTTCTTTTAAAATTCAGATGGTTTCACAGTTTTCACAAACACTGATGAATATTAAACATCAGAGATGTGATCATTCTATGTGTTGTTTAATTACCAGAATTCTCATATTCAAGGGGGCTCCTTTTTGGATTATGACTGAAGAAGGTAAGGACATAAATAAAATCAGATGACTTACTTGGATCGATACAAATTGGACACTTTCTGTACCTCTGTCTTAGCAAACAGCGCTTGTCTTAAGTTGTGTTCTCCCAACAGCAAACCCAAAGCAGGGATTTAAATGCACATAGTTTATTTGGAAGGTAGTTCCAGCAATTACAGAGCAGGAAAGGAAGACATAGGATAGACAAGGGAAAGAAGCCAATATGGACAGCATTGTGATCAGGTTCCCACTGAGGGCAACTGGGCCACAATCCCACTGAGAAATTTCAGGAGACAGTGGAGAAGACGCCTTTGAGCTGATACACCCAAGAGCCAAGGGGACTCATGGTATATTTCTTCCGCTTCTGATTGTCATTTATAGATGGATAACTGCTCCCAAGAGCAAAAGTCCCCAGAGTGGGCCTGCCCTGTGCATAGCTTGAGCAAGCTCCTGGGGCTGGACACTGCCCTCTGGTAGAGAGACACAGAAGCTTGTAGTAAGATGCCCTTGACTCTTGAATGGGACACTGATTGCATCTGTGATGGCACTGTTATTGCTTAAAATATCAATCTGAAGTCCCCTAAATGAAAAATTCAAATAGGTCAGAGTTTGGGATCAGACCTGTGAAATCCAAGTTCTAATAACTGCCTTAAAAAATAAGGAAACCAATATTTTCCTGATATTTCTCAAAACTGTTGCTCACCCAAGAAAATCTATGGAACCCTTGTAAATAGGTTCCCTCTGCATTTTTCCAGCCAAGGCTGTTGTATGCTAGCTCAGTTTAAACAGAAAACTTCGTTGGTTCTGACTTGCTTTTGTCAATTTGCTGATGGCCTGGGGTGCTTCTTTTACACACATTTTATAACTGAAAGAGTGGTCCTTGGAGATGAGTCTTGACAATCATTTCAATTAGCAGCAAGTTGAAGACTATCTTTTCTTTCTCCCCCCAGTAACCTTAATGAACCAAGAGATAAGCTTAAAAAGTTTTGCCCCAAAGGTTTCTCAGCTGGCAACTGATCAAAATGTGCAGAGGCAAAATATTAGGCAACTATTTCCTATTCGGGCAGATTTTTTAAAGCTAAGAGGTGAAGGAAGGTCCAAGATTACTAAAATCGTTTATAAGTTGTTGTCAGCACTCTTTGTTCTACTCTGAAACTACAAAGACTCCAGGAAAAAAAAATTCATGTGCATCCTAAAGATAAACTTTTAAAAAAATGTTCTTTACTCCCTGAAGAGCTTATCTGTTCCCAACTATCCTTAATAACTACCCTTAATCTTTTCTAGTCTCACAGTTGAGGAAATCCTTAAATATGCAGTTAAAACTGAACAAAACCAGAACCATAAAGCACAAGAGAGTAAGAAAAAATATTCACTCACATCTGTACACTTTTGTTATATTTTCCTTTTTTAATTTTTATTTTTACTTTATTTTACTTTACAATACTGTATTGGTTTTGCCATACATTAACATGAATCTGCCCCAGGTGTACATGAGTTCCCAATCCTGAACCCCCCTCCCACCTCCCACCCCATATCAGCTCTCTGGACCAGAATTGAAAGAGACACATATATTTTCCTTTTAGATGAAGTTTATAAGGTCCATTTCCATTTTGATCAGACCCTATTTTGATTTTTTTTAGGATAATGGTTTGGATTTTTTTTTTTTTTTTTTTTTAGGATAACGGTTTTCTCTCTTGCTTTCTTTCACTTTCTTTGAGCCAGTCTTAGGCCAACTGTTAGAACAGGTTCAGATGCTTCAAGAAAATGCTTCATTATATGTCAGTACATTCTCATTCTTCTTTAAACTTATCTAAACACCTGTACCCTGAGTGAGGCAATACTGGGAAGAGATAGTAAAGGGAAGACCTCAGAGAAAGAAGAGAGCTCTACCAACTGAGCCCTTTGTTATAGAACAGCGCTTTCTAGTGAGCATTTTCTAATCATTCTTGTTTTCCAGAAACAAGTTCTCTGCTGTTATATTTTAAGTAACTAGTGTCATTTTAGAGATGCTCTTTTTATGTGCAAGTCAGATGGCACATTTTAAATCATCTCCTCTTGTAAAATGCCATGATAGAGAGCATTATATAAATTCAAGGCATGTACAGTACTATGCACAATTCTTGCTGAATAGAAGCAGATCTTAGCATCATCTAGTTAGTCTCCATACCATCCTTTAATGACCCATGCCATATGAAACACTCAGGTGATTAGTCAGGTTGTTTCAGCTTCATTAAACCAAGCATCTAGTGTACATATAAATTGTTTAGGTGCTTGATCACATAGTTTTCATATCTGATCTTCTGACTTGGCTTTGTGTCAGTAAAGCCCTGGAATCCCACTGATTCTCTGAAAATGTGTTTATTTTTGATGAATAATGCTATATTTAAGTTACTTTTCCAACATTTCCATAGTGATTGGCATAGGCCCTGACTTTGTTACATGTCTCCATTAATTGATCATAATAAAAATAATACCAGGCTCACTTAAAGATGAAATGTATAAAACAGAACATTGTTACTATTCTGAATTGAGACTGAATAACGCAAAGTACTGCTAGACTTGGGTTTTCTGGAAATAAGTCTTTGCTGTTTTCAGAAAAGAACTTGAAGTATTCTTTTGGACTGTCTAATGAGATGAATTACCAGATTTATTGCCTTTTATAAACTTGAAGGGGTTGAATGGTTGTTCTTTTTCTTGTCTGAGCCAGTTCTCTTTAAGTGTTTCAAGCCAGCATTGGCATCTCAGCATGTGGCTTTTCCAGGACTGTCTGGTGGTACTGCTGTGAAATGTGATTAGGGAATTTGAGAGAGAAGGAAGTTGGCTGAAGGTCATTACCAATTAGATGAAAACTAAAGGCTACAGAGCTACTCAAATACAGTAATGAATAATTATCCAAACTTTCTGAAAGACATTTAGAATGTAATATCACTGTGGATTTTCATTAACTTGAAAAATAGCAGAATCAAGTCCATCCAGACACCCAAATACACGTATCTCCATAGCAGGGCAATTTCCTGTAATCGGAGAGAAGTGGGAAATGGGCTGAGGTTGGAGCAGGATTACAGTGTAGCTTAAGCCATCATCAGTAGGTACCTAAAGAGATAAGACAAGCTTAAGCCAAAGTATGGCCCTTTAATTACCAATCCTAGTAGCCTCACAGGCCTCTGAATGATGACAGGAAGTTCTGTCATAGTTTCTTGGTTATTAGAGAAAAAAATAAGGTAGCCATCTCCTGAGACCAGCATTTGCCTCACCTAATGGAGGAGGATTAGGTTCTTTGCTTGTTTCTCTAATAGGCTGATACAAAATGCTAATTTTCCCCAGTTTAAAATTATATTGCAAATATTCCCTGTGATCATATAAGTGTATAACAACAACTTAATTGTTTTGAAAGGTAAAATGAAGAATAAACAACTATCCACAAAATTGGATCCTTTTCTCATGTATTACTTTAATTACAG
The DNA here is from genome assembly GCA_006408695.1 of Aepyceros melampus. Taxonomy (NCBI): domain Eukaryota; kingdom Metazoa; phylum Chordata; class Mammalia; order Artiodactyla; family Bovidae; genus Aepyceros; species Aepyceros melampus. The sequence continues at coordinate 162,235 of SJXQ01006033.1, forward strand.
TCATTTCAATAGCATCACCAATAACATCTATTTTTCTCAAAAGCAATATAATTATAGATAAATAACTCAAGCAAAGACGTGACCATGCAGGCCCAGAAACATGTGACTGATTCTAGTGAGCCCAGAATGAATAATAATTAATATTTATCATTGAATTCTATAAGCAAAAGGAAACCATAATATTATAATTCTTAAGCATTAAAAAGAAAAAGATATGGCAATCACACCAGAAGAAACTGTTTTACCTAGAAGAGACAACAAAGAGTAGGAAAATAAAAGTCAAAGAACCATCATAAAATCCTCCCTTAGAGGTCAGAAAAGTTTGGAAAATTAGAAATCAAAATTTCAGACAGTGTTCAGTGATTTGGCCCAAATTACAAACAATGAGAGTCTATGATGAAGGTGGATATTATAGATCAGCTTTTTTTCATTTCTCAGAGAATGCTTTGTAAAATTAGGCTGTGTTATGTCTCAGAAATGCATTGAATTGTCCAAACATATCTGAGTCAGAACTTCTAAAGAAGATAAAGCAGTCAAATGCATCCATAGAAAATAGAAAAACTAAATTACATATCTATTTTGTGAAAGGAACTCTTCAGCAGCTATGAATCATAAGATGAAAATTAGTTCTGTGTTTAACTGCAAGAAAACTAAATCCAAATTAAACTAATTTAGTGCTGTCATTTTTATACATTAAACAAATATTAAGGAAACAATCAACAGAGTGAAAAGGAAAACTACAGACTGGAAAAAATACTTGTAGATCATATCTGATATAGGTTAACATCCAAAATACAAGGTCCTCTTCAAACTCAATAGCAAAAATAAATACAGCTTAATTAAAAATGGGTAAAGGAACTAAATAAACATTTCTCCAAAGAAGACATACAAATAGCAAGCAGGTATATGAAAAAGTGCTTAACCTCAATAATCACTAAAGTGAAGTGAAATGAAAATCGCTTAGTCGTGTCCAGCTCTTTGCGACCCCTTGGACTATACAGTCCATGGAATTCTCCAGGCCAGAATACTGGAGTGGGTAGCCTTTCCCTTCTCCAGGGGATCTTCCCAACCCAGGGATCGAACCCAATAATCATTAGAAAAATGCAAATACAATGACAGTGCAATATCACGTCATACCTGTTAAGATGGCCATTATCAAAATTAACAAGTGTTGGAAAGGATGTAGAGAAACTGGAAACCTTGTGCAGTGTTGGGAATGTGACATTATATAGCTGATATGAAAAACAGTATGGAGGATCCTCAAAAAATTAAAAATAAAACTACCATATGATCCAGAAATCCCACTCTGGATACTTATCCAAAGACTTGAAATTACAATCCTGAAGAAATATTTGGACTCCCATGTTCACTGCAGCTTTATTCATGATAGCCAAGGTGTAGAATCAACCTAAATGTCCATTGAGAGATGAACGGATAAATAAAATGTGGTATGTGTGTGTGTGTGCAATGTGATATTATTCAGCATTAAAAACTAAGGAAATCCTATCATATTGCAAAAACATGGATGAATCTTGAAGACATTTTGTTGTTCAGTCATTAAGTCATGTCTGACATTTTGTGACCCCGTGGTCTGCAGCATGCCAGGCATCCCAGTACTTCACCATCTCCCAGAGTTTGCTCACACTCATGGACATTGAGTCAGTGATGCCATCCAACCATCTCATTCTTGGTTGCCTCCTTCTCCCCTCATTCTTTCCCAGCATCAGGGTCTTTTCCAGTGAGAAGACTCTTCACATTAGGTGACCAAAGTATTGGAGCTTCAGCTTCAGCATCAGTCCTTCCAATGAATATTCATGATTGATTTCCATTAGGATTGACTGGTTGGCTGTCCATGCTGCCCAGGGAACTCTCAAGAGTCTTCTCCAGCACCACAGTTCAAAAGCATAAATTCTTCAGTGCTCAGCCTTCTTTATGGCCCAATTCTGACATTTACATGACTACTGGAAAAAACATAACTTTGACTACACAGACCTTTGTTGGCAAAGTGATGTCTCTGCTTTTTAATATGCTGTCTAGGTTTGTCATAGCTTTTCTTCCAAGGAGCAAGTGTCTTTTAATTTCATGGCTGCAATCACCATCTGCAGTGACTTTGGAGGCCAAGAAAATAAAATCTGTCACTGTTTCCACTTTCCCAATCAATTTACAATGAAGTGATGGGACCGATGCCATGATCTTAGTTTTTTGAATGTTGAGTTTTAAGCCAGCTTTTTCACTCTCCTCTTTCACCTTCATCAAGAGGTCCTTTAGTTCCTCTCTGCTTTTTTCCATTACAGTGGTATCATCTGCATATCTGAGGTTGTCGATATTTCTCCCAGCAATCTTGAATCCAGCTTATGCTTCATCCAGCATAGCATTTCACATGATGTACTCTGCATAGAAGTTAAATAAGCAGGGTGACCATATACAGCCTTGAGTAGTCCTTTCCCAATTTTGAACCAGTCTATTGTTCCATGTCCAGTTCTAACTGCAACTCTTCTTGACCTGCATACATGTTTCTCAGGAGACAGGTAAGGCAGTCTGGCATTCCCATCTCTTTAAGTATTTTCCACAGTTTGTTATGATCCACACAGTGAAAGGCTTTAGCATAGCCAATGAAGCAGAAGTAGATGTTCTCCTGGAATTCTCTTGCTTTTCCTATGATCCCATGGATGTTGCCAATTTGAACTCTGGTTCCTCTTCCTTTTCTAAAGCCAGCTTATACATTTGGAAGTTCTCGGTTCATGGACTACTGAAGCCTAGCTTGAAGGATTTTGAGCATTACCTTTCTAGTGTGTGAAATGAGCACAACTGTGCAGTAGTTTGAACATTCTTTGGCAGTGCCCTTCTTTGGGATTGGAATGAAAACTGACCTTTTCCTGTCCTGTGGCCACTGCTGAATTTTCCAAATTTGCTGGCATATTGAGTGCAGCAATTCACAGCGTCATCTTTTAGGATTTGAAATAGCTCAGCTGGAATTCCGTCACTTTGACTACCTTTGTTTGGAGTAATGCTTCCTAAGACCCAGTTGACTTCACACTTTAGGATGTCTGGCTCTAGGTGAGTGACCACACCATCGTTGTTATCCAGGTCATTAAGACCTTTTATTTGTACAGTTCTTCTGTTTATTTTTGCCACCTCTTCTTAATCTCTTCTGCTTCTGTTAAGTCCTTACCATTTCTGTCCTTTATATGTTAAGTGAAATAACCAGTCACAGAAGGATAAATACTGAATGATTCTACTTATATGAGGTATCTAAAATAGCCAAACTCATAGAAGAAGAACAATTATGGTGGCTTCCAGGAGCTAGGGGAAATGGAGTGTTGCTGTTCAATGAGTATACAGATTCAGTAATGCAAGATATTCACATGTTCTAGAGCTCTGCTATACAACATGGTGCCTATAGTGAACATTACTGTGCTATACACTCAAATATTTATTAATAGGGTAAATCTTATGTGTGTGTTTTTACTATAATAAAAAATACCATTTTTACATGTAATCATTTCAACCTTTTTGAGATGTTTTGTCACTAAGACATATCAATTATTGGCATATAAATATTTTTAAAAAAACATGAATATCACTGTGGTTGCCAAAAAGGAAAGCATGATAAAATACAGATGATTATTCACTTCTTCATTTTACAATAAACTATTTTTTAAACTTTTTAAGAAGTATATCACATATGCCAAATCAGAAATATATAGCTCAGTTATTTATTACAAAATTGAACACACCAAGCAACCATCACTCTTATCAAGACAGCAAATTATCAGCTTCCAAAAAGCCACACCACCTTGCCTCCTCTCAATCAGGATCCATTTATCTCCCAAATGTTACCACTATCCTGAATTCCAAGAACACACATTAGTTTTGCTTCTTCTTGAACTTTATGAAAAAATAATCATACAGTATCTATTTGTTAGTGCCTAACTTAATAATATTATTTACCTATTCTATACTTGATGTAAATTTAATGGTATTTCCCCCCCTATTTCCTAGTCATTTCAAATAAAGCTGCTGTAAACACTTCTGAACAGGTCTGGTACAAATATGTATACATTTCTATTGGTGACATGCCTCAGAGTGGAATTTTAGAGTCTTGGGATATGCATGTGTTCAATTTTGGTAAACACTGACAAAGTTTTCATTGAATTAGTTAAACCTCCCACTAGTAGTATACACATTTCTCCTTGATCCAAATTCTTGCCTACATTAGATAACTTAGAGTTTAGGGGTTTTTTTTGTTTGTTTGTTTTTAAATTTTAGCCATTTTGGTAAGTCTTTAGATGTTTAGTTTCCCTCTTTAAAGTTAGTTTAGCATTTGAATATCATATTTTATGAAATGCCAATTTAAGTCTCTTGCCTGTTTTTCTGTTCCTTTGTTTTTTCATTTAAGTAAACAAAGAAACAAAATAACAGTTGGCCTATTTCTCCCACCTACCTCCTCTGGCAACCACCAGTCAATTCTCTGTATTTATCAGTTATGAGCTTGGGTTTAGTTTTTGCTGCTGTCGTTTCTTTTTTCAGATTCCACATATAAGTGAAATCACATGGTATTTGCCTTTCTCTGTTTGACTTTAATCAGCATAACGCCTTCAAGGTCCATCCATGTCACAGACAGCAAGATCCCATTCTTTTTTATGGTCGAATAATGTTCCATTGTATGTATATATATATGCGTGTGTGTGTGTGTCTATTACTTTTCTTTATCCATTCTTTATCCAATCATGCACAGATGCATACTTCGATCATTTCTATCTCAGCTATTGTAAATATTGCTGCCATGAACACATGAATATGAGGGTGCAGATTATTTTTTAAATTAGTGTTTTCATTTTCTTCAGATAAATACCCAGAAGTGTAATTGCTAAGTCATATAGTGGTTCTATTTTAAATTTTTTGAGGAACCTCTATACTGTTTTCCATAGTGGCTGTACCAGTTTACATTCCCATCAGTGGTCTGCAGAGGTTCCCTTTTCTTCACATCCTAGCAGACACTTGTTACTTCTTGCCCGTTTGATAATAACCATTCTGACAGGTGTGAGGTGATATCTCATCATGGTTTTGATTTGCATTTCCCTGATGGTTGGTTATGTTGAACATTTTTTCATGTACAGGTTGGATATCTATTGGGTTGGCCAAAAGGTTCATTTGGGTTTTTCTATACCATTTTATGAAAAAAATCTGAATAAACTTTTTGGCCAACCTAGTGTATGTCTTCTTTGGAAAAATGTCTATTCGTATCAATCCCTTATTTATCAGATTTTTTTTTTTTTTGCTATTGAGCTATATGAATTCTTTATACAGTTTGGATATTAACCTCTTGTCAAATATAAGACTTGCAAATATTTTCTTCTATTCAATAGGTTGCCTTTTCATTTTGTTGATGACTTCCTTTGCTGTGTAGATGTATTTTAGTTTGGCGAGTACCAGTTTTTTATTTTTGCTTTTGTTGCCTTTTTTTTGGAGTCATATCTGAAACATCATCACTAAGATCAATGTCAAGGAGCTTACCACCTATGTTTTCTTCTAACACTTGTATGGTTTCAAAGCTTACATTCAAGTCTTCAGTCAATTTTTACTTAATTTTTGTGTATGGTGCAAGAAAGTGGTCAAGTTTCATTCTTTTCCATGCATGTGGCTGTCCAATTTTCCCAACATCATTTATTGAAGAAACTGTCCTTTCCCCCATTGTATATTCTTGGCTCCTTTGCTTTAAATTAATTGATCTATATGCATGGTTTTATTTCTGGGCTATTTTTTCTGTTCCAGTGATCTTTGTGTCTGTTTTTATACCAGTAATATACTATTTTCATTATTATGGTTTTATGATATAATTTGAAATCAGGAAGCATGATGCCTCCAGCTTTGTTCTTATTTCTCAAGACTGTTTTGGCTATTCAGGGTCCTTTGTAGTTCCCAACATACTTTAGGACTGTTTGTTCTATGTCTGTGAAAAATGCCATTGGAATTTGGATAAGGAGGGCACTTAATCTGTAGATTTCTTTTGGTGGTGTGGACATTTAAACAATATTAATTCTTCCAATCCATGAGCATGGAGTATTGCCGGGAGCCAGCACAGGAGATCCCACCCATGGCAAAGGTCATGAGGAAGAGCCCTGATGGGCAAAGGCAGGTCAGGACTCGAGGGACTCCCCAACCCCACCCATGACAAGGTCATGTGGGCGAGGCAGATCAAGACTCAAGAAGTCTCCTAGATCTGCTCGAGCATCTACCCCCAAAACCAAAATCTGTCTGTTATACTATCTCTTTTGACATTAACAGGGGCTAGCCTCGACCACCTTTCTCTGGAAAATTAACTTAAGAACTCCAGTTAATAGTCTCCTGCATATAAAAGGAGTGTCTCAGGTCAAACCTCTCTGCTGGCAGACTAACTTGTGTGACAGGATTATTCACACTCTTGCTACTATGCACATGATTGTTTACAACCTCTCAACCATAAACAGCACAGAGAGTTTGGAGTATTTTGAAAGTCTTAGTTAGCATAGGGCTTTTCTAAAGATAAAAATCATGTTGGTGAAGGGTTTCATTGCTGAGTTAATGATTGCCGCCAGGCTTCCATATCCTCAGGCACCTGGGAGTATGTTAATGTAATTGGAATGTAGAAAAAGAAATATAGTAGTTTTGATGTTAGCAATACTAGACTCTTGAGTTAATGAATTTTCTCTTTGTTATAAATCTCTGTACTCCTCTTTCTTTGTTATAAATCGTTGTATCCTTGCTATGTAAGAATATAACTTTATCACTATCTTAAGACTAAGTAGATCTTAAGGGAAAACAAGTTTTCTGATTGACTAACCTTTATCAATAGAAAGAAAGATGGGGCCATAAAATGTTAATCAGTCTCCAGACCAGAAGATATTGTAAACAAATGTAAGACCCTTGTAAGAACAAAGATATGCAAAGAACACTCTGTCTTTAGATAAGGGTCAGAGCAGCTGACCCTGCGTGACTCTGCTTCTTACATTTATCTCTATGTACAACTTAAAGTATAAAAGCTTTCCTGAAAAATAAAGAGACGGGCCAGTTTCTCGAAAGTCTGGTTTCCCTGTGTCGTCTTTTCTTTCTTACTCTTCTTTCAGGCTAGTTCCCATCTTGAGCACAGAGGTCCACCGTGTCTACTTATTTGCCTGGGCTTCTAAGACCTGAACGGGAAGGTGCCCTGCATCTTCACTCCCTCGGGAGACCAGGAGGGCACCTGCGGCCTATGTAGACGGTGCAAGTCTCTTGTCTAGAGACTTTATTGATTTTCTGTGTAAACCAAGGAAATCAGCCTCTTCTCTCCTCTGTTCTCTTAACTGCAAATTCTTTCCTTATCTCTCTCTAAATCTATATATCTCTCTCACCTCGCCATCCACACTTCGGATACCCTGGATCCAACCGGGGCTGGACCCCAGTAGAATATCTCTCCATTTATTTGTATCTTCTTCAGTTTCTTCCATCCGTGTCTTATAGTTTTCATTTACAGGTCTTTGACCTCCTTTGATAAATTTATTTCTAGGCATTTTATTCCCTTTTTTAAAAAAATTTATTAATTTTTTCATTGAAGGATAATTATAATATTGTGCTGGTTTCTGCCATATATCAACATGAAACAGCCATAGGTATATGTATTTCCCCTCACTCTTGAAACCCTCCCACCTCTACCCCTTCTCACCCCTCTAGGTTGTTACAGAGCCCCAGTTTGAGTTACCTGATTCATACAGCAAATTCCCATTTGCTATTTATTTTACATATGGCAGTGTATATGTTTCCATGCTACTCTCTCCATTCTTCCAACCTTCTCCTTCCTCCCCCAGCCCATGTCCATAAGTCTGTTCTCTATGTCTGCGTTTCCATTGCTGCCTTTCAAATAGGTTCATAAGTACCATCTTTCTAGATTCCATATATATGCATTAATATACAATATTTTTCTGTTTCTGACTTACTTCACTCTGTATAATAGCCTCTAGGTTAGAGCCTATTCGAACTCTAACTTAGAGACTCATTAGAACTGACTTAAATGGGCTCCTTTTTATGGCTTCAAAATATTCCATTATATGTGTGTGTGTGTGTGTGTGTGTGTGTGTGTGTATGTACTACAGCTTCTTTATTCATTCATCTGTCGATGGACATTTAAGTCGTTCCCATGTCCTAGCTATTGTAAATAGTGCTACAGTGAACACTGGAGTACATGTGTCTTTTTCAATTTTGGTTTCCTCAGGGTATATATGCCTAGTAGGGGGACTGCTTGGTCATATGGGAGGTTTATTCCTATCTTTTTAAGGAATCTCCATACTGTCTTTCATAGGGTTATATCAATTTACATTCCCACCAATAGTGTAAGAAGGTTCCCTTTCTAACACACCCTCTCCAGCATTTATTGTTTTTGGATTTTTGGATGATGCCCATTCTTACTTGTGTGAAGTGATATCTCATTGTAGTTTTGATATGTGTTCATTTAATAATGAGTGATGTTGAGCACCTTTTCATATGTTTATTAACCTTCTATATGTCTTCTTTGTAGAAATGTCTGTTTAGGTCTTTTGCCCACTTTTTGATTGCATTTTTTGTTTTTCTGGTATTAAGTTGTACAACCTGCTTGAATATTTTGGAAATTAACCCTTTGTCAGTTATTTCATTTGCTATTATTTGCTCCCACTCTGAGAGTTGTCTTTTCACCTTGTTTATAGTTTCCTTTGCTAATGCAAAAGCTTTTAAGTTTAATTAGGCCCCACTTGTTTATTTTGTTTTTATTTCTGTTACTCTGGTAGGTGGGCCATAGAGGATCTTGCTGTGAGTTATGGCATATGGTGTTCTGCCTATGTTTTCCTCTAAGAGTTTTATAGTTTCTGGTTTCACATTTAGGTCTTTAATACATTTTGAGTTTATATTTGTGTATGGTGTACATGCAGCTGTCCAGTTTTCCCAGCACCACTTATTGAAGAGATTATCTTTTCCCCACTGTATATTCTTGCCTCTTTTGTCAAAAACAAGATGCCAATAGCTGTGTGGGTTTATCTCTGGGCTTTCTATGTCGTTCCATTGGTCTGTATTTCTGTTTTTGTGCCAGTACCATACTGTCTTGATGACTATAGCTTTCTAGTTTAGTCTGAAGTTAGGAAGGTTGATTCCTCCAGCTCCATTCTTCTTTCTCTCTAGATTGCTTTGACTATTTGAAGTCTTTTGTGTTTCCATACAAATGGTGAAATTTTTTGTTCTAGTTCTGTGAGAAGTGATTAGGCATTTTATTCTCTTTGATGCAATTATAAATGGGATTGTTTTGTTAATTTTAGTTTCTCATAGTTACTTATTAGTATATAGAAACACAATGATTTTTTTGTATATTTATTTTGTATCCTGAAATTTTACTGAATTTTTTTTGTTAGTTCTAACATGTTTTTGGTAGACTCTTTGGTTTTCAATATATAAAATTATGTTGTCCACAAATAATGACAGTTTTACTTCCTCCTTTACATTTTGTGTGCCTTTTCTTTCTTTTCCTTGCCTAACTCTTGTGGCTAGGACTTCCAATACTATGTTAAATACAAATGGTAAGAGTAGGCATCTTTGGCCTGCTCCTGATTTCAGAAGAAAAGCTTTTAGCTTTTCAACATTGAATATGATGTTAGCTGGGCTTGACATATATAGTCTTTGTTATGTTGAGGTACATTCACTTGATACCTACTTTGCTGTGAGTTTTTGTTGTAAATGGATGTTGAATTTTGTCAAATGTTTTCTCGGCATCTGTTGAAATGATCTCGTGATGTTTATGTACTGTGCTATGTGTTGCGTCACTTTGTTTAGCAGACATTGAACCATCCTGCATCACTGGGATGAATCCCATTTAATGATGGTGTATAATCCATTTAATATATTATTAAATTTGACTTACAGATATTTTGTTGAGGATTTTTGCATCTATGTTCATCAGGGATATTGGCTTGCAATTTTCTTTCTTGTGGTGTCTTTGGTATGGGTATCAGAGTAATGTTGGCCTCATAAAATGAGTTTGGAAGCATTTCTTTTTTGCTGTTTTTTGGAAGAGTTTGATAAGGACTGGTATTAATTCATTTTTTTTAATTGATTTTTATTTTTTAGTTTGTTTTGCTTTACAATACTGTATTCGTTTTGCTACACATCGACATGAATCAGCCACGAGTGTACATGAACTCCCAATCCCGACCCCACCTCCCCCCTCCTGCCCCACACCTTCTCTCTGGATTATCCCCGTGCATCAGTCCCAAGCATCCTGCATCCTGCATCAAACCTGGCCTGGCGATTCATTTCACTTATGATATCACACATGTTACACTGCCACTCTGCCAACCCATCCCACCCTCTCCCTCTCCCACTAGTCCAAAAGGCCGTTCTATACATCTGTGTCTCTTTTGCTGTCTTGCGTACAGGTTTATCATTACCATCATTCTAAATTCCATATATATGTGTAAGTATAGTTCTGGATTTTTGTTTGTTGGGGGGTTTTTGATTACTGATTCAAACTCTTTACTAGTGATTGGTCTGTTCTCTATTTATTCATGATTCATTCTTTTAGTTGTATATGTATAGTCTCTTAATTTCTTCTAATTTTTCCAGTTTGCTGGCATGTAAGTATGCTTAGTAGCCTCTTAATGATGTTCTTTATGTCTGTGGTATCATGTTTCATTTCTGATCTTAATTATTTGAGCCCTCTTTTTTGTTTATCTTTTTTCAGAACCAGCTTTTGGTTTTATTGATCTTTTCTTTTTAGATTCTATTCATTTAATTCTCTTATCTTTGTTATATCCTTCCATCTACCAACTCTGGGCTTCATTTGTTCTTTTTTAGTTCCTTGAGGTGTAAAGTTAAGTTGTTTATTCAGATCCTTCTTGTTTCTTTAGGCAGACTGCTTTTGCTGCATGCCGTAAGTTTTGGTGTATTGTATTTCCATTCTTATTTGTCTCAAGGCCTTTTTGAATGTCTTTTTTGAGTTCTTTGTTTACCCTTGGGTTGTTCAGTAGCATATTGTTTAATCTTCATATATTTGTGAATTTTCTAGTTTTCTTCTTGTAATTAATTTCTAGTTTCATACAGACTTGTTTTGTGGCCTAACATAGCTATCTTGGGGAATGTTCAATGTGCATTTAAGAAGAATGTATATTCTGTTGCCTTTGGATGGAATGTTCTGTATGTATATCTGCTAAGTTTGTCTTATATAATATTTTAAGGTAGATGTTTCGTTATTGATTTTCTGTTTGGATGATCTGTCCATTGATGTGAGTGGGGCAGTAAAGTCTGTACTATTTTCATGTTGCTGTCTAGTTCTCTCTTTAGATCTGTTAATATTTGCTTTATATATTTAGTTGTTTTTAGAGTTCCAACAGTAATCCTGGAGTATTATTAGGATTCCTCCTTCTTGGTGGTCTTTAACTTGAATTTTCACCCCAGGATGCTTCTGAGTCTATTGAAAGCTCTATCCCACTTATCTGCCTATCAGCAACAGCTTTCGGAATTGTCAAACACCTGGAGTACAAAGCAATGCCAACTTCCAGGCTCACTTCTCTGATTTTTCTTCTCCATAGGATCTTAGGGCCACTAATCTAATCTTTTTACCTTAATATATTTCCTGTGACTTCAGATAGAGGGTCTTTTTAAAAATAATACTTTGTTCATACTTTCTCTTGGTTCTCAGTTAGAGGCATATTACATTGCCAAACGCTGAATTCCCTCTCAGTCTATGCACAATAGACATAGGCTTACACAAAATCTCTTGAGTGCTGCCTAAATACTGGGTGCTAAACAAAAGGCTTATACTTATTTATCTAATAATCCTCATAGTAACTCTGGGTTCAAAAATTTCCATTTTATAGACAAAGGTAAAGATATTGTCTGAGACTGTATACTTTGTAATTTCCAGGTGTGGAATTTCATACATTTAGTTGTATCTTTGTCTTCACATCTTATGCTAGATATCTGTAATTATTTTAATATTAAATGAGACAAATTTGGAGTTTTGTTTTTCCTTCACATACTAGAAAATGCATCTCTCATCACAGTTGTAGAAGCTGAAACTTTCCTCAATGTCCAGCATTACTGTTGTGTAATAGTTTACCCACTTCATTATTTACTTCAACCCATTTCTTCTTTTTTCTAATTTTTATTGGAAAGGTTTCCAAATGCACTGAGGAACAGAAAATAGAATAAATCTTAATGAATTTATCACATAGTTTCAGTCGCCATAAATATTTTGTCATTTAAAAAACCTATTCCCCTTTACCTTTTCCTTTGCTATAGCCTTTTAAGCAACACCTCAGAATTTATCCCTTAAATACTTAAGTTTATATCTACAAAAGTAAAAATTCTTTTGCTTCATACTTTCAAAAGATCCTACTGAATGTATCTTGCTCATATCAAACTGGATTCAACTTTATGAAAAAAGCATCATCATTCCAGAAGTTCTATTCTAGGTATTTACTCAAGAATCAAATATATATGTTCACCAAAATACATGTACAAGAATGTTCATAGAAGCTATATTCACAATATTAAAAAATATTAAGAGCTACCTAATAACCAACAGAAGACTATATAAATTATAGTATATTCATACAACAGAACAAACTACTGCCACATGCATCAACATGAGTAAATTTCATGTACAGAATGTTGAGTAAAAATAAATAGATGAAAAAAATATATTACCTTATTTATATACATGTCAAAAATAGGCAGAACTAATTCATGGTAATAGCCTTTAGAAAAAAATGAGTAACTTTGGGAGGGAATGTTGACTAGGAGAGAGCCTTTCTGTGATGCTGGAAATCTTTTTTTTTTAATTTTTCTCTATGTGATGGTCACCCGAGTGAATCCCTATGTGAAAGCTCAGATGTCATACTCTTTATTCAAGTATTACATTATGATTCAGCAAAAAAGTAATTTTCTAAAGGAGTAACAACCATATTCTAGATCAGGAGTTGAAAATTTTTTTCTCAAGGAACCAGAAAGCAAAAAATTTTGGCAAGGGTCATAAGATCTCTGTCACAGCTCCCTACCTATGTTACAGTGCAAAAGCAGCCATAGATGAGTGTGTTATGATAAAATTTTATGGACATCAACATTTAAACTTCATATAATTTTTGTCATGAAATATTTTTTGTACTTTTTTTCCAACCATCTAGAAATGTAGAAACAAGTCTTAGCTCATGAGACATACAAAAATGCAAAGTGGGCATTTTGGACTACCTATGAACAAAGGCTGTAGTTTGCAACCCCTGTTCTAGATATGCTTATGTATAAACATATTAGAAATGTATGGAGGAATATGAGCCTGAGAACTTTAGCAGTTCTGGAAAAGCTGGAGGCAAAACAGCCTGGACATCCGTGTGTGGAAGATTTATTTCAGGTTTCCTACAATTGTAGGGGAAGATGAAAAGAGCCAGTGTCCATGCTGGTTGGTGACAGTGGTCAGTAATGGGAATGTATATTGTTATTCTCATGCTATTATTTACCATGAAAGTAAACAATGCCCTCAGATTGGTGTCATTAGACCATGGTATAAGCATTTAACTTTTTCTTCCCTCTGTGCTTTTTATTTACCTGAAACTTTTACTGCACACAGTGGTGACAACAGTAATTTGGAATTTCAGGGAGATGGCACTAAATGCAGGCAGTTTGTATGTGAAATATCTCAAATGAGCTTTCTTTACCAGCCCATCTTCAAAGCAGACTTCTGTTATGGACATGTTTTGTGTGCGTGCGTGTGTGTGTGTGTGTGTGTGTGTGGCTTGGAGGTGTTCATGGCAGTAATGATAATAATAAGACTTGGCATTTATATGGTGTTGTCTCCTTTCAAAGTGCTTCTCTCTAAAAAGAACCTAAAGGGTACATTTTTAAGTCCATCTTCTTTTCACAGCAGTAGAAGCTACAGTTTTTACTAACTCCAGAGAATCACTATGGCCTTTTTGAAAATATATACCTAGTTTGCTACCAGACAACTCTGGCTATGACCAGCATTTTTCCTTCAAAAACTGTGCATTTTGCCCTTTTAATTCTGTTTTTTCTTTCTGCTCTTCTATTATACAAATTGCAGCTAATCATATAAATGTAAGTTCACTCACCTAACCCAATAGTCTCTTTGTATGACTTAAGTTACTTTGAATCATTACACTAACAAAAATATTGTGTATCTACAGAATCTGGATAATTAGTTTTTCATGCTGCCAAAATTTATTTAGTTCCTATATAATAAGCACTACAGGAGTATGGAGTAGTTAAATAAAGGCTTCCTGAGGGAGCTCACAGTCTGTGGGAGAGACAGACTTGGAGGCTAGGTCCCATCACATCTCTGTCTTTTATAGCTGGCTCCTTCTTCAGATACTCCTACAGGCAGAGAGGTGGAGCTTGGACAATACTGCCTGTGCCAAGAATTGCCTGGGATAATTCCGTGCTTTCTTGAAGTGAATCATCTTCTGCCTGGCACCAAATCCCTGCTACTATCTGCTTCTGGCCTTGTGACTTTAATCATCTGCTTTGATTTGACTTTTATGGCTTATAGAGTCAAACTTCCTATTCAACTAAGCTATGCATCCTGCTTGCTTTCAGCCATGCTGAAGCTTCAGGGAAAAGAATTGCTCCATTAGTCCTGTACTCAGAGGACTATGATAGCCTCTCTGACCTCTGGCCTGGGGAGAAGTTTCTGGGCATATGCCACAAATTGGCATAATATAACTGAGTCGAACAAGTACAACAGGAGCACAGAGGAATGCACCAAACTTCCCTGTGTGGATGTTGGTAATTATCTGCCTCAATTTAAAATTTTCCTCAGAGAACACAACAACCTCATCCAAAAATTCAGGTAATAATCCTGATTTTTAGCCTCTGTTGTGAGATTCAAACATATAATAAATGATTTTTCCCTATATATACATAAAGCAAGCAGAGTTCAAAATCTTGCAGTCTGTAGTTTGCTGTTCCATTCATAATTTCATCAATTGCTACATTAAATTTATGGAATATGGTTCCTTTAATCTGTGTAGATGCCTGTTCTCATGCTTCAAGCTCAAGAGTCTTCCCATTTCTGAAAAGCTGTCCTTTCTTCCACAAACACAACCTACTTTTGGTTAAGCTGAGTGGAATGGCCAAGCCAGCAAATAGAACATCGAAAAGGATAATAAGAGTGAGGTGTTCTCTTTGTGAGACTACATCAATGCAAGCAGGAAAATCGATGCACCTGGGGGGAGAGTACAATGCTATTCCAGCATTATTAATGCTCAGGAGGCAACAAAAATCACAGGGAGAAAAATTCACTCAACTTTGGCCACGCAGAGAAACAACAGGAGAGGTGGCTAAGCTTGTCCATTTGAGAGGTATTGCCAGGTTTATTTTCAGCCATCTAGGGACTTTTTAAAAAGCCACATATTTAAAGCACTGTGGGCTTTTAAAAGTCTTGGCCACCTTTTGTTTTTCATCACACTTAGTTCAGAAGGAGACTAGATAGTGATATTGCCCTTGCTTTCTTGATAACAAAGCTTGAAAGATGGTGAGTTCATGAAGGAGAAATTTGCATCATTGAAGCTAGAAATAGACCTTGTTAAAGTGAAGGATTCCACTCAGCTGCCTTGCTCACTGAACCATGCAATTTCTGTTACACAAATTCTTAGACTTCGAAGGTCTCCCTATTCTTAAAACTACTAACAGAAACTGCCTTGAAAGTAAATAATTCCTGTCTGGTCTCACTGACATTAAAAGTAAAATCCAGAGGGAGCTTGGAAAAACAATGGAGGTTGATGTATACAGTGCTCCAAAAAAGGAGAAATCCTTCTTGCATTTCTCCTTGTATGAGTCAGTGGTGCTTCAATAACGGTGACTGACAAATTAACTCAAAATTCTGTGTCTTAAAACAGACCCGCAGATTGGCAATAACTTCGGCTGGGCTAGGATGGACTTCAGGCTCAAGTGTCAGCCTCTAGATTGGATTCACTTCATTACCGCATGTCTCCACACTCTCCTTGGACCAGTGGACACGGGATAGGCTGTTCTCATGGCAATCACAGAAATGTAAGAGGCTAAACCCAACTATGCAAGTAAGTTTATAGCCTGTGCTTATGTCAGAATTGTTAACACTTTCTTGGCTAAAACAAGTCACATGGCTAAGCCCAAAATCAAGAGTTCAAGAAGTAGACTCAGTTCACAAGGAAACCAGGGCAAGTATGTGGATATATAAGGAGAATAATGAAGCACTATAAGCAGTGTGCTACTTTACCACCCAAGTGAATTTTCTCTGGTAGTAGCGAATATTTTCTCTTCTGCTTATTTAGGGAAAAAAATCCTGGCTTTGAATATAGAGGAAAAGGGACATGAATCATAGCATGGAGGCACCCTCCAGAAGCAAGAAAGTGCAAGGAAATAGATACTTTGGTAAAGAATCTGCCTGCAATGCAGGAGACCCAGGCTCAATTCCTGGCTCAGGAAGATCCCCTGGAGGAGGAAATGGCTACCCACTCTGATATCTCGCTTGGGAAATCCCATGGACAGAGGAGCCTGGTGTGCTACAGTCCATGGGGTCACAAAGAGTTAGAGACAGTTGAGCAACTAAAGAAGGAATGCAGCCCTCTGGATCCAGACTTCTGACCTGCAAACTGAAAGATAAGTTGATGTTGCTTTAAGCCAGTAAGTTTGTGGTAACTTGTTATGACAGCAATAGGAAACTAATACACTTAGCATGTAAGATCTATGTAAGGTCTATTACCATGTCTGTCTCATCCATTACTTTATCTGCAGCACCAAGCATTCTTAACTATTTGAGATAATGAGTTTATAGATAAAAGGCTAACATAACCTCCCAGAAGTATACCTCCCATAGTCGTGTGCCATTATGTCCGCAGTGTCTACCACAGGAGATCATCACTTTTGCAAAGGAAGGCATACTGAATGATCCACCACAAAAATTAATTTATCAGTTAAGCAAAGATCCAAGCAGAACAAAAAATAGTGAAGATTTCAAAAAATGACAAAGGGGGAGGGAGAGACATGGAGAGAAAGGAAGACCAAATGCTTTGTAATAGGCACATCAATAACAATTAGCAGGTGCCTTGCACTTTGAAGCTACAATTCACCTTCATAAATTTTATTTCCTTTAAATTTCAACCACTCATTGTAAGGAAGCAAGAAAATATTACTCCCATCAGCTCACAGAAACTGAGGCTCAGAGATGTTAACTGTCATAGCCATTGCACTGCAACTAGAGAGTGCCTCGTATTCAAATCTCATAGCTTGGAACCTAGTTTTCTTTCTGCTACACTTGAAATGACATCATGCGCATAAGTATTGGGAAAATACTGGAAAAATCCAACATTCCTGTTTCAAATTCAATTTAGCATTGTTCTGCTCAGTTTGAGTCAAGGTATCTGACAACTTTTAAGTCAAAGAAGACAACTGCAAAGACAAGCAGGCCACCCACTGAAATGGCTAAAATCACAACCCACACAACCCTTGTCTACAGAATCAAATGCACTCACATTTCACAACTAGAACACAGCCTCCACTGAAGAGCAGCCTGCCTTTAGCAGGATATTTGGAAGCAAAAATGCAAAATATAAAGCATAACACATACTATTTAGGCAGTAAAAGTAAAGGATTGTATCTTAAACGGTAAATGTAAGCTGCTATATCATAGCCTTGATTTTGCTTCTTGGCTTGAGAAGCCTATTTACTATCTCACCCTTTAAGTAAAAACTTGCCAATTTCTTCTTTAGATGAAAAGTGAATCAGAGATATTAACAGAGAAATGATTTTCCCTTAGCCCTACCAGAGAAATAAGTATTGAAGGCCTATATCAGTACCTCTTTCTCAGATTTTTGGTCTGCTCTGTGATTCATACAGAGCAAGTTTTTCTTCTTTCATACAGAGAAAGTTTTTGATTGCCTCTCTTTGTGGAGTGACAAAAAGCTAAATAAGTGTTTGCATAATGTCACTACACAGAGAAGGCAAGGGCACCCCATTCCAGTACTCTTGCCTGGCAAATCCTATGGACAGAGGAGCCTGGTGGGCTGCAGTCCATGCGGTCGCTAACTGCCAGACACGACTGAGCCACTTCACTTTCACTTTTCACTTTCATGCAGTGGAGAAGGAAATGGCAACCCACTCCAGTGTTCTTGCCTAGAGAATCCCAGGGACGGAAGAGCCTGGTGGGCTGCCGTCTATGGGGCCGCACAGAGTCAGACACGACTGAAGCAACTTAGCAGTAGCAGCAGCAGCAATGTCCCTACAAACTTAGCTTCATAAAATAATAATCATTGTGGGAATTCCACAGTATCCAGTGGTTAACATTCCAAGCTTCTACTGCTGGAGGCCCAGGTTCAATCCCTGGTTAGGGAAGTAAAATATCGTAAGCCATGCAGTGCAGCCAAAAAAAAAAGAAACAAATACCAAAAAAAATAACCCAGATAATTATCAGTGTATCATCATCATCTCATAGTTATGGAAGCTGATAAGGCCAAGCTAGATGGTACTTATGAAGAATCTCTCAGTCTCATGGTAGCTGAGTCTAAATCA
>SJXQ01006033.1:180961-237659 GCA_006408695.1 Aepyceros melampus
TAAATCATTATCAAAAGCATCCTCTGAGATGCCTGTCACCTAAAACTGAAAGACTCAAACAGCTTAGGCAAAGAACAGATCAGACCTCTCTATGTCTATGTGGTCTCTCCAGCATGGTGGCTTCAGATCAGCCATGCTTCTTACGTGGTTGCTGAGGGTTCCAAAGGTATGAGCCCAGAGGAAAATATGCCAGGTTGAAACTGTACTTCCTTTCTGGTTTTTACAACCTAACCTCGATAGTCTTGTAGTATTACTGTGTTCATTATTTGTACTACTACTTGTATAGTATAGCTTGCAGTATTACTGTTTCTACTGCCACCATATCATATTATCACAAATTTAGTGACTTAAAGAACACAAATTTATTTTTCACAGTTTTCTAGGTCAGATGTCCAGGTATGCCTGGCTGGTTCCTTTGTTCCTGGTTCCACCAGCAATGCACAAGAGTTCAAGTTTCTCCAAATCCTCACCAGCACATGTATTTTCTGTTATTTATTATTATTATTTTATTGAAGTATAGTTGATTTATAATATTGTTAGTTTCAAGTATACAGCAAAGTGTTTTATACATGTGTATGTGTGTATTCTTTTTCAGACTCTCTTCCATTATTATCCATCATTATTGTTGCTATCCTAATGTGTATGAGTTGGCATCCCATTGTAGTCTTGATTTGCAGTTCCCTAATGATTAATTAGGCTTTCCTGATGACTCAGACAGTAAAGAATCTGCCTGCAATGTGGCAGAGGGTTCAGTCCCTCGGTTGGGAAGATCCCCTGGAGAAGGTAAAGGCTGCTCACTCCAGTATTCTCGCCTGGAGAATTCCATGGACAGAGGAGCCTGGAAGGCTACAGTCCATGGGGTTGCAAAGAATCAGACATGACTAAGCAACTTTCACTTCACACTTCAATGATTTGATTTGCCATCTGTGTATCTTCTTTAGAAAAATGTGTATTCAAGTCCTCTGCCATTTTTAATTGGGTTATCTTTTTTTATTTTCAGTTATAAGAGTTCTTTTTATATTCTGGATTCTAGACACTTAACAGATAAATAACTTGCAAATATTTCTCTCACTGTATGGGTTGTCTTTTCACTTTATTTTTCTAAGTTAATTGAGATCTATTTGACAGAAAACATTGTGTGAGTTTATGGTATAAAATGTGATTTGACATCCATATATACTGTGAAATTAATAACACAAAAAGGTTAGTTAACATACCTATCACCTCACATAATTAGTTGTCATTTCTCTGTGTGTGGTAAGAATTTTTAAAAGTATACCATACAGTAATGTTAACTAACATCATCATTCTGTAGATTAGATCCCTAGAACTCATTCATTTTATAACTGGAAGTTTGGGCTATTGGACCACCTTCACCATTTCCTTTACCATTCACCTGCTGATGGACATTTAGGTCATTTTCATGTCTTGGCTAGTAAATAAGACTGAAGTGAACATACTGACATAGGAACACGGTGATTCTGTTTCCTTCTGATATACACCTACAAGTTAAATTGCTGTATAATATGGAAGTTCTATTTTTAATTCTTTGATGAATCTCCATACTATTTTCCATAGTGGCATACCTATTTACAATCGCACAAGTTCTCTTTTCTCACTTACCTGTCAGCATTTGTTATCTCTGGTCTTTTTGATAGTTACCACTATAACAGGCGTGAGGTGATAGCTCACTGTAGTTTTGATTTGTATTCTCCTGATAGTGACACTGAGCACTTCTTTGTGGAGCTGTTGGCCATTTAATCATTTATTTGGAAAATCATCTATCCAGGTCCTTGGCACATTTTAATTAGATTATTTGTATTTCTCCTACTGAATTGTATGAATTATATATTTTAGGTATTAACTCCTTATCAGGAAGATGGTTTACAAGTTGTTTTCTCCCACTTTGCAGGTTGCCTTTTCATTCTATTGGTGGTCTCTTTTAATGTGCAGAAGCTTCTTAGTCTGCTGTAGTAGTCTCACTTGTTTTTTCTTTTGTTGCTTGTGCTTTAGGTGTCATATCAAAAGATTGTTGTCAAGATCCATGTGAAGGAAGTTTTCTCCTGTGATTTCTTCTAGGAGGTGTATGGTTTTAGGCCTTATATTTAAGCCTTTAATCCACTTCTAGTTCATTTTTGTGCATGGTGTAATACAGGGCGTCCAGTTTCATTCTTTTGCATGTGGGTATACAGTTTTCCTGGTACCATTTATTGAAGAGACTATCTTTTCACCGTTGAGTATTCTTAGTTCCCTTGTCAGATATTAGTTGGCCATATACACGTGGGTTTATTTATGGGCTCTCAATGCTGCTTCATTGGTCTTTGTGTCTGGTTTATACCAGTACCATACTGTTGTGATTACTATAGATTTGTAGAATGATTTGAAATCAAGAAACAGGATGATGCCTCCAGTTTGTTCTTCTTTCTGAGGATTGCTTTGGTCATTCATGGTCTTTTGTGGTTCCACATAAAATTTAGGGTTTTTTTTTCAGTTGTACTTTTTCTATTTCTATAAAACACGCCATTGTAATTTTGATAGAGATTGAATTTATAGATGGTTTAAGTAATATGGAAATTTTAGTACTAATTTTAAGATCCATTAACACAGGATATCTTAACATTTATTTGTGTCTTCAATTTATTTAATCAATGTCTTATAGTTCTCAGTGTACATATCTTTTGCCTCCCTGATTCAGTTTATCCCCAAGTATTGTATTATTTTTGATGCTATTGGTCTCTTCATTTTTGATGATTTCTTTTAAAACAGAAAAGTTTTTAATTTTATTATAATCCAATTTGTCTATTTTTCCTTTGGTTCCTTGGGTTTTTATAAGAAATGGGTGCCTAAGCCAAGGTTATAAAGATTGTTTTCTTCTATGATATTTCATGGTTTAGCACTTACATTTAAGTCTTTGATCCATTTGAGTTAATTTTTATATGTGATGTGAAGTACAGAATCCAAACTCATTCTTTTGTCTGTGGATATTCAGTTATTCTATAAAAGATACTGATATTCTATACTGATTATATTTTATTAATGAAAAGACTATTCTTTTCCCCATTGAATGGTCTTGGTGCCCTTGGCAAAAATCAGTCAACCATAGATGTGTGAGTTTATTTCTGGGTTTCAATGATCTATGTCTGTTTATGCCAGAACTACAACTGTCTTTTTTTTAATGAGAGAAAAAGAAGTTTATTAACACAAGAACTTCAAAAACATGAGCTTATATGGCATCTTTACAAAAGAACAAAACATTTTTAGAGAAGGGACAAGAGAAAAGAGAAGCACTTTGAGCTTCTAGGGTAGCAAACTGTAGGAAGGTGAATATATGAGGAAACTAGTGAACATAAGGGCTAGTTTGGAAAGTTGTTATGTAGTGCCTTCTGGTCCCATCTCCAGGCTGATAAGGGTCTTGAGCTGTCTCCTGTGATTACTTCTGTCCTTCCTCATAGAGGGGATGGGGGACACCTTACAAATTTATCTCTGTCTTTTAGGCAAAAGGTGGAGGACAGAAAGCTTTTCCTCATATACACCTCTTCTCAGTGATATTCAGGACAAAATTAATCTTATGCCAGAGTGGCATATTTTGTGGTAGCATTCTGCTACTCTTATTAGCGCTGCTGCTGCTGCTAAGTCACTTCAGTCGTGTCCAACTCTGTGTGACCCCATAAATGGCAGCCCACCAGGCTCCTCTGCCCATGGGATTTTCCAGGCAAGAGTACTGGAGTGGGGTGCCATTATCTTCTCCCCTATTAGCTCTAGTTCAAGGTTAATGGGCTAGTTTTAATAACTGTACTGTAATGATGATCTCCTTGGTTTTAGGAAACAAACATTGATCTCTTTTAGTGTGACTTACATGACTTATGCTCAAAATTCTCCAAGCCAGGCTTCAACAGTACACGAACCATGAACTTCCAGATGTTCAAGCTGGATTTAGAAAAGGTGGAGGAACCTCAGGTAAATTGCCAACATCCGTTGGATCATCAAAAAAGTAAGAGAGTTCTAGAAAAGCATCTACTTCTGCTTTATTGACTACGCCAAAGCCTTTGTATGGATTACAACAAACTGTAGAAAATTCTTAAAGAGATGGAAATACTAGACTGCCTGACCTTCCTCCTGAGAAATCTGTATGCAGGCCAAGAAGCAACAGTTAGAACTGGACATGGAACAACAGACTGGTTCCAAATCAGGAAAGGAGTATGTCAAGGCTGTATAGAGTCACCCTGCTTATTTAACTTACATGCAGAGTACATCATGAGAAATGCTGGACTGGATGAAGCACAAGATGGAATCAAGATTGCCGGGAGAAATATCAATAACCTCAAATATGCAGATGATACCACCCTTATAGCAGAAAGTAAAGAAGAACTAAAGAGCCTCCTGATGAAAGTGAAAGAGGAGAGTGAAAAAGTTGGCTTAAAACTCAACATTCAGAAAACTAAGATCATGGCATCCGTCTCATCACTTCATGGGAAATAGATGGGGAAACAGTGGCAGACTTTATTTAGGGGGGCTCCAAAATCACTGCAGATGGTCACTGCAGCCATGAAATTAAAAGATGCTTGCTCCTTGGAAGAAAAGCTATGACCAACCTAGACATCATATTAAAAAGCAGAGATATTCTTCTCCCAACAAAGGTCCATCTAGTCAAAGCTATGGTTTTTCTAGTAGTCATGTATGGATGTGAGAGTTGGACTGCAAAGAAAGCTGAGCACCGAAGAATTGATGCTTTTGAACTGGAAAGGTGGTGTTGGAAAGGACTCTTGAGAGTCCCTTGGACAGCAAGGAGATCCAACCAGTCCATCCTAAAGGAAATCAGTCCTGAATATTCATTGGAAGGACTGATGCTGAAGCTGAAACTCTAATACTTTGGCCACCTGATGCGAAGAACCGACTCATTTGAAGAGACTCTGATGCTGAGAAAGATTGAAGGCGGGAGGAGAAGGGGATGATAGAGGATGAGATGGTTGGATGGCATCACTGACTCAATGGACATGAGTCTGAGTAAACTCCAGGAGTTAGTGATGGGCAGGGAGACCTGGAGTGCTACAGTCCATGGGGTCGCAAAGAGTCAGACATGACTGAGCGACTGAACTCAACTGAATTGAACATGACTTATTCTCAAACAGTACAGAAAATAATTATAGATTGGGATCTGGATGGATGTTATGGGAATTATTTTAAAATTGATCAGTGTTATTGATATAATTGTGATAAGACACTGAGTTTAAAGTGTATAACATATTGATTTTATATATTTCCATATAACAAATTGACTACCACCATAACATACGACAACTCCATCATATTACATGATTACTCTTTCGTTTTTTGTGTGGTGAGAACATTATTTATACTCTTCAGCAACTTCAATAATATAATACTGTATTATTAGCTATAATCACCACA
Organism: Aepyceros melampus; assembly: GCA_006408695.1. NCBI lineage: Eukaryota > Metazoa > Chordata > Mammalia > Artiodactyla > Bovidae > Aepyceros > Aepyceros melampus. The sequence goes on from SJXQ01006033.1 coordinate 186,371, forward strand.
CTATATATTAGGTCTCCCAATGTTTTAATCTTCCAATTGGAAGTTTATATCCTTGGACCATGATCTCCATTTCCCCCACTCCCCAGTAATCATGACTCTACTGTTTCTCTGTGGTCAGCTTTTTTAGTTTCCACGTATAAGTGATGTCATAGAGTATTTCTCTCTCTGACTTATTTCACTTAGTATAGTGCCCTCAAAGTCAACCTAAGTTGTTGCAAACAGGAGGCCTTCTTTATCATTTTTGAATGACAATCTATCATGTGTGTGTGCCAGCCATATCTTATTTAATACCCATTTATTCATTGATTGACATGAAGGTCTTTTTCCATATCTTAGGTTTATCTGAATAGTGCTTTGGTGAGCATGGATGTATGTGCAGATATCTCTTTAAGATCCTGATTTCAATCCCTTTGCATATATATCCAGAGATACGATTGCTAGATCATGTGGTAGTTCTATTTTTAATCAATGGAGAAACTGTCATACTATTTTCTATAGTGTCTGTGCCAATTTACATTCACACCTACAGTCACTATCCAGACTTTTGCCAACAATTTGTTGTTTCTCATTTGTTGCTGTTGTTGAGTCACTCAGTCTTATCTGATTCTTCTTGACCCCATGGACTACAGCATACAAGGCTTCCCTGTCCTTCACTATCTCTCAGAGTTTGCTGAAACTCATGTCCATGGAGTCGATGATGCCATCCAACCACCCTATTATCTGCTGCCTCCTTCTCCTCCTGCCTTCAATCTTTCCCAGCATCAGGGTCTTTTCTAATGAGTTGGCTCTGTGCATCAGGTGGCCAAAGTATTGGAGCTTCAGCTTCAGCATCAGTCCTTCTGGTAAAGATTCAGGATTGATTTCCTTTAGGATTGACTGGTTTGATCTCTTTGCTGTCCTAGGGACTCTCAAGAGTCTTCTCCACCACCGCAGTTCGAAAGCATCAATTCTTTGTTGCTAGGACTTCTTTACAGTCCAACTCTCACATCTGTACATGACTACTGGACAAAACATAGCTTTGACTAATTGGACCTCTGTCAGCAAAGTGACGTCTCTTCTTTTTAATATGCTGTCTAGATTTGTCATAGCTTTCTTCCAAGGAGCAAGCGTCTTTTAATTTCATGGTTGCACTCACCATCCACAGTGATTTTTGAGCCAAAGAAAATAAGTCTGTCACAATTTTTCCCCATCTATTTGTCATGAAGTTATGGAGTTATGCCATAATTTTAGTTTTTTGAATCTTGAGTTTTAAGCCAGCATTTTTAGGTTAAAGCATCTGCCTGCAATGCGGGAGACCTGGGTTCGATCCCTGGGTCAGGAAGATCTCCTGGAGAAGGAAATGGCAACCCACTCCAGTACTCTTGCCTGGAGAATCCCATGGACAGAGGAGCTTGGTGGGCTACAGTCCACAGGGTTGCAAAGAGTCGGACACGACTGAGCGACTTCACTTTCACTTTCACTTTAACCATCATCAAGAGGCTCTTTAGTTCCTCTTCACTTTCTGCTATTAGTGTGCTATCATCTGCATATCTGTGGTTATTTATATTTCTCCTGGCAACCTAGATTCCAGTTTGTGAGTAATCCAGCCTGGTATTTTGCATGATGTACTCTCCATAGAAGTTACGTAAGTAGGTTGACAATATACAGCCTTGACATACCCCTTTTGCAATTTTGAACTAGTCTGTTGTTCCATGTCCAGTTCTAACTGTTACTTCTTGACCTGCATACGGATTTCTCAGGAGGCAAGTAAGGTGGTCTGGTATTCCCATCTCTTTAAGAATTTTCCACAGTTTCTTGTGATCCATACAGTCAAAGACTTTAGCATAGTCAGTGAAGCAGAAGTAGATGTCTTCCTGGAATTCTCTTGTTTTTTCTATGATCCAAAGGATGTTGGCAATTTGATCTCTGGTTCTTGCACCTTTTCTAAAACCAGCTTGAACATCTGGAAGTTCACGGTTCACATACTGTTGAAGCCTGACTTGGAGAATTTTAAGCATTACTTTACTAGCGTGTGAGATGAGTGCAATTGTGTGGTAGTTTGAGCATTCTTTGGCATTGCCCTTCTTTAGGATTGAAATGCAAATTGACCTTTTCCAGTTCTGTGGCCACTGCGATTTTTCTAAATTTCCTGGCGTATTGAGTACCGCACTTTCACAGCATCATCTTTTAGGATTTGAAATAGCTTAGCTGGAGTTCCATCACCCCCACTAGCTTTGTTTCTGGTAATGCTTCCCAAGGCCCACTTGACTTTGTCCTCCAAGCTGTCTGGCTCCAGGTGAGTGACACAATATTGTGGTTATCTGAGTCATGAAGATCTTTTTAGTATAGTTCTTCTGTGTATTCTTGCCATCTCTTCTTAATAATCTTGTTTCTGTTAGGTCCATACCATTTCTGTCCTTTATTGTGCTCACCTTTGCATGAAATGTTCCCTTGATATCTCCAAATTTCTTGGAGCAATCTCTAGTCTTTCTCATTCTATTGCCCTCCTGAATTTTTTTTCCATTGTTCACTTAAGAAGGCTTTCTTATCTCTCCCTGCTATTCTCTGGAACTCTGCATTCAGTTGGGTATATCTTTCCTTTTCTCCTTTGCCTTTCTCTCCTCTTCTTTTGTCAGGTATTTGTAATGCCTCCTCAGACAACCACTTTGCCTTCTTGCATTTCTTCTTCTTGCAGATAGTTTTGATCACCACCTTCTGTACAATGTCATGAACCTCCGTCCATAGTTCTTCAGGCACTGTGTCTAACAGATCTAATCCCCTGAATCTATTTTTCACCTCCACTGTATAATCAGAAAGGATTTGATTTAGGTCATATCTGAATGAGCTAGTGGTTTTCCCTACTTTCTTCAATTTAAGTCTGAATTTTGCAATAAGAAGCTGATGATCTGAGCCACAGTTGGTGCCCAGTCTTGTTTTTGCTGACTTTAGAGTTTCTCCATCTTTTACTGCAAAGAACATTATCAATCTGATTTTGGTATTGACTATGTGATGACATCCATGTGAAGTCTTCTCTTGTGTTGTTGGAAGAGGGTGTTTGCTATGATCAGTGTGTTCTCATGGCAAAACTCTGTTAGCCTTTGTCCTGCTTCATTTTGTACTCCAAGGCCAAACTTGCCTGTTACTCTAGGTATCTCTTGATTTCCTACTTTTGTATTCCAATCCCCTATTATGAAAAGGATATGTTTTTTGGTGTTAGTTCTCCAAGGTCTTGTAGGTCTTCATAGAACTCTTCGACTTCAGCTTCTTCAGCATCAGTGGTTGGGACACAGACTTGGATTACTGTGATGTTGAGTGGTTTGTCTTGGAAATGAACCAAGATCATTCTTTTTTTAATGAAATTGCACCCCGCTTCCCTGGTTGCTCAGAGGTTAAAGCGTCTGCCTGGAATGCGGGAGACCTGGGTTCGATCCCTGGGTTGGGAAGATCCCCTGGAGAAGGAAAATAGCAACCCACTCCAGTACTCTTGCCTGGAGAATCCCATGGAGGGAGGAGCCTAGTAGGCTACAGTCCATGGGGGTCACAAAGAGTCAGACACGACTGAGCGACTTCACTTTCTTCTTTCTTTCTTTACTGCATTTTTAACTCTTTTGTGGACTAAGAGGGCTACTGCATTTCTTCGAAGAGATTCTTGCCCACAGTAGTAGATATAATGGTCATCTGAATTAAATTCACCCATTCCCATCCATTTTAGTTCACTGATTCCTAGAATATCGACATTCACTCTTGCCATCTCCTGTTTGACCACTTTCAATTTACCTTGATTCATGGACCTAACATGCCAGGCTCCTATGCAATATCGTTCTTTATAGCATTGGACTTCACATTCACACCAGACACATCCATCGCTGGATGTTGTTTCTGCTTTGACTCAGCCTCTTCATTGTTTCTGGAGCTATTTCTGGGCTCTTCCCTAGTAGCATATTGGACACCTACCAACCTGGGGGTCTCATCTTCTGGTGTCATATCTTTTTGCCTTTTCATACTGTTCATGGGCTTTTCAAGGCAAGAATACTGAAGTTGTTTGCCACTCCCTTCTTCAGTGGACCACATTTTATTGGAACTATTCATTGTGATCCATCTGTTTTGGGTGACCCTGAATCCTGTATGGCTCATAACTTAAGTGAGTTACACAAGGTCAAGTAGAAGGACATGCACTATCTTCTCCTGTGGATGTTTGGGAGTCTCTGGTGGGGGTGTGGGTCGACGGTGGCCTGCTACAGTGTCAGGGGCACTGGCAGCAGCAGTCCTGGGAGGAATGCTGTGTTGGCCTAAGTCTTCTTGGAGAAGGTCGCCCTTGACATAGAGACTGCAGACTCCTGGACTGGGCCACTCTAGGCCAAATCTCTGAAAAGTGCTGGGCCCTGGGTGGTGCTGTCCAGGAACAAGGCTCTGGGTCAGGCATTGGGTCAGGCTGTCCTTGAAGCTCAAGGGGGTATGCCAGGGCCCTCAGAAACCAAGGTGATGTCCTTGTGTCCCACCACTCAGCCCTGTGTTCCCTCCTCAGAGAGCTCAATATGGAAGCAGCCCTGGACATCATGGCAAATCACAATATCAATGCAGGACTAAGGTTTCATGTATCCTTCCATGTCAAACACTGTATTTTGGCAGGGGTTATGTATAGCCCTCAGAAGTGAAGCACTGCCCCCATAGGGTTATAGAGGGTCAACAGCTACCAGGGCCCACTCCATTGGTCCACCCTGGATACTAGATGAGGAGGAAAAAGTATTTTTAATGATAGCCATTTTAACAGATGTGAGGTGATATCTCACTATAGTTTTGATTTGCATTTTCCTAATCACTGCAGATGGAGATTGCAGCCATGAAACTAAAAGATACTTACTCCTTGGAAGGAAAGTTATGATCAACCTATATAGCATATTGAAAAGCAGAGACATTACTTTGCCAACAAAGGTCCGTCTAGTCAAAGTGGTCATGTATGGATGTGAGAGTTGGACTGTGAAGAAAGCTGAGCACCAAAGAATTGATGCTTTTGAACTGTGGTGTTGGAGAAGACTCTTGAGAGTCCCTTGGACTGCAAGGAGATCCAACCAGTCCATTCTAAAGATCAGTCCTGGGTGTTCTCTGGAAGGAATGATGTTAAAGCTGAAACTCCAGTAGTTTGGCCACGTCATGCAAAGAGTTGACTCACTGGAAAAGACTCTGATGCTGGGAGAGATTGAAGCAGGAGGAAAAGGAGACGACAGAGGATGAGATGGCTGGATGGCATCACAGACTCAATGGACGTGAGTCTGAGTGAACTCCGGGAGTTGGTGATGGATAGGGAGGCCTGGCGTGCTGCAATTCATGGGGTCTCAAAGAGTCGGACACAACTGAGCAACTGAACTGAATTAGTGATGTTGAGCACCATTCTGTAGAAACCTCTCTATTCAGTTCCTGTGCCCAATTTTGAATTTTTTGTTTTTAGCTATTGGGTGAGTTCTTTATATATTTTGGATATTAACCCTAATCAGATATATGAATACAGGTATTTTCTGCCATTCTTTAGGTTACTGTTTCATTTTGAGGATAGTTTCTTTTACTGTGCAGAAGCTTTTTAGATACAGTCCCACTGAGTATTTCTGCTTGTGTTGCTTTTTTTTTTTTTTTTTTTTTTGGTGTCATATCCAGGAAATTGCTGCAAAGATTAGTGTCAAGGAGCTTTTCTTCTATGTCTTCTCCTAGGAGTTTACATTTTCATGGCTTCCATTTAAATCTTTATCCAAAAAACAGAATCACGATAAAGGTCCAATTTCATTCTTCTGTATTTACTTACTCAGTTTTGTCAACATCATTTATTGCAGAGACTGTCATTTCCTTACCAAATATTCTTGGCTCCTTTGTCAAGTATTAATTGACCACATATGCAAGGGTTTATTTGTGAGCTATCATTCTGTTCCATTGGTCTGTGTATGCATTTTAATGCCAGTACCATACTGTTTCCATTACTAGAGCTTTGTATAGTAGTATAGTTTGAAATCAGGAAGTGGGATGCCTGTAGCTTTCTTCTTCCTCAGTATTATTTTGACTGTTAATGGTCTTGTGGAAATTGCTATTGAAATTTTGATAAGGATTTGATAAGAATTCAATGCAGAATTCTATAGATGGCTTTGGGTAATATAGACAGTTAAATAATATTCTTCCAATCTATAACCAAGGGACATTTTTCCTTTTGTGTCTTCAGTTTATTTCATTAGTCTTATATTTTCATTTTGCAGGTCTTTCCCCTCCTTTGTTAGATTTATTCATACAAAGTATATATATGGGCTTCCCAGTAGTTCCGCTGGTATGGAATCTGCCTGTAATGCAGGAGACCCCAGTTTGATTCCTGGGTTGAGAAGTTCCCCTAGAGAAGGGATAAGCTACCCACTCCAGTATTCTTGGGCTTCCCTAGTGGCTCAGATGGTAAATAATCCACCTGCAGTGTGGGAGACCTGGGCTTGATCCCTGGGTTGGGAAGATCCCCTGGAGAAGAGCATGGCAACTAACTCTAGTATTCACGCCTGGAGAATTCCATGGACAGAGGAGCCTGGCAAGCTACAGTCTACAGAGTTGCAAAGAGCTGGATATGACTGAGTGAAACATATATGTATTTTATAAATATAAATATGTTTTACAAATGTAATAGAAAATATTTTATAAATATAATTTATAAATATAAAATATATATTTTTGATTCCCTGTGCCTCATGAATTGTACTTTTAATGCTACTATAAATGAACTGTTTATTTCTCCTTCATATGTTTTCTTGTTAGTGCATAGAAACAAAACTCTTTTCCATATGTTGATTGTGTATCCTGCAACTTTCCTAAATTTGTTTATTAGTTCTAGTAGAGTCTTTTGTTGTTGTTTTTCAGTTGCTATGTAGTGTCTGATTCTGTGACCCCATGGATTGCCACATGTCAGGCTTCCCTGTCCTTCACCATCTCCCAGAGTTTGCTCAAACTCATGTCCATTGGGTTAGTGATGCCATCCAACCAGCTCATCCTCTGTCACTCCCTTTTCTTCCTGCCCTCAATCATGTTATCTAGAAACAAAGATACCTTTACTTATTTCTTTCCTATTTTAATAATTTTTATTTCTTCTTCCTGACAGATTTTTCTGGCTAGTAATTCCAGTACCATGTTGAAAAGTGGCAAGAGTGAATATCCCTGTCTTGTTCCTGGTCTTAGAAGAAAAGTTTAAAACTTTCATCATTGAGTATGATGTTGGTGTGGATTTGCCCATATGGCCTTTATTTTGTAGAGATATGTTGCTTCTAAATCCAATTTTTAAGTGTTTTGATAATGAGTCAATACAATAAATAAATTTATATTTAAAAAGAAAAAAAATACTGAATATCAATAATGAGCCATTCTAAAGGAGATCAGCCCTGGGTGTTCTTTGGAAGGAATGATGCTAAAGCTGAAACTCCAGTCCTTTGGCCACCTCATGTGAAGAGTTGACTCATTGGAAAAGACTCTGATGCTGGGAGGGATTGGGAGAAGGAGGAAAGGGGGACGACAGAGGATGAGATGGCTGGATGGCATCACTGACTTGATGGACGTGAGTCTGAGTGAACTCCGGGAGCTGGTGATGGACAGGGAGGCCTGGCGTGCTGCGATTCATGGGGTCACAAAGAGTCAGACACGACTGAGCGACTGAACTGAACTGAACTGAATATCATCTATTACTTTTTCTGCACCTACTCATAATGATCATATAATTTTTAAACTTTCATTCTCTTAATACATGTCTCTTGGTTTGTATATGTTGAACTCTCTTTGCATCCCAGGGATAAATCCTAGTTGATCATGGTATAGTATCAATTAAATGTGCTGTTCACTTTGGTTTGTTAATATTTGGTGAGAAATTTTGAGATATAGAGAATATATCTCTATATTCATCAGTCATATTGCCTTGTAATTTTATTTTCTTGTGTCTTTGTCTGGCTTTGATATCAGGGTAATGCTGACCTTATAAAATGAGTTGGAGAATGTTCCCTGCTCTTCATTTTTTTTGAAGAGTTAGGGAAGGATTGATATTAATTCTTTCAATGTTTGGTAGAGCTCACAAGAGAAGCAATCTGATCCTAGCTTTTTTTTTTTTGTTGGGAAGTTGTTGATTGCTGATTCAATCTCCTTACTTGTCATTGGTATGTTTGGATTTTTGTTTTGCTTCAGTCTTGGTAGATTGTATGGTTTTAGGAATTTATCCATTTCTTAAAGATACTGGCCTGTTCTTGTGTCATATTGAAAAACTGAACTTAAGAAAGGTGTATGTTGCTAAAAAATTATGAAATGTATTCACAAATTTGCCAATCTAAAGAAGCCTGGTGTAACAGTTCAGAATTGTTTACTTCTTAGTTTTCACAAGAAATTAAGGTCTCTAAGAATTCTAATTTGTAATGAAAACTTCTAGAAATAATAGGGGAAACAGTTTTCTATACAAGGAAAGTAGAGGTGTTTCAGGCTAACAAAAGGTACAAGGTATGAACATGTATTTTTGTTAAGGGAAATGAAAGTAAATTTGTTTTCAAGTAAAGCTGGTTGTTTCAGAATGGGAAAGAGGAGAATAAAGGAGCAACTAAATAGATGTGGGCACTCGTGAGGAAAGAATTTTACCTTGTGTAATCAAGATGGATAAAACTGAATTGTAAGGCTTTTAAAAATAAGTTTTAATATCGATAGTATACTTATATAAAACTAAACTTAATTTTCTTTCATCTACTAAATGGAAAAAGTTTTCTTAGACTTTTGGTCTGCTCTTGATAAAGAGATTGTGAGCATCTGCTCTGCCTAGAAAGCAAAGATTTGTGTCTTACCAAAACTATTTCCTGTGCTTCATGTTTTAATTAGGTCTTTGATTACATAAGAAAACTGAAACTTCTTAATATTAAATGAGCTAAGTTTTGCCTACAACTATGTAACCTATATTTGCCTTTAAAATATTTTGTCACTTTATTTTCTCATAATGATCTGTGATCCTGTTAGTCAAGTGTCCAGAACTTTTGGAACGTTTGACAGACTTTCAAAAGTAAAATCTAAATTAAATCTTTTTGAGCTGGAAGTAACCTTGGGACTCTCCAGAGGGCCTTTGGAATATCTCAAAAGATTTGTTCTCTCTTGTTATCAAACAGGGATACTAAACTAATTAGTCTTAATTGAGGTGTTAAATTACATGGAATGCATTGTCAAATAATAAGTGATACTAAGCCTTCTTTATGTTACGTTTGTATAGGTATACATTATAAGTGGTCCAGAATTTGTATGAAATTCTTGAAGTCTGATAAATAACTAGAATTACAAGCAATATATAATTGCCTAATTACAAGTAAAATATCATAGAAGTAACCAGATTTCCTTGTCAATGACAATCTCTCATTATATCTTTAAATTAACCATGGCCATTTAAAAATCCTTTGTCATTTACAGACAGCTATTGTTTTACTCTGATGCTTTTGCAAAAGTGTTTCATCTTTGAGAGATTCATGGAAATGACTGACAAGTCAAGAATTAATTACATGGAACTGAATGAACTGATGAGGAAGATATATAATTTTATGTCTTTTTCTTTAGAACAATGTTTATTTTCTCTTGAAGGTGAATGTTGGTTTTTATTTGTGGGGACTATTTTGCATAGTACAGGTATGACTATGTTTAAGTAAAACATTTTTATTTTTTAATGTTTTGTTTTTTCCAGATTAAAGGAAGTCTTTTCTCTTAAGCCATCTATGACTTACAGCAATTTGGTAAAGTATATTTTTGTGAACAAAGATGAAACCATTACATTTTCTCCCTACCTGATCCCTTTAGAATTTAGAAATTGTTAATGAATATTTTTCTTTTCATGGCAATACTGTTATTTGCATAAGTTCAACATGGTCGTATTACCAAAACTTTGACTGACATATCATAATTGAGAATGATGTATGTAAAGTCAGATATGACCCTGCAGCTTTAAGGAGCAACAAGGTACACATTATGGAGTCCATAAGTTCAGTTCAGTTCAGTTGCCCAGTCGTGTCCAACTCTTTGTGACCCTATGGACTGCAGCACACCAGGCCTGCCTGTCCATCACCAACTCCCAGAGCTTACTTAAACTCATGTCCATTGAGTTGGTAATGCCATCGAATCATCTCACCCTCCATCGTCCCCTTCTCCTCCCACTTTCAATCATCCCTAGCATCATGGTCTTTTCAAATGAGTCAGTTCTTCACATCAGGTAGTGGAAGTATTGGAGTTTCAGCTTCAGCATCAGTCCTTCCAATGAATATTCAGGATTGATTTCCTTTAGGGTGGACTGGTTGTACTCCTTGCGGTCCAAGGGACTCTCAAGAGTCTTCTCCAACACCACAGTTCAAAAGCATCAATTCTTTGGTGCTCAGCTTTCTTTATAGTCCAACTTTCACATCCATACATGACTACTGGAAAAACCATAGCTTTGACCAGATGGACCTTTGTTGGCAAAATAATGTCTTTGCTTTTTAATAAGCTGTCTAAGTCTAGTCAAGGCTATGGTTTTTCCAGTAGTCATGTACGGATGTGAGAGTTGGACTGTGAAGAAGGCTGAGCACCAAAGAATTGATGCTTTTGAACTGTGGTATTGGAGAAGACTCTTGAAAGTCCCTTGGACTGCAAGGAGATCCAACCAGTCCATTCTGAAGGAGATCAACCCTGGGATTTCTTTGGAAGGAATGATGCTAAAGCTGAAACTCCAGTACTTCGGCCACCTCATGCGAAGAGTTGACTCATTGGAAAAGACCTTGATGCTGGGAGGGATTGGGGGCAGGAGGAGAAGGGGACAACCGAGAATGAGATGGCTGGATAGCATCACGGATTCAATGGACATGAATCTGAGTGAACTCTGGGAGCTGGTGATGGACAGGGAGGCCTTATGTGCTGCGATTCATGGGGTTGCAAAGAGTCAGACATGACTGACCGACTGAACTGAAATGAGGTTGGTCATAACTTTTCTTCCAAGGAGCAAGTGTCTTTTAATTTCTTGGCTGCAGTCACCATCTACAGTGATTTTGGAACCCCCAAAAATAAAGTCTGTCACTGTTTCCACTGTTTCTCCATATATTTGCCATGAAGTAATCATTACAAATATCAATAACAAATATCAATAAGATGTGCATATGATACCACCCTTATGGCAGAAAGCAAAGAAGAACTAAAGAGATTCTTGATAAAAGTAAAAGAGAAGAGTAAAAAAGTTGGCTTAAAACTCAACATTCATAAAACTAAGATCATGGCATCTGGTCCCATCACTTCATGGCAAATAGATGGAGCCCATAAAGCCCCTTGTAAAACAGGGTTCCTAGAAGCCTACCACATGAGTAAGGAAGGACACCTCCTGGCAGACGCAGGAACCTCATGATATTTGGGGGACCTTGAGGAGAAAAATTTTCAGTAGAAATTATAATACACACTTGTAATCAGATTTCCATTCTGTTCATTGAGATTTTCTTATATACATACAAACTGGACTAGATGACGAATTCTTCTAGTTTCCTCAACTATCTCAGTATGACACTCCAAAATAACATTTCCAGCTTTCTCCTAGCCTTTTTACCTGGAATCACTAAGAACAAAATTTGCCCTTTACCACAAAACCTTGCAAATGAATATGAACAAGTTGATGAAAACTTTAGAGAAATTACTATTACAGTTCATTTACACAATCTTGCATGTACTACTGTGCGGGCCACTCAAAGCCTACCTGAACACCCATTGACACCATCAGACACATTCTCATTGTAAAAGGTGTAAGTCTCCTTAGCTCTCCTAAGCTCTCTTAGCTCTCCTTAGAACAATACAAGAAAGAGTAATAAGTCTCCTCAGCTCTCTTTAGAACACTATAACTCGAAGTCAGTAGGTCTCCTTAGCTCTCCTTTGAAAACTTAAATCAGTAGGAAAGTCTCCTTAGCTCTCCTTAGAACACTATAGGTCAGAGTAAGTATGTCTCCTTAGCTCTTCTTAGGTCTCCTAGCTCTCTGACCTGTAGTGTTTTAAGGAGAGCTAAGGAGACATACTGAATCTGACCTGTAGTGTTCTAAGGAGAGGTAAGGAGACCCACTTACTCTTAACTATAGTGTTCTAAAGTGAGCTCAGGAGACTGACTTACTCTGACCTGTAGAGTGCTAAGGAGAGCTAACAAGAGCTAAGATTTACTTACTCTGACCTGTAGCATTCATACTCTGAGCTATAGTCTTCTAAGGATAGCTAAGGAGACTGACTTACCCCAGCAGGTATTCTAGGAAAGCTAAGGAGACTTACTTATTCTGAGCTGTGGTGTTCTAAGGAGAGTGAAGGAGAGCTATGGAGACTTACTGACCTAAGTGTTCTAATGAAGCGAAGGATAGATAAAGAGAGGTAAGGAGAGCGAAGGAGAGGTAAGGAGACTTACTTAATACTCTGAGCTATAGTCTTCTAAGGAGAGCTAAAGAGAGCTATGGAGACTTACTTACACTGAGCTATAGTGTTCTAAGGAGACCTACTTACTCTGAGCTATAGTTTTCTACGGAGAGCTAAGGAGACTTATTTAGTCTGACCTGTATTGTTCTAAGGAGAGCCAACAAGAGCTAAGGACACTTACTTACTTTGATCTATAGTGTTCTAAGGAGAGTAAGGAGGGCTAAGGAGAGCAAAGGAGAGCTAAGGAGACTTAATTACTTTGACCTGTAGCATTCTAAAGAGAGCTGTGGAGACTTACTTACTCTGAGCCATAGTGTGCTAAGGAGAGCTAAGGAGACTTACTTAGTGTGAGCTCTGGTGTTCTAAGGGGAGCTAAGGAAAGTTAAGGTGAGCTAAGGACAGCTACGGAGACTGACACTCTGAGCTACAGTGTTCTGTGGAGAGCTAAGGAGAGCTAGAGAGACCTACTTACTCTGAACTCTAGTGTTCTAAGGAGAGCTACAGAGACTTACTTACTCTGACCTGTAGTGTTATAAGGAGAGCTAAGGAGACTTACTCTGAGCTATATTCTTCTAAGGAGAGCTAAGGAGACTGACTTACTGTGAGATATAGTGTTCTAAGGAGAGCTAAGGAGACCTACTTACTCTGAAGTATAATGTTCTAAGGAGAGTTAAGAAGATCTAAGGAGAGCTAAGGAGACTGACTTAGTGACCTAAGTGTTCTAAGGATAGGTAAGGCATGCTAAGGAGACTTACTTACCCTGAGGTATACACGGAGGATTCAGCCCTTACCACATCCTTCATAAATGCTGCAAGGTCTTCACTACACATCCATTAAATCAATCTAGAAATATTTATTGCCTACCCACTAAAAGCTAAACCTGTTTTACCAATTTTTGTACCCTAAATCTTTGTATTTTCTACCTTTCCAAGTGTGGGTTATTTGTATCAGTACTATATGGCAGATAATGCAGATTCTCTATTTTAAGAAATGAGTTCCAGTCTCAAATTCACAAATAACATACTATTATAATAATAGCATATTCATGAAAGGAATTACTTATCGTAGCATTTAACATCCTTATAACAATTCCTGTACTTTTAATGTCAACAGAAAAAAGTAAAGTCTAAGTCTGTCTGATTCAGTAAATTAATGTTAATAACAGTTTTGACACTAATAGCGAGTTTTTAAAAGAAAAACCTCCAAGATCTTTGCTGGGTTTCATTTCTTAAAAATCACCTCATTCACTGTCACCAAGTTCCCCTAGAACAATTCCAGCTACTATTCCACCTACACTGGGAGCACAGAACGACTCAAGTGTGTCAACTTGCTATGACATGATACCCTTTCCCTGCCTTTGCTCACTCCCAGTGGGAAAAAACAGCCTCCCACTTGAGGTATGTACACTGCCCACACTTCTCAGCAGAGACACATTTCTGAATCCCTATAAACAAATCAATCCCTACCTGGTTTTTCATTAAAAAAAAACACCCACTAGTTCTTTCCTCAGAGCCTGAAAATTAGTTGTGAAAAATGTTAACTATTAAAGTACACACTAGATTAATGAGAAATTTCAAACTTGTTACAGAGACCATGGAATCCCAGAGAATGTGATCCAAGCTGTGAAACCCAGGGAAAATGAAAAGGAACCTAAAACCCTTGGCTCCTCTGCTCTTTCAAATTCTCTCTAGAAGTCATTGAAGGCTTAAGTCGACCCTTGCAAGCCCTCCAACCCCTCTCAGCTTCAGCCAACAAGACACAGTTGGCCTATGACCAGCACCTCTATAATCACTTAGAGGCTGCTAGGCTTTTAGCAAAGCATCTCTTCTAACTTCTCAAGTGCTGTTCTTTTTTTGGGGGGGTGGGTCAAAGAATAACAACTTTAATCAGAAAGCCAACAAACAGAGAAGGCAGTGGCCCAACGAATCTTATTGCCAGGTTTGGATTCTAGTTACTTATATAATACAAAGATGGGGCAGTAAGAGGTAAAATATAAAGGGCAATAAGATGTCACAAATATTTTGTGGTTCCAAACAGACTCCAGAGAGGATGTGTTAATTTCTTCTTTCCTAAAGCGATTCACAGATGGGCCTGGTCAGGATGGTTTCTGTGAGCTTAAACAAAGGTATTTTAGCTTAGCTTTCAGACATGGAAAGCAAGATTCCAGGAAATTGGCCATTATGTATACCTTAAGCTATAGACAACATCCTTTTAGGGATTGCTGTTCTTCAGTCACTAAGTCATGTGCTACTTTTTGTGACCCCATGAACTGCAGCATGCAAGCCTTCCTTGTCCTTTACTACCTCCTGGAGTTTGCGCAACATATGTCCATTGAGTTGGTAATACCATCCAACAATCTCATTCTCTGTCACCCCTTTCTCTTCCTGCCTTATCTTTCCCAGCACCAGGGTCTTTACCAATGAGCCAGCTCTTCATGTCAAGTGGACAAATTATTGGAGCTTCAGCTTCAGTATCAGTCCTTCCAATGAATATTCAGGGTTGATTTCCTTTAAGATTGACTGGTACAATCTCCTTGCTGTCCAAGGGATATTCAAGAATCTTTTCCACTACAATTTGACAGCATCAGTTATTCTGCACTCAGCCTTCTTCATGGTCCAACTCTCACATCCATACATGACTAGTGGAAAAACCATAGCTTTCACTATAGGGACTTTGTCAGCAAAGTGATGTCTCTGGTTTTGAGTATGCTGTCTAGGTCTGTGATTTTCTTCCAAGAAGCAAACACTTTTTTTTAATTTCATGGCTGCAGTAACAGTCCACAGTGATTTTGGAGCCCAAGAAAATAAAGTTTTTCAGTTTCCACTTTTTCTTTTCTATTTGCAGTGAAGTGATGGAACTGGATGCCATGATCTTAGTTTTTTGAATGTTGAGTTTTAAGCCATTTTTTTCACTTTCCTCTTTCACCTTCATCAAGAGGTTCTTTTGTTCCTCTTCAATTTCTGCCATTAGAGTGGTACCATCTGCTTAGCTGATATTGTTGAATTTCTCCGAACAATCTTGCTTCTATCTTCTGATTCATCCAGCCTGGCATTTCACATGGTGTACTCTGCATAAGCTAAATAAGCAGGTGACAATAAACAGTCTTGTCATACTCCCTTCCCAATTTTGAACCAGTCGATTGTTCCATGTCCAATTCTAACTGGACTTGCTTCTTGACCTGCATACAGGTTTTTCAGGAGACAGGTAAGGTGGCCTGTATTTCCATCTCTTTAAGAATTTTCCACAGTTAGTTGTGATCCACACAAAGGTTAAGCATAGTCAATGAAGCAGAAATAGATGTTTTTTTCTGGAATCCTCTGGCTTTCTCTATGATCCAACGGATTTTACCAATTTGATGTCTGGTTACTCTGCCTTTTCTAAACCTAGCTTGTACATCTGGATGTTCTCAATTCACATACTGTTGAAGCCTAGCTTAAAAGATTTTGAGCAGTACCTTACTAGCATGTGATATGAGTACAGTTTTATGGTAGTTTGAATCTTCTTTGGCATTTCCTTTCTTTGGATTGGAATGAAACTTGACATTTTCCAGTCCTGTAGCCACTGTTGAGCTTTCCAAATTTGTTAGTATATTAAGTGCAACCCTTTAACAGCATCATCTTTAAGACTTGAAATAGCTCAGTTGGAATTTGGTCACCTCCACCAGCTTTGCTCATAGTAATGCTTCCTAAGGCCCACTTGACTATATACTCCAGGATGTCTGGCTCTAGATGAGTTACTTCTCCATCATGGTTTTCCAGATTATTAAGATCATTTTTCCTATAGTTCTGCATTTTCTTGCCACTTCTTGTTAATCTCTTTTGTTTCTGCTAGTTCCTTACTGTCCTTTCTTGTACCTGTCTTTGCATGAAATGTTCCCCTGTTATCTCCAATTTTCTTGAAGAGATCTCTAGTCTTTCCCATTCTATTATGTTTCTCTATTTCTTTGCATTGTTCACTTAAGAAGGCTTCTTATCTCTCCTGGCTGTTCTCTAGAACTCTACATTCAGTTTGGTATATCTTTCCATTCTCCATTGTCTTTCACTTCTCTTCTTTTCTCAACTATTTGTAAGGCCTCCTCAGACAATCACTTTGTCTTCTTGCATTTTTTTTTCCTTGGGGATGGTTTTAGTCACTGCCCCTTCTACAGTGTTACAAACCTCCATCCACAGTTCTTCAGAGACTTTGTCTACCAGATCTAATCCCTTGAAACTATTCATCACCTCCACTGTATAATCATAAAGTGAAAGTGAAGTCACTCAGTCGTGTCCGATTCTTTGCAACCCTATGGATTGTAGCCTATCAGGTTCCTCCGTCCATGGGATTTTCCAGGCAAGAGTGCTGGAGAGGATTGCCATTTCCTTCTCTAGAGGATCTTCCCAACCCAGGAATCGAACCCAGGTCTCCCACACTGCAGGCAGACACTTTACCGTCTGAGCCACGTAAGGGATTTGATTTAGGTCATACCTGAATGGTCCATACTTTTAATTTAAGCCTGAATTTTACAGTAAGGAGCTGTAAAAGGAGCCAAAGTCAGCTCCAGGTCTTGTTTTTGCTCACTGTGTAGAGCTTCTCCATCTTTGGCTACAAAGAATATAATCAGTCTAATTTCAGTGTTGACTATCTGGTGATGTGCATGGGTACAGTTGTTTCTTGTGCTGTTGGAAGAGGGTGTGTGCTATGATCAGTGTGTTCTCTTCACAGAAATCTGTTAGCCTTTGCCCAGTTTCATTTTGTACTCCCAGTCAAACTTTCCCGTCACTCCAGGTACCTCTTGACTTCCTACTTTTGCATTCCAATCCCCTATGAATAGAAGGACATCTTTTTTTGGTGTTAGTCCTAGAAAGTTTTGTAGATCTTCATAGAACCATTCAACTTCTGCTTCTTCAGCATCAGAGGTTAGGGCATAGACTTGGATTACTGTCATGTTGAATGGTTTGCCTTGGAAACAAACTGAGAACATTCTGTTGTTTTTGAAATCGCACTCAAATACTGCATTTCCAACTTCTGTAGAACATGAGAGCTACTCCATTTCTTCTAAGGGATTCTGCCCACGGTAGTAGATATATTGGTCACCTGAATTAAATTACCCATTCCTGTCTATTTGACTGATTCCTAAAATGCCAATGTTCATTCTTGCCATCTCCTGTTTGACCACCTCCAATTTACCTTGCTTCATGGTAATATTTCAGTTTCCTATTGATATTCTTTTTTATAGCATCGACTTTACTTTCACTGCCAGAAACATCCACAAAGGAAGGGTTATTGTAAGAGTTCTGACAAAATGTGGTCCACTGGGAAGAGAACGGCAAACCTCTTCAGTATTCTTGCCTCGACAACTCCATGAACAATATGAAAAGGCAAGAAGATATGACACCGGAATATGAATCTCCAGGTCAGTAGGTGCCCAATATTCTACTAGGGGAAGAGCATATAAATTGCTTCTTTAGTGATTGCATGTTATGCTATGCATGCTAAGTCGCTTCAGTCATATCCGACTCTGTGCAACCCCATAGATGTCAGCCCACCAGGCTCTGCCATCCCTGGCATCCTCCAGGCAAGAATACTGGAGTGGGTTGCCATTTCCTTCTCCAAGGTGTTGTTCTTTTACTTGTTTTACTTTTAGATAATCTTATGAACCAGCTCCAATGAGCAGAGAGGCAGCAGGGACAACCCATCAATAAAATAATTCAGCCAAAGTCAATTTTGTTAGAGACTTCTCATGTTATACTAGGAAATCTAGGCTACTAAAAATCAAGGAAATCAAATGGAATCATTTCTTTTGGTTCTAAAAGGAAAGCTAGCTTTAAAACTATCTCTTTCAGATATCCCATGCTCTTAGAAAGAATTAGTATTGTTAAAATGACCAGACTATATATGGAATTTAGAATGATGGTAATGATAAACCTGTACGCAAGACAGCAAAAGAGACACAGTTGTATAGAATGGCCTTTTGGACTCTGTGGGAGAGGGAGAGGGTGGGATGGGTTGGCAGAGTGGCAATGTAACATGTGTGATATCATAAGCGAAATGAATTGCCAGTCCAGGTTTGATGCAGGATGCAGGATGATGGGACTGATGCACGGGGATAATCCAGAGAGAGGGTGTGGGGCGGGAGGGTGGAGGAGGGGGTCGGGATTGGGAGTTCATGTACACTCATGGCTAATTCATGTCAATGTGTAACAAAACGAATACAGTATTGTAAAGCAAAACAAACTAAAAAATAAAAATTAATTAAAAAAAAAAATGACCAGACTACCCAAAGCAATCTACAGATTTAATGTAATCCCTATCAAACTACCCATGACATTTTTCATAGAAAACTCTTAAAATTTATGTGGAACCACAAAAGCCCCAGATTTCCCAAAGCAGCCCTACAGAAAAAGAACAAAGCAGCATGCAGCACCCTCCCAGACTTCAAACAATACTGCAAAGCTACAGTAATCAAAACAGAGTGATACTGGTACAAAAAACAGACATATGGATCAATGGCACAGAATATAGAAAGCCCAGAAATAAATCCACATACAAACAATCAATAGTGTATTCTTGCCTCCTTTGTTGAAAATCAGTGGGGAAAAGACAGTCTCTTCAGCAAGTGGTGCTGAGAATGTTGGAAAACCACATGCAAATCAGTGAAGTTGGAACAAACACACACTCTCACCATACACAAAAATAAACTCAAAACGGGTTATAGACTTAAACATAAGGCATGACACCTTAGAACTCCTAGAAGAGGTCATGAGCCAAATATCCTGACAGAAATCATACCAATGTTTTCCTAGGTCAGTTTCCCAAGGCAATAGAAATAAACAAATGAGACCTAATCAAATTTATAAGCTTCTGCACAACAAAGGAAAGCATAAAATGAAAAGACAACTTACAGAATAGGAGAAAATATTTTCAAATGATGAGACCAGCAAGGGCTTACTTTCCAAAATATGCAAATAGCTAATACAACCTCAGTAACAACAAAAAAATCCAAAAATGGGAAGAAGACTTAAATAGACATTTCTCCATAAAAGACATACAGATGGTCAAGAGGCACATGAAATGATGCTTAACATCACTAATTATTAGAGAAATGCAAGTCAAGCTTCAATAAGGTAGCACTTCCCACCAGTCAGAATGGCCATCATTAAAAGGTCTACAAATAACAAACACTGAAGGAGGTATGGAGAAAAGGGAACCCTCTACACTGTTGCTGGAAATTTAAGTTGGTGCAGCCACTTTGGAAAACAGTATGGAGTTTCCTCAGAAAACTAAGACTTACCATATATAGTCCAGCAATCCCACTCCTGGGCATGTATCCAGACAAAACTATAATTCAAAAAGATAGATGCACCCCAGTGTTCCTAGTGGCACTATTCACAATCGCCGAGTCATGACAACAACCTAAATGTCCATCAAAATAAGAGTGGATAAAGAAGGCATGGTATATATGTGTGTACACACACACACACACACACACACACTAAAATACTACTCAGCCATAAACAAAAATGAAATAACACCATTTTTTTCAGCAACATGGATGGACTTAGCACTTATCATACTAAGTGAAGTCAGAAAGACAAACACCATATGATATCACTTTTGCATGGGATCTAAAATATGACACAAATGAAGCTATCCATGAAACAGAAACAGAATCACAGACACAAAGAACAGATCGGTGGTTTCCAAGCAGGGAGGGGATTGGGGGAGGGATAGAGTGGGAGGTTGGGGTTAGCTGATGTAAGCTTTTAGGCATAAAATGGATAAACATGTTCTACTGTATATAGCACAGAGAAAAACACTCCATATCCTTAGATAACCATAATGGAAAAGAGTATTTTTTTTAAAATGTGTGTATGTCTATATTTTATGTGTGTGTGTGTGTGTATATATATATATATTACTTTGCTATACTGCAGAAATTAACACAACATTGTAAATCAACTATACATCAATTTTTTTAAATAAAGTCTTCCATAGAACCCTCTTTATTAATTCTGCTGATAATACTGGTTATTTACTCCAGAAGTACACACACAATAGAAATACCAGTGGAGTACAAGGTGGTTTCCAGAATTTTCTTTTCTCTGTCTGTAATTTTCACTCAGAATTCTATATGAATTTAGGCAAGCAATCCTGTCTGCATTTTCTGTCTCGGTTTTAAGATTCAGATCATGGCCTCAGTCCCCTAAGACTTTTATGCCTTATCAAAGCACATATATATCATGGAAAAAACAGGGGCAAATCAGGGCATGATGAGTACAAAGTTTCACCTCCTCTCTCTCTTCCAACCAATGAAAGAGGAGTTCCTGACAATAAAAAGTGATCAAGGCAGTACATTTCTTCTGCATCCTCCTCCTCTGGGCCATCCAAGAGGCACTGGCCTTGTTTTATAACACAAGATCCATGATGCCACTGACCCACTTCACCTTTACCCCCAAGCTATGCATCCTCCAACTGGGAGGTTGAGCTATGAAACCAACCTTTGCAGTAATAGACATTCAGTGACTACCAAATGGCTTCAAACAAGAAATAGAAATAGAGAACAGAGTTGGCTTTGGGCACTCCTGGGTGCCATATAGAAAGGAAAAGCAGAAACTAAATAAAGAAGTGCATCGATTTGAAGTCATTTGGGCTAATGCCCAAAGTGGAGGTCACATATTGGACTGAGATAAGGGACACCATTGAGTAGTTCCTTGGAAAGGAGGATAAACTGAAAACACCCATTATTGTAGGAAGAAGTGAAATAATTACATACCCATGCTCCATCAGGCCCAAACAGTTCTAGGAAGTTACCAATGAATTCCCTCGATTTCTCTTCCCACTTCTGAATTAGATCATGACTCTTTTCTTCCACTCTGCTAACAAATTCCTTTGATCTTTCTTCCATGTTTTTGACCTTTACCTTCATCTTGTCTACCTGGTTTTGAAAGCAGTACTTCTTCTCCTGGTCAAAAATTAAAGGAGAAAGAGATTTACCCAAAAGTGCTTGGGAGAGATTAGTCACTAACTTGTGCGTGTTCTTAACCTGAAGAGTCAGGATGCTAGTTTCCAAGGGCCAGATTGACAGGAAGGCCCATCTCTTATAAGAAAAGTCACTTCTGATTAGTCTATTTGAATGGGTATAGTGAAGTAAAAGTGGTTGTAATGTTCTCTTCCTTATAAATAAAGTTGAATTCACTTTAAAGTTGAAGAACAAAAAGTATCCATTTGCTGTTTATTTTGGATAGATACTAGGTGAATGCATCCCCTCAGTTCTCCTGACACTTAGACAAAAATATGAATTGTATACAGAATGGTCACTCAGAAGCAGCCAGGTTGTAATGTTCTCTTCCTATAAATAAAGTTGAATTCACTTTAAAGTTGAAGAACAAAAAGTATCCATTTGCTGTTTATTTTGGATAGATACTAGGTGAATGCATCCCCTCAGTTCTCCTGACACTTAGACAAAAATATGAATTGTATACAGAATGGTCACTCAGAAGCAGCCCGAGTTCTCTGTTTTACTGAGACATTGTTAAAACCAATATTGGTTGAAATAAGTGAGCCACTGGCTGGGCCTTAGCATCCATGTATTGCACTAAAATTGTCACTGTCATATTTCCCATTAAGCTAATGGAACCACATCAGTTTCCGTGGTAATGAAGAAAATTTTGTTCTGATAGCTTCTCTGGACTGGGATTTTGTTCATAGCCTTGATGCAGCATTGCTGTACCTATGCACCTAGAAGGCATCAGATGTTGGGCAACTCACATGCCATCTCAACCTCAGTTTTCTCATCTGTAAAATAGGGATAATTATTGTCCCTACCCTATAGGGTTAGATCAGATAATGCACATAAAGTACCTGGCACAATGCCTGGCATTTAGTAAAAGCTCAGTGTGTGTTGGCTGTTGGATTACTCGTAAGCAACAGAAGCATTTAATCACGTTACCTGGTGAAAGTGGAATTAAAACCATGAAGATAACATGAAACAAAGACTCTTTTCCTCCATGAAGCCATAATACATTTCCTCCTGAAGGGGTAATAAGATTTCTCACCTTTCTTCACTATATGGAATTGAAGTCCATTTCATATTTCAGAATTTTTGGAGCCACATACAGTATTATAAACCTGGGTCTGGAGTCCCTGATCTAGACTTCACAAACATCACCGCAGCCTCAGGGCGAGGAGTGAGCCATCCGTGCTGCCAGCCCCCGTATATAATACATGGGGACTCTCCACCGCTCTCAGGAGCTGCTCGGAACACTAGACTGGGCTCTGGACCAGGGGGCACGAGATGTAATACATTTCCTCATGTATTACCCTCATGAAAGGGTAATAAGATTTCTCACCTTTCTTCACTATATGGAATTGAATTCCATTTCATATTTCAGAATTTTTGGAGCCACATACAGTATTATAAACCTGGGCCCGGAGTCCCTGATCTAGACTTCACAAACATCACTGCAGCCTCAGGGCGAGGAGTGAGCCATCCGTGCTGCCAGCCCCCGTATATAATACACGGGGACTCTCCACCGCTCTCAGGAGCTGCTCGGAACACTAGACTGGGCTCCGGACCAGGGGGGCACGAAGCTGGGAGGCTGCTTCTGCTTCTGCCTCTACTTTGCCTGAGGGACTTGAGCCAGGTCCCTCCGAACTCAACTTTCCCCATTTTTCTATTGACAAATTCAGGGACCTGGGCTACTGGAGTCCCTGATCTAGACTTCACAAACATCACCGCAGCCTCAGGGCGAGGAGTGAGCCATCCGTGCTGCCAGCCCCCGTATATAATACATGGGGACTCTCCACCGCTCTCAGGAGCTGCTCGGAACACTAGACTGGGCTCTGGACCAGGGGGCACGAGGCTGGGAGGCTGCTTCTGCTTCTGCCTCTACTTTGCCTGAGGGACTTGAGCCAGGTCCCTCCGAACTCAACTTTCCCCATTTTTCTATTGACAAATTCAGGGACCTGGGCTGGTGACTGACCCTCGCCAGGTTCCTGCCACCCGAGGTTCCGTGATTCATCTACACACTCATCCAACACACGTGATGTACTCTCTGTGCCACAACCCAGCTTGTGGTCACAGAAAGGCAACGGGCACATCCACACTGACTACACGGTTCCCTGAGCTAAGTGGCTTATCACAGGCCGTTGAAAGAGCGCGAGCAATAACTTTTAGAAATGGCTCGGCATGCCTGGATGGGTGACTGAATTCAATTAAAAGAACAGGCAGTTTAATTTATTGAAATAACCAGGGCTTTATGCTCTATAAGATACCAACTAATCACTTTGACTAAATTCTTTTCAGCCACTTGTTCTGTTTGCCACTTGAACCTGACATTTTCCATTTTGTTGCCCAGTCTGTACGAAGCCACAGAGCCCGGACAGTACTCTCTGTGCCACAACCCAGCTTGTGGTCACAGAAAGGCAACGGGCACATCCACACTGACTACACGGTTCCCTGAGCTAAGTGGCTTATCGCAGGCCGTTGAAAGAGCGCGAGCAATAACTCAGAAATGGTTCAACATGCCTGGATGGGTGACTGAATTCAATTAAAAGAACAGGCAGTTTAATTTATTGAAATGACCAGGGCTTTATGCTCTGTAAGATACCAACTAATCACTTTGACTGAATTCTTTTCAGCCACTTGTTCTGTTTGCCACTTGAACCTGACATTTTCCATTTTGTTACCCAGTCTGTACGAAGCCACAGAGCCTGGACTCCCAACACTCCCTGCCTCCTGAGGACAACTGATCATCACTGACTTAAATTACTGAATGAACCCTGCCTTATTTGGAGGCACCGATGATTGGTTTGTGTAAGCTGCTGGATAACTGTGGCTGCACATAATTATAAACATAGTTTTGTAGAAAAATCACCGTATCTATTTTGGGGGGTATGTGTGGAAATTCTGTATGTGTGGAGAGCTCTTATTTTGCTCACCTCGATCACCTCCTTGGAGTTCAGGCAAACATGGTCATCTAGACTCACTAGCATCACCTCTAGCAACTGGGCTGCCCTCTTGGCTTTTTAACAGCTTGTTTTGCTTGTTTAAAGATTGTTTTAACAGTTGCTCTATTATTAAACTAACAGCAGCTCTGTGAGAACAATACAGCAGAAATACAAAAGGAAGCCAAAGACTCTGGGCTTTTTTTAAGTGGCTGTAATACTACATTGCAGGCATATTCTTTACTGACTTAGCTACGAAGGAAGCTTGGGTGGTGGAAATTCTGTATGTGTGGAGAGCTCTTATTTTGCTCACCTCGATCACCTCCTTGGAGTTCAGGCAAACACGGTCATCTAGACTCACTAGCATCACCTCTAGCAACTGGGCTGCCCTCTTGGCTTTTTAACAGCTTGTTTTTAAAGATGTTTTAACAGTTGCTCTATTATTAAACTAACAGGAGCTCTGTGGGAACAATACAGCAGAAATACAAAAGGAAGCCAAAGACTTTAGGCTTTTTTTAAGTGGCTGTAATTTCTCTGGACAAAAAAAAAAAATGCACCTGTTAAATTTCTAATGAGCATCTGTAAGGCCTTAATAAAATGAAAATTGTAAACCGTTAAAATAAGAACACCTTTCTCTGAGTTTAGCTTTGTAGAGCCTCTGTGCTCCTTTCTTCCCTTGGAGCAGAAGACAAACTATTGCCTTTCATGAGGGCAGATCTCTCAGACACCCTTCACCCAAGTCTGAGAACTCTAATGGGGAGGTTGGGGTGTGGAAAGGGAGGTGAGGCGGCTCCCTTAAAAAATGTGATGTTCACTCACTACCTGTATGCCTTGGTCAAATTACATTACCTATTTGGACACTGGTTTCTCCATCTATAAAATGGGGATAATAATACATCATTGGGCTGTTATGTGGACTAAATGAGACAATAAATGTCAAACATCAAGAATATCGAGTGGTGTAAAGTAAGTGACTTGTAAACAGCGCCAGCAGTAGCGTGGCACGCTGGTCCTCAGGGGTGCGAGGTGGCACACTTACATTGATAAAGCTGACATTCAGTTCCTTGGCTGTGTAGCCTCTCTGGAGGTTGCGTCGGGCATAAACATCATAGTCACGGACAATCCTGGTGATGATGTCTGACGTTGAGATGTCTTCTGTTCTCTGTGTTGGAACAAACATCCCTGTTCGAATAGAAAAGACAGGATGAAGAGAAAACAACTAAGATGATCTCGGGTGACCCATTTTCTTGAGTGACTCTCCTGTCCAGGACAAAGTGGCAGCTCCTAGGTCAAGGTAGCTTTCGCATCTGGCCCCAGCCAACTCTGCCAGGCTCAATTCCAGGCACTCCCGACCTGCCACAGACACTGCGTGTTTGTCATACTGGACCTGTTCCCTGGATGCACCAGGCATTCACCTGGCTCTCGGCATTTGCTCATTTCAAGAGGTGACCCATTTTCTTGAGTGACTCTCCTGTCCAGGACAAAGTGGCAGCTCCTAGGTCAAGGTAGCTTTCGCATCTGGCCCCAGCCAACTCTGCCAGGCTCAATTCCAGGCACTCCCGACCTGCCACAGACACTGCGTGTTTGTCATACTGGACCTGTTCCCTGGATGCACCAGGCATTCACCTGGCTCTCGGCATTTGCTCATTTCAAGTCCTTCTTTTCTACCCAAGAACCCTTTTCCCTGCTCACAGCAGCTGCAGAGAAGCTCCTCATCATACAGGGTCCAGTCTTAAGGCTATGCCTCTGGGAAGTCTTTCCTGACATCACCAGGCAGGATCCACAGCCATTAAAATATAAACTTGACTGCCATTAACAAAAGCATTTTCAGTATCCATTTCCTTGTGGAAAGGGAGCATTCTGAAAGCACAGGCTGGGTCTTGATCATCTTTCTGTGTCCAGCCCCCAGTTCAGTACCCCAGTGTCTAGCACACGGAAAGTTCTTAATACATGCAAATTAAAGGAGTAAGTGAATGGAGCAGAGCAGTCGAGTCAAAGAATCTGTGAGATCACAGCAACTCCCTTCTTCCCCAGGGAGTTCTGCATCATGTTATGCCAAAGGAGAAGAAAAAGGGTGCAGTATTTTTATTGTCTCTGATCTAAATACATGCCCAGGGGGTGCTTGATGATTTTACCTTTCTAAGAGCAATCTACTCTCAATGGTGGTTTCACCACACAAAGGCCTTTGCATCTATACTATACTAGGACTGAGAAGAAACAAACAAGCACAGAGGATGCCAAGTTCTCATAGAACTTCCTTAAAGTCCTCAAAGATATATGTGAGTGTACCAATACAAGGATGTAAAGAAGTCACAAGTGTTATCAAAGACAAGAATCTGGTGAAATCGAAAATGACATAAACAGATGAAAGATATACCCATTTTTGAATAGGAAGAACCAATCCTGTCAAAATGTTTATACTACCCAATGCACTCTACAGATTCAATACAATCCCTATCAAAGTACAAATGGCATTTTTCATAGAACTACAACAAAAATTTTAAATTTGGATGGAGACAAAAAAGACTCTAAATTCTCAAAGTAATCTTGAAAAAGAAAAATGGAGCTGGAGGAATCAAGCTTCCTGACTTCAGACTTACTAGAAAGCTACAGTCATCAAAACAGGATAGTAATGTCACAAAAGCAGATATATAGATCAATGGAACAGGATAGAAAACTCAGAAATAAACCCACACACCTGTGGTCAATTACTCTATCACAAAAGGGGCAGACTGTACAATGGAGAAAAGACATCCTTGTCAATAAATGCTGCTGGGAAAACTGGACACCTACATGTACCTACATGTAAAAAAATGAAATTAGAACATCCCTTAACACCATGCAAAACTATAAACTCGAAATGGATTAAAATTCCACATCCTGCAGAGCAACTAAGCCTGTGAGCCACAACTACTGAGCCCATGCCTTAGAGCCCATGCTCTCCAACAGGAGAAGCCATGGCAATAGGAAGACTGCACACACAACTCGAGAGTGGCCCCTGCTCGCCACAACTAGAGAAAGCTTGCACGTGGCAACAGAGACCCAGTGCAGCCAAACCAAAATTTAAAAAATATTTTTAAAAATGAGCAGAAGATCTAAATAGAGATTTCTCCAAAGACAAACAGATGGCCAAGAGGCACATGAAAAGATGCTCACCATCGCTAATTATTAGAAAAATGCAAATCAAAACCACGAGATATCACCTCAGAATGCCCATCATCAAAAAATCTACAAACAGTAAATGCTGGAGTGGGTGTGGAGAAAAGGGAACTGTCCTACATTGTGGATGGGAATGTAAATTGATACAGCCACTATAGAAAGCAGTATGAAGGCCCCTTAAACAACTAAAAACAGAACTACCACATGACCCAGCAATCCCATTCCTGGGCATCTATCCAGAGAAAACCATGGTTAGAAAAGATATATGCACCCTAATGTTCATTGAAGCACTATTTACAATAGCCAAGAGATGGAAGCAGCCTAAATGTCCATCAACAGAGAAATGGATAAAGAAGATGTGGTACATTTATACAACAGAATATTACTCAGTCATAAAAAGAACAAAATAATGCCATTTGAAGCAACATGAATGGACCTAGAGATTGTCATAATGTGTGAATCAAACACAGAAAGACAAATATCACATGATATCACTTATATGTGGAATCTAAAAAAAAGGTTGTGTACAAATGAACTCATTTATAAAACAGAAGCAGAGTCATGGATGTAGAAAACAAACTTATGGTTACCAGGAGATGGAGGGAAGGAATAAATTGAGAGAGTGGGATTGACATATACACCCTACTGTATATAAAATAGATAACTAAAAACCTGCTGTATAGCATAGGGAGAAGCCAAGAGATGGAAGCAGCCTAAATGTCCATCAACAGAGAAATGGATAAAGAAGATGTGGTACATTTATACAACAGAATATTACTCAGTCATAAAAAGAACAAAATAATGCCATTTGAAGCAACATGAATGGACCTAGAGATTGTCATAATGTGTGAAGTCAAACACAGAAAGACAAATATCACATGATATCACTTATATGTGGAATCTAAAAAAAAGGTTGTGTACAAATGAACTCATTTATAAAACAGAAGCAGAGTCATGGATGTAGAAAACAAACTTATGGTTACCAGGAGATGGAGGGAAGGAATAAATTGAGAGAGTGGGATTGACATATACACCCTACTGTATATAAAATAGATAACTAAAAACCTGCTGTATAGCATAGGGAGCTGTATTCAATACTCTGGAATGGCCTATATGGGAAAATAGTCTTAAAAAGAGTAGAAATATGTCCACATATAACTGATTCACTTTGCTGTACACCTGAAACTAACACAATGTGGTTAATCAACTATACTCCAATATAAAAGAAATTTTAAAAATAATTTAAAAAGACAAGATTCTGGTTCATGCTTATACTTCTGTTGCTGACTGCAATCACGTGCTGGCAATTGAAATCTTTCTATCTAATATGATGGTGGTCACACTCAGTCAGAGATATCAGGCATGACAGGGCATGATGGACAGAGCTTAGGGACAAGGGTGCTGGGTCCTCTGCTTCTAGACTTGAGCAAGTCACTCAAGCCTCAGGAGGCAAGTTACTAACCTCAGCCTCCAGAGTTGAGAAATGAGCTGGCTGTGCAAGATGGCCTTGGCCTCATCTGTGCCACCTCCCTCTCCCTTAGTCCTTATGTCCAATCAATGTCTTTCCACTCACCAACCTACTTCCCAAGTGTCTCCCTGGTTCACCTGCTTCTCTCCATTCTCCATCTAAACCAACCTAACCCCATTTTGTTCAAAGATTACAGCAAGAGCCTCAAAACCAGTCTCCATGGATATCACTTTTCTATCCCCTCAAATCCACTCCCCTACAGCCAGAGCTGCAGAACAGTCTTTCAAAATCCTGCTCAACATCCTCATTGGCCTTGTATTTAGATTCAAACACTGTCCTTTGTATTTAGATTTGAATCCTTGACTCTGCAGCAGCTTGCCTTCCCTCTTCCCTGTGCTTCTCTCCAGTCTCCTCTCAGACCCTCTTTCCCCCTTCACTCACTAAGCCAAGGTCTCTGTGCCACACAGTGGCAGCGGACATTGTTCTCCTTGTTTCCTAGGGAGCTGAGCAATAGGCTGGCCCAGCCTTGGCCTCGCCACACTGGACTTCAGTGTCCTGCAAGCGCTGCCCCCTCCCCTCACGCTGCCACAAATATACTCTGTGGCCCTGAGGCCAGAAACTTCTTTTAGCACACTCTAAGGCAGTGGGCTCAAAACAGAAATCTGAGTAGAAGGCAGAGGACAGAAACATCCAAATGCATGGATACTAATAGCACCCTACTGATGCAACTGTGCAGGGGGCTCTGGTGGGTGAGGGGCCCCAAGCCAGGGACCCTGAGACCACATCCTCACCTCAGTGAGAGCAGCTAGGAGCTTTTCTGGTGAGGAGTATGTCCCATCTTACAGCAGGCAGGCATCACACTCATGAGCCCTGCCTGCTGAAATGCTAAGAGGAGTGTCTAGTCACACATGGACTTTAGGAAGTCACTCAGACACTGGTGACATGGGCTCACCCTTTCTCTGAAGACACAGGATGAGGTCTCTGGGGCTGAGTAACTGGAAACTGGGGTTGGAAAGAGATTTGCTTTGGCCAGTTAGGAGGTGGGTCTCTGAAAGAAGCCAAGCCCTCTGCTGACATAATGAGGCACCTGGCTTCCTCTAAATCCTAATTATTGTTCTGTTAAAAATATTTAGGAATGAGCATGATCAAAGGATCTTTTTTATCATGCTTTTCAGAATTACGGCATTTGGTTATGGAGCTATTTTAAGAAGCAGTAAAGCACATGTTAATGAAGAAAACTTTCAACAGTAGTAGACAATATTAGAAGATGATGAGGAATAAGGACCTTACAGTCTACTTCATTTAAACTTCATCTTTTCATCTGGCTCTGCTGCAGAATTTTGACATGTTTTCTGACAAACAGAAGAGAGGGCTGTAAGGTTTAGTTACTGCCCTCAATATCTCTTGGCTTCATATAAAGTGATTTTTTTACTTTCAGAAGGAACCTTGATGAGAGCTCTTGGCTTCATATAAAGTGATTTTAGACTTTCAGAAGGAACCTCGATGAGAGGATAAAAGCCCAACATGGATGCTGATGTCATTTCTGAGCACCTTTCTCCCACATCTTCTCTACCTGGACCCCAAGCAGATTTCTACTGTGCTTCTCCCTTGGTGAGGAATCAGCAGAGGAGAGCATGGATCACAATAAAGGGCCCTTGTGCATATGTAAAGTCATAACTAAGTCTTATGCTTGTGCTCTCAAAGCAAGTAAAATACCACCTGACTATTCAATTTGGAGATGGGAATTGTGGTGGATTAAAGGTGGGCACAACTCCTAACCTTGGGCATCTGAGCTTGCCTTTGTGACTTTCTTATAACAAACAGAATATGGTATAAGTGATGCCAGGTGACTTCCAAGGCTAGGTCAGAAGAATACTTGTATCATCCATTGAAGGTGTTTGCTCTCCAGATGCGTCCTCTTAGGATGCACGCTCTAGGAGCCAAGCTGCTATGCTGTGAGGAGCCCACACAACATGGCAAGCCAGCCAGAGGTATTCCAGTGTGAACCCCAACTGTGCTTCTAGTCAACAGACAGCACTCACTGCCAGTCACTTAAGTGCACCAACAGGGACCTCCAGCCCAATTGGGCCACAGATGCCAACAGCCCCAGTCAGCATCTGACTACAGCCATTTGAGAGACTCTGAGCAGGAACCATCCAGCCAAGCCCTTGCTGAGATCCTGTCCCACAATGAGCAAAAAATGGGGGATCTTTTAAGTCATTAGCTGTGGGAATAATTTGTTATGCAACAATCGGATGATCAACTGCTTAGAATTAGAAAAATATTGGACCTGTTTGTGAAATGAAATCTTTAATCCAAAATTAGATTAAAGATTTACTGAATGTGAAAGTGAAAGTGAAAGTCTTTCAGCTGTGACTCTCTAGGCCAGAATACTGGAGTGTGTAGCCTTTCCCTTCTCCAGGGTACCTTTCTAACCCAGGGATCAAATCCAGGCCTCCCACATTGCAGGCAGATTCTTTACCAGCTGAGCCACAAGGGAAGTCCAAGACTACTGAATTAAGTAGCCTATCCCTTCTCCAGCAGATCTCCCTGACCCAGGAATGAAACCAGGGTCTCCTGCTTTGAAGGCGGATTCTTTACCAACTGAGCCAACAGGGAAGCCCCTATGGGCCTGCCTATCAGTATAAGATCCAGTTCCCCTACAGATAGTCTCTCCCATCAGGAAGCTTCCATAAGCTTTTTATCCCTATCTGTCAGAGGGCAGACAGAATGAAAACCACAATCACAGAAAACTAATCAAACTGATCACATGGACCACAGCCTTGCCTAACTCAATGAAACTACGAGCCATGCCATTTAAGGCCACCCAAGATGGACAGGTCATGGTGGAGTGTTCTGACAGAATGTGGTCCACTGGAGAAAGAAATAGCAAACCACTTCAGCATTCTTGCCTTGAGAACCTCATGAACAGTATTAGAAGGCGTAAAGATATGACACTGAAAGATGAATTCCCCAGGTTGGTAGGTACCCTATATGCTAATAGAGAAGAGTGGAGAAATAACTCCAGAAAGAATGAGGAGATGGAGCCAAAGAGAAAAAAACTCCCAGTTGTGAATGGGACTGGTGATGGAAGTAAAGTCCAATGCAGTAAAGAGCAACCTTGCATAGGAAGCAGGAATGTTAGGTCCATGAATCAAGGTAAATTAGAAGTGATCAAACAAGAGTTAGCAAGACTGAATATCGACATTTTAAAAATCAGTGAACTAAAACGGACTGAAATGGGCGATTTTAATGCAGGTGACCGTTATATCTACTACTGTGGGCAAGACTCCCTTAGAAGAAATGGAGTAGCCCTCATAGTCAACAAGAGTCCAAAATGAAGTACTTGGGTGCAGTCTCAAAAATGACAGAATAATCTCTGTTCATTTCTAAGGCAAACCATTCAATATCACAGTGATCCAAGCCTATGTCCCAATCAGTAATGCTGAAAAAACTGAAGTTGAATGGTTCTATGAAGACCTACAAGACCTTCTAGAACTAACATCCAAAAAAGATGTCCTTTTAATCATAGGGAACTAGAATATAGAATATAGCAAAAATAGGAAGTCAAGAGATATATGGAGTAACAGGCGAATTTGGCTTTGAAGTACAAAATGAAGCAGGGCAAACACTAACAGATTTTTGCCAAGAGAACACACTGATCATAGCAAATACTCTCTCCAACAAAGAGAAGACTCTACACATGGACATCACCAGACGGTCAATACCAAAATCAGATTGATTATATTCTTTGCAGCCAAAGATGGAGAAGATCTATACAGTCAGCAAAAACAAGACTGGGAGCTGAATGTGGCTCAGATCATGAACTTATTACCAAATTCAGACTTAAATTGAAGAAAGTAGGGAAAACCACTAGACCATTTAGCTATGACCTAAAACAAATCCCTTACAATTATACAGTGGAAGTGACAAATAGATTCAAGGGGTTAGATCTAATAGAGTGCCTGATTAACTATGGACGAGGTTCTTGACATTGTACAGGAGGCAGTGATCAAGACAACCTCCAAGAAAAAGAAATGCAAAAAGGCAAAGTGCTTGTCTGAGGAAGCCTTACAAATAGCTGAGAAAAGAAGAGAAGTGAAAGGCAAAGGAGAAAAGGAAAGATATACCCATTTGAATGCATTGTTCCAAAGAATAGCAAGGATAGAAAAAAAGACTTCCTCAGTAATCAGTGTAAAGAAATAGAGGAAAACAGTAGAATGGGAAAGACTAGAGATCTCTTCAAGAAAATTAAAGATACCAAGGAAACATTTCATGCAAAGATGGGCACAATAAAGGACAGAAATGGTATGGACCTAAAAGAAGCAAAAGATATTAAGAAGAGGTGGCAAGAATACACAGAAGAACTATACTAAAAAGAGCCTCATGACCCAGATAACCACGATGGTGTGATCACTCACCTAGAGCCAGACATCCTGGAATGCAAAGTCAAGTGGGCCTTACTTAGAAAGCATCACAATGAACAAAGCTAGTGGAGGTGATAGAATTCCAGGTGAGCTATTTCAAATCTTAAATGATGATGCTGTGAAAGTGCTACGCTCAATATGCCAGGAAATTTGGAAAACTCAGCAGTGGCCACAGGACTGGAAAAGGTCAGTTTTCATTCCAATCCCAAAGAAAGGCAATGCCAAAGAATGTTCAAACTACTATACAATTGCACTCATCTCACATGCTAGTAAATAATGCTCAAAATTCTCCAAGCCAAGCTCTAACATTATGTGAACTGTGAACTTCCAGATATTCAAGCTGGATTTAGAAAAGGTAGAGGAACCAGAGACCAAATTGCCAACATCCGTTGGATCACTGAATAAGCAAGAGAGCTCTAGAAAAACATCTACTTTTGCTTTATTGACTATGCCAAAGCCTTTGACTGTGTGGATCACAATAAACTGTGGAAAATTTTTCAAGAGATGGGGAATACCAGACCACCTGACCTGCCTCCTGAGAAATCTGTATGCAGGTCAAGAAGCTACATTTAGAACTGGACGTGGAACAACAGACTGGTTCCAGATTGGGAAAGGAGTATGTCAAGGCTGTATATTGTCACTCTGCTTATTTTTTTTCCTTTTTTTGTAATATTTTTTATTGAAGGATAATTGCTCTACAGAATTTTGTTGTTTTCTGTCAAACCTCAATATGAATCAGCCATAGGTATGCACATATCCCCTCCCTTCTGAACCTCCCTTCCATCACCCTCCTCATCCTACCCCTCTAGGTTGATACAGAGCCCCTGTTTGAGTTTCCTGAGCCATACAGCAAATTCCCATTGGCTATCTGTTTTCAACATGGTAATGTAAGTTTCCATTTTACTCTTTCCATACTCCTCCCTTCTCCCCATGTCCATAATTCTATTCTCTATGACTGTTTCTCCATTAAGTGAAGTGAAGTCACTTAGTCGTGTCCGACTCTTTGAGACCCCATGGACTATAGCCTATCAGGCTCCTCGGTCCATGGGATTTTCCAGGCAAGAATACTGGAGTGGGTTGCCATTTCCTTCTCCAGGGATCTTTCCAACCCTGGGGATTGAACCTGGGTCTCCTGCATTGTAGGCAGACGCTTTACCATCTGAGCTACCAGGAAAGCCCGTTTCTCCATTGCTGCCCTGTAAACAAATTCTTTAGCCCCATTTTTCTAGATCCCATATATGTGTGTTACAATATGATATCTATCTTTTTCTGACTCACTTCACTCTGTATAATAGGTCTAGGTTCATCCACCTCATCAGAGCTAACTCATATGTGTTCCTTTTTATGGCTGAGTAATATTCCATTGTGTATATGTACCACAACTGCTTTACCCATTCATCTGTCCATGGATATCTAGGTTGCTTCCATGTTCTACCTGTTGTAAATAGTGCTGCAATGACCAATGGGATACGTGTGCCTTTTTCAGTTTTGGTTTCCTCAGAGTATATGCCTAGGAGTGGGATTTCTGGGTCGTATGGTGCTTTTATTCCTAGTTTTTTAAGGAATCTCCATACTGTCTTCCATAGTGGCTGTATCAATTTACATTCCCACCAACAGTGCAAGAGTGTTTCCTTTTCTCCACACCCTCTCCAGCATTTATTGTTTGTAGACTTTTTGATGATGGCCATTCTAACAGATGTGAGGTGACATCTCATTGTAGCTTTGATTTGCATTTCTCTAATAATGAGCAATGTTGAGCATCTTTTCATGTGTTTGTTAGCCATCTCTATGTTCTCTTTGGAGAAATGCCTGTTTAGATATTTTTCCCACTTTTTCACTGGGTTGTTTGTTTTTCTGGCATTGAGTTGTATGGGCTGCTTGTATATTTTGGAAATTAATCCTTTGTCAGTTGTTTCATTTGCTATTACTTTCTCCCATTCTGAGGGTCATCTTTTTACCTTGATTATAGTTTCCTTTGCTGTGCAAAAAAAGCTTTTAAGTTTAATCATGTCCCACTTGTTTACTCTTGCTTTTATTTCCATTACTCTAGGAGGTGGGTCATAGAGGATCTTGCTTTGATTTATGTCATCGGGTGTTCTGCCTATGTTTTCCTCTAAGAGTTTTATAGTTTCTAGTCTTACATTTAGGTCTTTAATCCATTTTGAGTTTATCTTTGTGTATGGTGTTAGGAAGCATTCTAATTTCATACTTTTACATGTAGCCCAGCACCACTTATGGAAGAGGCTGTCTTCGCCCCATTGTATATTCTTGCCTCTTTTGTCAAAAATAAGGTACCCATAGGTGCATGGGTTTATTTCGGGCTTTCTATCTTGTTCCATTGATCTATATTTCTGTTTTTGTGCCAGTACCATATTGTCTC
The DNA here is from genome assembly GCA_006408695.1 of Aepyceros melampus. Lineage (NCBI taxonomy): Eukaryota > Metazoa > Chordata > Mammalia > Artiodactyla > Bovidae > Aepyceros > Aepyceros melampus. Next base: position 222,126 of record SJXQ01006033.1, read on the forward strand.
AACAACTGTAGCTTTATAGTATAATCTGATGTCAGGAAGGTTGATTCCTCTAGCTCCATTCTTCTTTCCCAAGACTGCTTGGCTATTGGAGGTCTTTTGTCTTTCCATATGAACTGTAAAATTTTTTGTTCTAGTTCTGTGAAAAATGCCATTAATAATTTGATAGGGATCACACTGAATCTGTAGATTGCATTTGGCAGTATAGTCATTTTCACAATATTGATTCTTCCTACCCAGGTACATGGAATATCCCTCCATTGTTTATGTCATCTTTGATTTCTTTCATCAGTGTCTTATAATTTTCTGTGTACCATTCTTTTGTCTCCTTAGGTATGTTTATTCCTAGATATTTAATTCTTTTTGTTGCAATGGTGAATGAGATTGATTCCTTAATTTCTATTTCTGATTTTTTCATTGTTAGTATAGTATATAGAAATGTAAGTGATTTCTGTATATTGATTTTGTATCCTGTAACTTTGCTGAATTCACTGATTAGCTTTAGTAATTTTCTGATACTGTCTTTAGGGATTTCTATGTACAATATTATGTCATCTGCAAACAGTGAGAGCTTTATTTCTTCTTTTCTGATCTGGATTTATTTCTTTTTCTTAGAGAAGATTGCTGATTGCTGCAGCTAGGACTTCCAGAACTATATTGAATAATAGTGGTGAAAGTGGATACCCTTTTCTTATTCCTGATCTTATGGGAAATGCTTTTAGTTTTTCACCATTATTCTTAATGGTGAAATGTTTGCTGTAGGCTTATCATATATGGCCTTTACTATGTTGAGGTAAGTAGGTACCTTCCATGCCTATTTTTTGAAGAGGTTTAATCATAAATGGGTGCTGAATTTTGTCAAAGGCTTTTTCTGCATCTATTGAGATGATCATATGGTTTTTATCTTTCAACTTGTTAATATGGTGCATTACATTGATTGATTTGCATATATCAAAGAATCCTGCATTCCTGGAATAAACTCAACTTGATCATGGTGTATGAGCTTTTTGATCTGTTGCTGAATTCTGTTAGCTAGAATTTTGTTGAGGATTTTTGCATCTATGTTCATCAGCAATATTTGCCTGTAGTTTTCTTTTTCTGTGTTGTCTTTGTCTGGTTTTGGTATCAGGGTGATGGTGGCCTCATAGAATGAATTTAGGAGTGTTCCTTACTGGGCAAGAACATACAATGGAGAAAAGAAAATCTCTTTAACAAGTGGTGCTGGGAAAACTGGTAAACCATTTGTACAAGAATGAAACTGGAACACTTTCTAACACCATACACAAAAATAAACCAAAATGGATTAAAGATCTAAATGTAAGACCAGAATCTATAAAACTCCTAGAGGAAAACATAGGCAAAACACTCTCTGACATAAATCACAGCAGGATCCTCTATGACCTACCTCCCAGAGTAATGGAAATAAAAACAAAAATAAACAAATGGGACCTAAGTAAACTCAAAAGCTTTTGCACAATGCAGGAAACTATAATAAGGGTGAAAAGATGACCCTCAGAATGGGAGAAAATAATAGCAAATGAAACAACTGACAAACAATTAATCTCAAAAATATATAAGCAGCTCCTGCAGCTCAATTGCAGAAAAATAAGTGATCCAATAAAAAAATGGGCCAAAGAACTAAACAGACATTTCTCCAAAGAAGACATACAGATGGCTAAGAAACACATGAAAAGATGCTCAACATCACTCATTATCAGAGAAATGCAAATCAAAACCACAATGAGGTACTATCTCATGCCAGCCAGAATGGCTGTCATCAAAAAGTCTACAAACAATAAATGCTGGAGAGGGTGCAGAGAAAAGGGAACCCTGTTACACTGTTGGTGGGAATGCAAACTAGTACGGCCACTATGGAGAACAGTGTGGAGATTCCTTTAAAAACTGGAAATAGAACTGCCATGTGACCCAGCAATCCCACTGCTGGGCATACACACTGAGGAAACCACAATGGAAAGAGACATGTGACTCCAATGTTCATCACAGCACTGTTTACAATAGCCAGGACATGGAAGCAACCTAGATGTCCATCAGCAGATGAATGAATAAGAAAGCTGTGGTACATATACACAATGGAATATTACTCAGCCATTAAAAAGAATGCATTTGAATCAGTTCTAATGAGGGGGATGAAACTGGAGCCTATCATACAGAGCGAAGTCAGAAAGAAAAACACCAATACAGTATATTAAAACATATAAATGGAATTTAGAAGGATGGTAATGATGACCCTATTGTGAGACAGCAAAAGAGACACAGATATAAAGAACAGACTTTTGGACTCTATGGGAGAAGGCAAGTGTGGGCTGATTTGAGAGAACAGCATTGAATCATGTGTATTATCATATGTGAAATAGATTCCCAGTCCAGGTTAGATGCATGAGAGAGGGTGCTCAGGGCTGGTGCACTGGGATGACCCTGAGGGATGGGATGGGGAGGGAGGTGGGAGGGGGGTTCAGGATGGGGAACACATGTACACCCATGACTGATTCATGTCAATGTATGGCAAAACCCACCAGAATATTGTAAAGTAATTAGCCTCCAAATAAAATTGTTTGATCCAGAGAGTTGATATGAAGTGGGAGGTGGGGGGGTGGTGGTTCAGGATTGGGAACTCATGTACACCCGAGATGGATTCATGTCAATGTATGGCAAAACCAATACAGTAATGTAAAGTAAAATAAAGTAAAAATAAAAATTTTAAATAAAAAAGAATTGTTCCTTCCTCTGCAATTTTTTGAAAGAGTTTTAGAATGATAAGCATTAGCTCTTCTCTAAATGTTTGATAGAATTCTCCTGTGAAGCCATCTAGTCCTGAGCTTTTGTCTTTTGGGAGATTTTTTATTACAGCTTCAATTTCAGTGCTTGTAATTGGGTTGTTCATAATTTCTATTTCTTTCTGGTTCAGTCTTGGAAGATTGAACTTTTCTAAGAATCTGTCCATTTATTCCAGGTTATCCATTTTCTTGCCATATAGTTGTTCATAATATCTCATAATCCTTTGTATTTCTTCATTGTCTCTTGTAACCTCTCCTTTTTCATTTATAATTGTGTTGATTTGATTCTTCTCTCTTTTTTTCTTAATGAGTCTGGCTAAAGATTTGTCAATTGTGTTTATCTTCTCAAAGAACCAGCTTTTTGTTTTATTAATCTTTATCACTGCTTTTTTCATTTATTTTTCATTTATTTCTGCTCAGATTTTTATGATTTCTTTCCTTCTACTAATTTTTTTTATTTTTCTTTTTCCAGTTGTTTTAGGCATAAAGTTAAGTTGTCTATTTGATGTTTTTCCTGTTTCTTGAGGTAAGATTGTATTGCTATAAATTTCCCTCTTAGAACTGTTTTTGCTGTATCCCATAGGTTTTGAGTTGTTGTGTTTTCATTGTCATTTGTTTCTATAATTTTTTTTTATTTCCTTTCTGATTATTTAGTAACCTGTTGGTTATTTAGAAATATGTTGTTTAATCTCCATATGTTCGTGTTTCTTACAGTTTTTTTCTTGTAATTGATGTCTAGTCTCATAGTGTTGTGGTCAGACAAGATGCTTGATATGATTTCAACTTTCTTAAATTTACTGAAGTTTGATTTCTGACCTAAGATGTGGTCTATCCTGGAGAATGTTCCACGTGCACTTGAGAAGGTGTATTCTGCAATTTGATAGAATGTCCCAAAGATATCAATGAGATCCATCTCACCTAATGTATCATTTAAGACTTGTGTTTCCTTATTAATTTTCTGTTTGGTGATCTGTCCATTGCTGTGAGTGGGCTGCTAAAGTCTCCTACTATTATTGTGTTACTGTCAATTTCTCCTTTTATGTCTGTTAGTGTTTGTCTTATATATTGTGGTGTTCCTATGTTGGGTGCATAGATATTTACAATTGTTATGTCTTCCTCTTGGATTGATCCCTTGATCATTATGTAGTATCCTTCCTTATCTCTTGCAATCTTNTAAGACTTGTGTATACAATTAGGTATGCTGAGACTAAGCCTGCTCTCGATAAGAGTCAGGACTGCTGTCATTGCCAAAATTTGTGAAACTTCCTGATTTTCACTGTATAAAAAGGACATGTGAAAAATAAAGCCGGAGTCAGTTTCCTCGGGAACAGTTCTCTCTGAGCAGTTTTTCAGGACCAGCTTCACGGACCAGTTTCTCAAATGACTCGCTTTCCCAAGCTTCTTCTTTAAAGATATCTGGCTCCCCCATGTCTCTCTGTCTCTGTCCTCTTGTACTTTAATTCCAGGCTGAATTCCCATCTGGAGCGGGAGGCTCACCACGTCTACTTATTTGCCCTGGCTATAAGTTACACGAGAAAAGAGGGCCCACGGTGGGGTCCCCTCTAGAGACCCAAGTGGACGCTGGTGGCCCACGTAGATGGTGCAAACCTCTTGTCTTGAGGTTTTATTGGCTTTCCCCATAAACCAAGTTATTCAGCCTTCTATTTTTCTACTAATTTCCTACTATCCTATCCTGTCCTGAGCTATCCTGTCCTGTTCTATCTCGCCCGCTCTGTCCCCACTTTGAATATCCCTGGATCCACCGAGGCAGGACCCCAGTGGATGACCAAGGATGAGATGGCTGGATGGCATCATGGACTCAATGGATGTGAGTCTGAGTGAACTCTGGGAGTTGGTGATGGACAGGGAGGCCTGGCGTGCTGCGATTCATGGAGTCGCAAAGAGTCGGACATGACTGAGCGACTGAACTGAACTGAACTGAACTGAGGATTGCTACTCCAGCTTTCTTTTGCTTCCCATTTGCATGGAATATGTTTATCCATCCTCTCACTTTCAGACTATATGTGTCTTTAGGTCTGAAGTGGGTTTCTTGTAGACAACATATATATGGGGCTTGTTTTTGCATCCATTCTGCTAATCTGTGTCTTTTGGTTGGAGCATTTAATCCATTTACATTTAAAGTAATTATTGATATATATGTTCCCATTGCCATATTCTTAATTCTTTGTAGTGATTTTGTAGCTCTTTTATCTTCTCCTGTATTTCTTGACTATATAAGTCCCTTTAACATTTGTTGTAAAGCTGGTTTGGTGATACTGAATTCTCTTACCTTTTGCTTGTCTGAAAATCTTTTTATTTCTCCATTAATTTTGAATGACATCCTTGCTGGGTATAGTAATTTTGGTTGTAGATTTTTCCCTTTCAGTACTTTAAATATATCCTGCCATTCCCTTCTGGCCTGTAGAGTTTCTGCTGAAAGATAAGCTGTTAAGCAAGCATATGGGGTTTCCCTTGTATGTTACTTGTTGTTTCTCTCTTGCTGCTTTTAATATTCTTTCTTTGTGTTTAGCCTTTGTCAGTTTGATTAGTATGTGTTTGTGTCTTAGTGTGTTTCTCCTTGAGTTTATCCTGTATGGCACTCCTTGTGCCTCTTGGACTTGATTGACTATTTCCTTTTCCATGTTGGGGAAATTTTCACCTATCATTTCTTAAAAAAATTCCTCATACCATTCCTTTCTTTCTTCTTCTTCTGGGACCCCTATAATTCAAATGTTGGTGCATTTTATATTATCCCAGAGGTCTCTGAGACTATCCTCAGTTCTTTTCATTCTTTTTACTTTATTCTGCTCTTCAACAGTTATTTCCACCATTGTATCAACCAGCTCACTGATTTGTTCTTCTGTTTCAGATATTCTGCTGATTCCTTCTAAGTATTTTTAATTTCAGTAATTATTTTTTTTTGTCTCTGTGTATTTATTCTTTAATTCTTATAGGTCTTTGTTAATTGATTCTTGCATTTTCTCCATTTTGTTTACAGGGTTTTTGATCATTTTTACTATCATTATTCTGAATTATTTTTCAGGTAGTTTGCCTATTTCCTCTTCATTTATTTGGACTTCTGTGTTTCTAGTTTGTTCCTTCATTTGTGTAGTATTTCTCTGCCTTTTCATTATTTTTTTTTTAACTTATTGTGTTTTAGGTCTCCTTTTCCCAGGCTTCAAGGTTGAATTCTTTCTTCTTTTGGTTTTTGCCCTCCTAAGCTTGGTCCAATGGTTTGTGTAAGCTTTGTATAGGGTGAAATTTGTGCTGAGTTTTTGTTTGTTTGTTTTTCCTCTGATGGGAATGGCTGAGTGAGGTGCTAATCCTGTCTGCTGATGATTGGGTTTGTACATTTCTTTTGTTTGTTGTTTAGATGAGGCATCCTGCACAGGGTGCTACAGGTGGTTGGGTGATGCCTTGTATTCAAGTGGTTTCCTTTGTATGAGCTCTCACTATTTGATACTCCCTAAGATTAGTCCTCTGGTAATCTAGGTTTTTGGAGTCAGTGCTCCCACTCCAGAGGCTCAGGGCTTGATCTCTGGTCAGTAACAAAGATTCCACAAGGGGTTTATTATGACATTAACTGAAATTAAAACAAATATCCAAAAACAAGAAACCAAAGATTAATCCCAGACCAATGGCAGTTACAAAATCAGGCAAATAATAATTAGAATAATTGAATATACACATATACATATAAACCCATGAGCAAAGTCAAAACAGCCCAACAAAAATATTGATACTCCCTAAGATTAGTCCTCTGGTAATCTAGGTTTTTGGAGTCAGTGCTCCCACTCCAGAGGCTCAGGGCTTGATCTCTGGTCAGTAACAAAGATTCCACAAGGGGTTTATTATGACATTAACTGAAATTAAAACAAATATCCAAAAACAAGAAACCAAAGATTAATCCCAGACCAATGGCAGTTACAAAATCAGGCAAATAATAATTAGAATAATTGAATATACACATATACATATAAACCCATGAGCAAAGTCAAAACAGCCCAACAAAAATAAAGTATGATAGACCCAGTGAACAAAGGAAATCAAAAATTATATTTACCAGTTAAGAACAAAACTAACTAAAGCACAAACTGGAAAACCAAACTAAAGCAAGGTGCAAAGGGGGTAATAAAGCAATGAAAACAAAACTAGCAAATATGTTTAGAGGAAATGAAAGAAAGCAAAGAAAGAGAATAAATATGCAAAGTTAAATAGAGGTAGATGCAGAAGATTTATATATATTAAAGATTAATTGCAAGGGGAAAAGAACAGTGGGAAAGGAAAACAAAGGAATAAATGTAGAAATAATGTAATATTTTTTAAAAAATTAAAGGCTAAAATTATAAAAAACAGAAAAAAAAATGGACAAAGAAAGAAAACCAGGGGAAAAAAAGGAAAACACAGAACTGCAAAAGCCCAATGTAGAGGCAGAGGTTTATAACAACAATAAAATATCTGACTGAGGAAAATAAAAGCTCAAAAGCTTAATTAGATTTCATAGTGCCAGTAAAATCAACAACTACAACAGTGGCGGGGAATCCAAAAGAATCTTTAGAATAAGTCAAAACATAAGAATAATAAATGTTTTTCTTGAGTCACTGCTAACACAGTCCTTTCCCCCGCTGGGGGTCACAGTCCACCTCACCTTCCTAGGATGCCCTCCAACACTGTGCTGATCTCTGGACCTGCTGTGAGGGCAGCTCAAATTCTAATCTCGTGCTCCTCCTGTGTGTTCTTCCTCCAATGTCCATAGTTATCAGAACTAGTACATCTTCTTTTGAGGGAGTTCTCAATGAACTTTTACATAGTCCATAGACACAAAATCTGCCAAGTTGATCAAGTGAATTTAATCTGCAGCTTGTACAGATGGTGGGAAGGTTTTGGGTCTTCTTCCTTAAGCACACTGCCCCTGGGTTTCATTTGTGGTTTTATTCCCACCTCTGCATGTGGGGCGTCCACTGGTGTTTCCTCCTGAGTCTGCCCTAGAGGACTTGGGTTTGCCCCTGGAGGGCCAGGTGTGGAGGTGGTACAGCTTGGGTTGCAGGGGTGCTGGCAGCACCAGGTACTCAGGGGAGTTGGCAGCTAGGGCAACAGGAAATATAGTGCTCTAGAAGGGTATGGCAACCAGTATTGGCCAATACGCTCCAGTATTCTTGCCTGGAGATCCCCCTCCCTGACAGAACCCTGGCAGACCACAGTCTACAGGGTTGCAAAGTGTTCAGTTCAGTTCACTCACTCAGTCATGTCTGACTCTTTGCAACCCCATGAACCACAGCACACCAGGCCTCCCTGTCCATCACCAACTCCCAGAGTCCACCCAAACCCATGTCCATCAACTTGGTGATGCCATCAAACCATCTTATCCTCTGTCATCCCCTTCTCCTCCTGCCCTCAATCTTTCCCAGCATCGGGGTCTTTTCAAATGAGTCAACTCTTCACATCAGGTGGCCAAAGTACTGGAGTTTCAGCTTCAACATCAGTCCTTCCAATGAAGGACTTCTCCTCCTGCCCTCAATCTTTCCCAGCATCAGGGTCTTTTCAAATGAGTCAACTCTTCACATCAGGTGGCCAAAGTACTGGAGTTTCAGCTTCAACATCAGTCCTTCCAATGAACACTCAGGACTGATCTCCTTTAGGATGGACTGGTTGGATCTCCTTGCAGTCCAAGGGACTCTCAAGAGTCTTCTCCAACACCACAGTTCAAAAGCATCAATTCTTCAGTGCTCAGCTTTCTTTATAGTCCAACTCTCACATCCATGCATGACCACTGGAAAAACCATAGCCTTGACTAGATGGACCTTTGTTGGCAAAGTAATGTCTCTGCTTTTTAATATGCTGTCTGGGTTGTCATAACTTTCCTTCCAAGGAGTAAGCGTCTTTTAACTTCATGGCTGTAATCACCATCAGCAGTGATTCTGGAGCCCCCAAAAAAAATAAAGTCAGCTCCTGTTTCCACTGTTTCCCCATCTATTTGCCATGAAGTGATGGGACTGGATGCCATGATCTTAGTTTTCTGAATGTTGAGCTTTAAGCCAACTTTTTCACTCTCCTCTTTCACGTTCATCAAGAAGTTTTAGACACTACCAAAGTGACCCTGTGCACATAGACACAAGATATTTTTGGCCTGTGGCAGCTCTGCCCCAGTGAGACTTATGAAAGTGGTGCAGCTGCTGGGCTTGCAGGGACCTGGTGGCACCAAGTGTATAGGGAGATGGACTGTCTTTGCTACAGGAATTATGGCCCTATCAGAGTCTTTTTTCGAGCCTCTTGTAGCTGTCAATCAGAAGGCCTCTTTAGACATCTTTCTCCGTAGCTCCACCCATTCAAGCACTTAGAGGGCTCCCTTGCCTGGGAGGTCTCTGTTATTTGTCGCTTCAGGCACATAGAGAGGCCCCCCCTGGCTGGTTTGGTGCATCAGTCACTTAAAGGAGCACCCTGGGTGGGGTCCTACTCTAGTTCAGTGTGTCAGGCATTTGATGGGCCAGCCTCTCTATTGTTCAGCTGCCAATATTGGCATGTGGGGGAGAGAGGCTATGGTGATAGCTCCACCTTCTACAGTGACTCAGCAGTATTGCCTTGCTTCCTTGGCTGCCCTGCTTTCCTCCACAGGCATTTCCCACCACAGTCTCCTCCCTCATATCCCCTTGATCTGTCTCTCTACAGTCAACAGCATCCCTTGCCCAGGGATTGCTCCACAATCCCTAAAATCCAGCTCCCAGCCACTGTGCCTTCCAGGGGACCTGTTTCCCTGTCTGGGGTATGTACGTCTGCAGCAAGGACTGTCTGATTCTCATTCCAATTAGGTTGCCAACAGTGATCAGCTGTTTCACTCTGAGCCTTAAATGTTTCTCCTCTGACTCAGACAATTGCCCCAATGTGGGGACTGAACACCTGCTTCAGTTCCTCCACCCACCAAGGGCAGGCCCAGTCCTAGTAACACTCCCATTTCCCCCTAGTTCCTTCCTCTACCAAGTTTTGCATGAGTCTATATATTATTTTCTGCTGGTCAGGTACCTTGTCTACTCTCAGCTGGTGTTCTGCATGCACTTCTGTGTCTGAAGGTGTATTCCTGATGTATCCATGGAGAGAGATGTACTCCACGTCCACCTACTTCTCCACCATCTTGTTCTCTCCTGTCACTCTGCTTATTTAACTTATATGCAGAGTACATCATGCAAAATGCGGGGCTGGATGAAGCACAAGCTGGAATCAATATCGCCGGGAGAAATATCAATAACCTCAGATACACAGAAGAGATGGAGAAGGCAATGGCACCCCACTCCAGTACACTTGCCTAGAAAATCCTATGGGCAGAGGAGCCTGGTAGGCTGCAGTCCATGAGGTCACTAAGAATCGGGTACGACTGAGTGACTTCCCTTTCACTTTTCACTTTCATGCATTGGAGAAGGAAATGGCAACCCACTCCAGTATTCTTGCCTGGAGAATCCCAGGGACAGAGGAGTTTAGTGGCCTGCCGTCTATGGGGTTGCACAGAGTCGGACACGACTGAAGTGACTTAGCAGCTACACAGATGACACCACCCTTATGGCAGAAAGCAAAGAACAAAAAAGCCTCTTGATGAAGGTGAAAGAGGAGAGTAAAAAAGCTGGGTTAAAATTCAACATTCAAAAAACTAAGATCATGGCATCCAGTCCTGTAACTTCATGGCAAACAGATGAGGAAACAATGGAAACAGTGACAGACTTTATTTTGGGAGGGGGGGGGGCTCCAAAATCACTGCAGATGGTGACTGCAGCCATGACATTAAAAGACACTTGCTCCTTGGAAGAAAAGTTATGACCAAACTAGACAGCATATTAAAAAGCAAAAATATTACTTTCCCAACAAAGGTCCATCTAGTCAAAGCTATGGTTTTTCCAGCAGTCATCTGTGGATGTGAGAATTGGACCATAAAGAAAGATGAGCACCAAAGGATTGATGCTTTTGAACTGTGGTGTTGGAGAAGACTCTTGAGAGTCCCTTGGACTGTAAGGAGATCAAACCAGTCCATCCTAAAGGAAATCAATCCTGAATATTCATTGGAACAGCTGGTGCTGAAGCTGAAAGTCTGATACTTCAGCCACCTGATGTGAAGAACTGACTCATTGGAAAAGACCCTTATGCTGGGGAATACTGAAGGCAGGAGGATGAGATGGTTAGATGGCATCACCAGCTCAATGGACATGAGTTTGAGCAGGCTCCAGGAGTTGGTGATGGACAGGGAGGCCTGGTGTCCATGGGGTTACAAAGAGTCGGACACAACTGAGTGACTAAACAGAACTGTCAAATGAAAATATCTCCTGCCATCTTAATCAACAAGAAATGTCACAGCCAACAGTGATTTCTGGCTTCCAAATGTCAATGAGGTCTCTGAAAACTGCAATCCAGCAGATACCACCAGCCCCCTCAGTTCTTGCTAAGGAGCTGGCAGAATGCAAGAAACAACATGAACAGGAAACAAGATTGGCCCCAGATAGCTGAGGAGCCTATGAAAGGAATGAACTCAGTGAGCCCAGAGGCTTGCATCTTTTCATACACAGAATGTTAAATTCCTTAACTTGATGTTCAGACTGCCTGCTCCCTTTGTTGAAAACTTATATATAGCCTGACTTCCCCTCCTGCCTCCTTGGAGCAGTTTTCTCAAGAGCTACTGAGATGCTGTCTCCCAGGCTCAGAGTCCTAAACATTTCTACCAAATAAAATAACTACTTTCAGGTTGTGACTATATTTTTTAGTAGACATGTTTTACACCCAACAGCTAGAACTTGAGGCTTTACTCCCTAAAATTAGCAGACTAACTTTTTCTTAGCTCAGTAGAGGCTCTTTACCCAGAAATGAAACCACCAGCAAATGCTTGTCCCTATACAAGGTAACTGAAGAACTGTCACCCCAGGAAATGCTGATTCAGTTAACCCTACGGGTAACCATGGGAGTAGCCTTGGGTGAACCAGAATCCCTGGTCTGGATCTATGCAACTCTAAGTCAGGTTTAGGAACTTGCATTAGCTAACAACCTGGGAGCTCTTTATAAATGGGGACCTTAGGTCCCAGCAGACCTCCTGAACCCAATGCTGCATGTCCACAAGACCCTGCAGGATCTTCAGGCACATGTACCCTTGACAGGCACTGGTCTGTACCAGGTTCTCACAGTAACTTCAGGAAAGGAGTAGCTTGCTCACAGCTCAGATCTTACAAAGTCTTAAAAGTAATAGTCACCTTATGCCATAACCCACAGCTGTGTTACTGACACATCAGCCAGTTTCACCTCCATGTTTCTTAGCAGCCTGCCAAGTCTGAAGCGTATGGGGTTTCCTTTCTTGGAACTCCTTACAAACAAGATTGGTGTTTGAGAATGTCAGCCTCCTGTTCTTACCCAATGCTCCTGAACACCAAGGAGAGGTGGGAGGTAGAGATTTCCCGCCCACCCCCCACCCAGGATGAGTAACTGGAGTTTGTTCCCTATGGACAGAAACTCCAAAATATCCATAGCAAGACAATCAACAGAAGAAGCTGGGCCCTGCCCAGATAATAGATAAGGAGACCACATATTTCTCATTCTCCAAGTCAAGGAAACCCTCCCAACTCAAAAGCTCCTTGGAGCAAAAGGGGAGTGATGTCAACTACCCACAGGCCTCTTCAGTGGAATCCATCTTGGCTGAGTGATGCACATGTACACATGGGAGGATCCTGAGACATACCACATATCAGAACCAGAAGAATCAAGATGACTGGCCAAAGGAAATCCAGAAGAAATGTCCCATAAAAGAGATCAAACCACCACAAGTGCATAGCTCTCTCTGGGTCCACCTATGTGTCTACTCACACGTACTGTACTCTTTCTCCTGATAAAAACCTGACTTGCTTCACTACTTTCTGTCTTTGTGGGAATTCTTTTCTGCAAAACTGAAGGGCCAAGGCCTTGTCACTGACTGCTGGTCTAGCGGCTAAGACCCAGTGCTCTCACTGCCGAGACTCTACCTTAATCTCTGGACCTCAATCTCTGGCCAGGAACCGAAACCCGGCTTCAAGATGCTGAAGGCCAAGACCACCCAAGACCTTAGGGAGCCCTTTCTAAGGGAATAGTACAGATCTGCTTAGGGTACCACGGAGCTTCCACAGTAGGCCCCAGAATGATGTGAGCCAACAGAAACACCATCAAGGAGACTAAATACATTATACGTAGCAGAACAAATTTCTGATGTACTATCCAAGGTCATTTCCAGGTTGGAGAGGATGTCTGTTCTGAGGCCCTCTTCCCACTGACACTGAGACCTCCATCACCTCAGGAGAAAGCAGACATAGCTGAGAATATGGGAGACTACGTTCAGATTTTGGCTTTTAAAACAGGTTCTTCTGAAAGCTCATTTCCATAAGAATAGTTACAAATGATAGGGCTTTCATTTGAAAGAGTGGGGCTTTGAGGACTGCAGAAAGGGTTTTCTAAATCCCAGTAAGTGAAGTGAAGTCACTCAGTCATGTCCGACTCTTTGCAACCCCGTGGACTGTAGTCCGCTCAGACTCCTCTGTCCATGGGATTCTCCCGGTAAGAATACTGGAGTGATTGCCATTTCCTTCTCCAGGGGATCTTCCCAACCCAGGGATCAAACCTGGGTCTCTTGCATTGCAGGCAGATGCTTTATCCGTTGAGCCACCAGGGAATCCCAGGAATGTTCTTCTAATTATTGAGAATCAGAGGCTGAGTGGTCTCAGGGTATAAAATGTTTAACTGTAAGCCCTGGAGTGGGGAAGACATGAAATTTACATGGGGGTGGTTTCCTGCCCTCCAAGAAGAGAAAAGTCCCTCCTGGGATTGAGGGAAATGCCCAGAGAGGGGTCAGGAGGTAAGGAGTAGGAGCAAGAGACTAGGAACAGGGCCTGTGTCTCTCCCTGATGCGGGTTCAACCCCCAGGGGCAGAGGCAAAGAAGAGACCCCCGTAGAAAGCCCAGAGTAGAGGGGCTAGTGCCTTGTTCACCTCGAGGCACTCTGGGAGGAAATGGCCCCATAGAGACCCCATGCCAACATGCGGAGGCCTGGGGAGAGCATTCCTTAGGGCCTAATGTGGCTCCCCCCAAGGCCCTCCAGTAGACGGTGGAAGGCAATTCTGATGTGCCCAGAGACCCTCTCAAGGAACACTGAAGGGAGCCAGGACCTAAGACCAGCCTGACTGCAGTATGGGGAAGCAAATCCCACGGCTGAGGCTGCAGCAAGGACAGGCCAAAGGGGGAGGTGGCTGCAAACAGATGGAGTGGGCAGCCAAGTGTCAGAAGGCGGTGCCAGGGATCTGTTAGCCAGGGATGATGGCTGAGCAGGTCTCGAAATCCCACAACCAAAGGTCAGCAGAGCCAGACCCTCACCCCACTCAAGTCAACAAGCAGATCACAGCAGGAAGAGAAGGCCAAAAGTTGACTCCACATAGTTTGAGTGCAAATCTTGAGGAGTCTGAATTACTTCGAGTCAAGAGTGGTTTTTCTGTCATCTGTGGAGATAGGTGATCCTAAGTTTGCTTACCAACAAACATTTGTATAGTCAAAGCTGTGGTTTTTCCAGTAGTCATGTATGGATGTGAGAGTTGGACCATAAAGAAACTAAGCTTTTAAGAATTGATGGTTTTGAACTGTGGTGTTGGAGAAGACTCTGGAGAGTCCCTTGGACTGCAAGAAGATCAAACCAGTCCATCCTAAAGGAAATCAACCCTGAATATTCATTTGAAGGACTGATGCTGAAACTCCAATACTGTGGCCACCTGATGCAAAAAGTTGACTCATTTGGAAAAGACCTTGATGCTGGGAAATGTTTAAGGCAGGAGAAGGGGAGGCAAAGGACAAGATGGTTGGACAGCGTCACTGACTCAATGGACATGAGTTTGAGCAAATTCTGGGAGTTGGTGAGGGACAGGGAAGCCTGGTGTGTTGCAGTCCATGGGGTCACAAAGAGTCGGACACAACTGAGTAACTGAACAACAACAAAGTTTGGTTACAGAGATTACTCTCCCCCTCCCCACCTGGCCCTTTGCCACACCTGCTTCTGGCACTCCCTGCCTCAGAGGGGCATCTGGCTCCACGTGACACACAGAGTTAAGCCTAAGCCACTCGTCCCACCACCTGCCAGTCTCTCTCTGCTGTCACCTCACACACCCTTCAGCACATGAACATTGTTGATTTTCTCCAAATACCCTACACCTCTTCATATACTCCCACCTTTGGACACGCCTCACCCACAGGCTTCTAATACTTTGGTGTAATTATTTACATCTGGCTGTGTTCTCTTTCGAAGGTGAGGGCTCTGTGTTATTCATATTCTTATCCCATTTTCCCACCAACAGTTCCAACTTTGTGGATCCACTCAGCAGTTCATGCATTAACCCACAAGAATCAAAACCTTCCAAAGATGGAATGGGCTGCCTCAGGAGAGAGGACATCCCCCCTCATGGGAGATGTGCAAGCATCAGTTCTACCCAGGGCTGACAGTGATGGCAAGAGAGGGGGCAGAAGACTGTGACCCTCAGGAGCCTATGCTATGCTCAGAGTCTGAAGGTCCCTGAGTACTGGGAAAAGGCAGCAGCAGCTGCAGGCTGAGGGGGAGGATGCTGGGACCAACATGGGTGGCATTCCAGTGGCCCCAAGGGAGCAGGGAAGAGGGCTCTGGTGGCAGACGCCAGCAACAGGGGCAGCTCAAATATAATGGAGCATGTATTCGGCTTCCTGAAGTCCCTATGGAAAGCATGTGGTAACTCACTCAA
>SJXQ01006033.1:257126-326010 GCA_006408695.1 Aepyceros melampus
TCTTCACTTTCTGCCATAAGGGTGGTGTCATCTGCATATCTGAGGTTATTGATATTTCTCCCGGCAATCTTGATTCCAGCTTGTGCTTCTTCCAGCCCAGCGTTTCTCATGATGTACTCTGCATAGAAGTTAAATAATCAGGGTGACAGTATACAGCCTCGACGTACTCCTTTTCCTATTTGGAACCAGTCTGTTGTTCCATGTCCAATTCTAACTGTTGCTTCCTGACCTGCCTACAAATTTCTCAAGAAGCGGGGCAGGTGGTCTGGTATTCCCATCTCTTTCAGAATTTTCCATAGTTTATTGTGATCCACACATTCAAAGGCTTTGGCATAGTCAATAAAGCAGAAATAGATGTTTTTCTGCAACTCTCTTGCTTTTTCCATGATCCAGTGGATGTTGGCAATTTGATCTCTGGTTCGTCTGCTTTTTCTAAAACCAGCTTGAGCATCTGGAAGTTCATGGTTCACGTATTGCTGAAGCCTGGCTTGGAGAATTTTGAGCATTACATTACTAGCGTGTGAGATGAGTGCAATTGTGTAGTAGTTTGAGCATTCTTTAGCATTGCCTTTCTTTGGGATTGGAATGAAAACTGACCTTTTCCAGTCCTGTGGCCACTGCTGAGTTTTCCAAATTTGCTGGCATATTGAGTGCCGCACTTTCACAGCATCATCTCCCAGGATTTGAAATAGCTCAACTGGAATTACATCACCTCCTCTAGCTTTGTTCTTAGTGATGCTTTCTAAAGCCCACTTGACTTCACATTCCAGGATGTCTGGCTCTAGGTGAGTGATCACAGCATCGTGATTATCTGGGTCGTGAAGATCTTTTATGTATAGTTCTTCTGTGTATTCTTGCCGCCACTTCTTAATATTTTCTGCTTCAGTAAGATCCATACCCTTTCTGTCCTTTATTGAGCCCATCTTTGCATGAAATGTCCCTTGGTATCTCTAATTTTCTTGAAGAGCTCTCTAGTCTTTCCCATTCTGTTCTTTTCCTCTATTTCTTTGCAGTAATTTTAACATCTTAAAAGAGGCCTCCAACAGTCTGGTTTTGACTCTGTTCACTGTACTGTCCATCTTTATAATTTCAGTTATCACCTTTTCCAACTCTAGCTTTTTTTTTTTTTACTAATGTTTGCATGAAATATCTTTTTTGATTCTTTTAACCTATATTTTATATTTATAGTTGGTCTCTTATAGAAAAATATAGTTGGTTTTGTTTATTTATCCATTTGAAAATGTCTGGCTTTTAGTTGAGTGACTGGACCAGTTGCATTTAATATAATTATTGATATTTCTGGATTTCTATCTACCATTTTTCTTGTCTTGTGAGGATGAAGGTGAAAGCATGATTTCTGTCTTTGTGGATTTCTCTTCTAGCAGGGGAAATGGTCACATAAGCAAATAGTAACAATAGGCATCTATAAAGTCTGTGGGAACTTAGATGAGAAAGGAGTTCATTCTGCCTAACATTGCTAGAAGAAGGTTCTGCGAAGATGAAATGTTTGCAGGAGTCTTTGAAGAATGCTAGGTTTTAACACCGTGTTAAGGTGGAGGAGCCATCAAAAATCTTTGCTTTATTTTGTTTCGAAGGATAGACCTAACGGATATTAGATATATTTAATGAATTACATTACATAATGATTTTTGTGTGTTAACAGAAAATGTATTGTTACTTTATTTCCATTCCTTCTGTCAATTAAAGTTATCCACCTCACCCCAAATGGTATGACAAACCTAGACGGTATATTAAAAAGCAGAGACATCACTTTCCGACAAAGGTCCATCTAGTCAAAGCTGTGATTTTTCCAGTAGTCATGTACAGATGTGAGAGTTGTACCGTAAAGAAGGCTGAGCACCAAAGAATTGATGCTTTTGAATTGTGGTGTTGGAGAAGACTCTTGAAAGTTCTTTGGACTGCAAGGAGATCAAATCAATCAGTCCTAAAGGAAATCAATCCTGAATATTGATTGGAAGGACTGATGCTGAAACTGAAGCTCCAATACATTGGCCACCTGATGTGAAGAGCCAACTGACTAGAAAAGATGCTGATGCTGGGAAAGATTGAGGGCAGAAGGAGAAGGGGGCGACAGAGGATGAGATGGTTGGATGGCATCATCAACTCAATGGACTTGAGTCTGAGCAAACTCCAGGAGAGAGTGAAGGACAGGGAAGCCTGGTGTGCTGCGGTTCATGGAGTCACAAAGAATCAGACACGACTTAGCGACTGAACAACAATAAGTCACCCAGCCCATACCCACTGGAGCCCCAGACTGCCTGCAGAGGTCACTTCAGATGCTACCCTCACGTGTTTTCAATCCATCTTGTACCATCCAGTCCCTGCTTCTTACTTTATGACCTAAGCTGGTTCTGCCTTTGACTGTTCTGCTCTTGATGTTCTTATTTGGTCTCTGTATTTGTTACTTTGAGCTACGCTCAGAACTCTATTAATGGATCCTCAGATGAACTAGCTCTCTGCTCCACTACTGGCTCTGTTTACCATCACCTCCTTCCCATCATATATGGCCTTACAGTCAGGCAGACCTGGAGGGTCCTTTCTGGCACCATTATTTATTACCCACACAACACTATAAGCATCAGTTTCAGTATTTGTAACATGTAGGTGAAATTGCCTGCATTGTAGAATTGTCATGAGGATTAAATGAAGATACAGCATCTGGCATATTGGTAGATGCTCAGTAAATATAGCTTCCCCGTGGCTCAGATGGTAAAGCATCTGCCTGCAATGTGGGAGACCTGGGTTCTAGCCCTGGGTTGGAAGGTCCCCTGGAGAGGAGATGGCAACCCACTCCAGTACTCTTGCCTGAAAATTCCATGGACGGAGGAGCCTGTTGGGTTACAGTCCATGGGGTTGCAAAGATTTGGACACGACTGAGCAACTTCACTTGCACAGTAAATATTGGCCAGCTTCCCTGTACCTACAAATTTTTCTGATATTTACATATATTTATGCAGCGAAGCTATATTTATAGCTTTAAGAAATATATGTAAGCAAAAGGAAATCTCTCTATGAGTAAGCAAAAGAACTAAAACAACACTTAGTGCTTTTTGCACATACTAAATACATGTTAGTGTTAGGTGTTAATGTTATCACTTAATGAACCAAGGACAATCACTGTATGCTCCTTTCTAAATTTTCCACCATTTGAGTAGATAAGAATAAAAAGTAAATATTCATCATTACTTAAGAAAAAGCTTAATATATCATGGTAGAATGTATATGTAGAAAGAGATGGATGGTATTGCAGATATGAATAGTTATCTTTAAAAGCTTTATCCTTCTTTAGGTGTCATTTTCCTTTCTGTTCAGCAGCATGTGTGTGATGCTGGAGTTCATCTAGGAGGTCTCATCAATTGTACACTTGCCAGAACTTTAACATTTTCAGCATGTTGGTCTTTGACCCATTAACTTAGGGCTGTTCTAGAGCTTTTATCTTGACTAATAGTAACCAGAAAGCACTTTGAGTAAAGAGCTTTTGAATGCCATACAACCCAGTAGAGAAGAGTACAGCAGTCAGAACCAATTACTTGTGGGTGTTTGGAGACTGGCACACCCACAAGTGTGGAGAAACACATGATATTTCAATCTGTGAAACATAAGACGCCAAACCCAAATACTTCACTGTGAGTTATGATGCTTCAAGCTACAATATTGATTTGCCTCATTTCCCTTGTATGCTTAAGCAGTATGTTTTTAATTCCATAGTGCTTTATTTGTGAGAAAATAATAAGTTACAAATCAGAGGAGAATTCCATTTAATATATTGCAGGGGAGAGATGATCGCATCATTTCTGGATCATGTCAGATTTGGTAGTTGTCAAGTGGTGTTATGTTGTTAATAAAGCAGAAAGGCTTAGATATTTTCAGTTCAGTTCAGTTCAGTCGCTTAGTTGTGTCCAACTCTTTGCGACTCCATGAATCACAGCACGCCAGGCCTCCCTGTCCATCACCAACTCCCGGAATTCACTCAGAGTCACATCCATTGAGTCAGTGATGCCATCCAGCCATCTCATCCTCTCTTGTCCCCTTCTCCTCCTGCCCCTAATCCTTCCCAGCATCAGAGTCTTTTCCAATGAGTCAACTCTTCACATGAGGTGGCCATAGTACTGGGGTTTCAGCTTTAGCATCATTCCTTCCAAAGAAATCCCAGGGCTGATCTCCTTCAGAGTGGACTGGTTGGATCTCTTGCAGTCCAAGGGACTCTCAAGAGTCTTCTCCAACACCACACTTCAAAAGCATCAATTCTTCGGCACTCAGCTTTCTTCACAGTCCAACTCTCACATCCCTACATGACCACTGGAAAAACCATAGCCTTGACTAGATGGGCCTTTGTTGGCAAAGTAATGTCTCTGCTTTTGAATATGCTTTCTAGGTTGGTCATAACTTTTCTTCCAAGGAGTAAGTGTCTTTTAATTTCATGGCTGCAGTCACCATCTGCAGTGATTTTGGAGCCCCCTCAAAATAAAATCTGACACTGTTTCCACTGTTTCCCCATCTGTTTCCCATGAAGTGATGGGACTGGATGCCATGATCTTCGTTTTCTGAATGTTGAGCTTTAAGCCAACTTTTTCACACTCTCCACTTTCACTTTCATCAAGAGGCTTTTTAGTTCCTTTTCACTTTCTGCCATGAGGGTGGTGTCATCTGCATATCTGATGTTTCTCCCAGCAATCTTGATTCCAGCTTGTGCTTAGATATTTTGGTTAAGATTAAAAAAAAAAGAATCTCCTTTATCTTCTTGAATAAAATTTTGTCACATTTATTCTTACTACATTTTCTTGAGAGAGGAAATATTGTTTGTTAGTATTGTATAGATAAGAAGCTGACAGAATTTAAGTAACTTAATCTAGGTAAGTTGTTTTCATCAACTTTCAAATACTTTCAGTTAATTCCTGATGTTTATCATTAAGGTTTTAAATCATTCAAGAAAAATAATTTTTACAAATGAGCCATAAACCAAGTCTTAATTTGTTGAGACAGGGTGTATAGTGTAGTTCAGTGGTATAAAGTACAGATTCTTGAGTTTTACTTCCAGGTTTTTATTTAGGGCCCAGTCAGGTTAGAGCAAGGCCTCTGATTTCTTATCTGTTGCTTTCCAGTGAGACTGCAATGTGGATTAAAACAAATCATTGCTCTCAAGGCCTTCCACATGTAGTAGAGACTAGAAGTATTGTACAGCTTTTATATAGATTGCAGTGCAGGAGACCTGGGTTTGATCCATGAGTTGGGAAGATCCCCTGGAGAAGGGAAAGGCTACCCACTCCAGTACTCTGGCCTGGAGAATTCCATGAACTGTATAGACCATGGGGTCAAAGAGTCATTCACAACTGAGCGACTTTCACTTTCATATAGATAATTAACTTAGTTGAGATAAGGAAGGCTAAGGAGGCTATGGATCCAACCAGTCCATCCTAAAGGAAATCAATCCTGCATATTCATTGGAAGGATTGATGCTGAAACTGAAACTCCCATTCTTTGGCCACCTGATGCGAAGAACTGATTCATTTGAGAAGACTCTGATGCTGGGTAAGATTGAAGGCGGGAGAAGGGCATGACAGAGTATGAGATGGTCGGATGGCATCACCGATTCAATGGACATGAGTTTGAGTAAACTCTGGGAGTTGGTGATGGACAGCGAGGCCTGGTGTGCTGCAGTCCATGGGGTCGAAAAAAGTTGGACACGAATGAGCGACTGAACTGACTGACTGAAGGAGCAATTGACAAGGGGAAGCACAGAATGCTGAAGGGCTGGAAAGATATCTGACTCGAGCAGCATAAATTAGGTAGAGAATGGGAGAGAGGGTGGAGACTTGCAGAGGAGCGCTGTGGTGCTCTCAGTTTCTGAGAAGTCCCCTGAATCAAGTCTCCTTTAACTGCACCGAAGACCTCTACCCCCTTTGCTTTATGTCTTTTCTCTTCCCAACTGCAAATTTAACTTTTTCCTATTCTCAAAATTCACTACTGTTTTATGTCATAACAGCACTTGTTTTACCCTTTTGCTAAATATTGCTTACTTAGATGCTCATTAAATTCATCCACATTTTTATCATGAGCTCCAGCTTTGGCCTTCACATACTAACAGAGTTAAATAAAGGAAACAAAACATCCAAAGATGGGACAGCCCAATCAGCCTGCAGACATTTTCCTTGATCCTTGACATAAATTTCCAAACTTCTAAAATTTTTCATAGCCCAGAAACTCAAACTTTTTTGGTATACTAAACAGCAGCCTAGTAGTAGTAAAAATATATATTCCACTGGCCTCGCACTTCTTCTCTAGCCTTTTAGTTTTTGTATGATGTAGTTCAAGTTTTGTATGATTTAGTTTAAGAGGAGCTACTTTTATGATGCATAATATTTGTGTAGTGACCATAGGGGCAACATAATATAAATTTTATATTTTTATAGATAATTTATTTAAGTATATGCATATATAATTTATGTAGTATATACATGTACAGTATTTTATTATAAACATTTACTGTTAGATATATGTAAGTATAAATATAAAATATGTTTAGATGTAATAATTCTGTTCTTCAGGAATGAAATATTATGAGGGTGGAGCGAGGAGTAGCAAGATTGAGACTTTCTAATTCTGATCACTGTAGTCAATTGGTAATGAAGTTGTAGAGAACAGAAATGACAGTTTGGCAATCGAATGCTCTAAATATTCCTACCAGTTATACAGAGTGGTAGCAACTAAATACGCTCTGAGTGTTTCTTGTACCATTTTATCTTTCTTACTAAATTGAATTCTTTGAGGGCTTCAGTTACCTGCTAGATTTTCAGAAATCTGCACTCTGATTTTCTGCAAAAACCTCAAACTCACTGAGGTCTCAAACTGAACATGTTATCTAAGCTACCACTCCCATTTTCTCAAACTCTTTCTTTATGTTCCTTGTGTCTGACTTAGCTGTTCCCCTCACAGCCCAGGGTAACACCCTTATCATTTTTTCTACTTTCCTGTCTCTGCTGCTAAGTCACTTCAGTCGTGTCTGACTCTGTGCGACCCCACAGATGGCAGCCAATCAGGCTCCCCCGTCCCTGGGATTCTCCAGGCAAGAACACTGGAGTGGGTTGCCATTTCCTTCTCCAATGCATGAAAGTGAAAAGGGAAAGTGAAGTTACTCAGTCGTATCCGACTCTTAGCAACCCCATGGACTGCAGCCCACCAGGCTCCTCCACCCATGGGATTTTCTAGGCAAGAGCACTGGAGTGGGGTGCCATTGCCTTCTCCTGTCTCTACCAGTATTTAATTAGTTGCTAAGTCTTATTATTTCTACCACCACAGACCTCTTAGATCCAGTTTTTCCTTTCTACCCTTGTATTCACATTGTTTTCCCTGGGTTATTACAATGGTCTTCCAATGCATTTCCCTATATGTAGATTTTCCCCTTCCATCTTGTCTGCCACATCAGTGCCAGTTATCTTTCCAACATGCAGATAAGGTCAAACCACAGCTTGACCCAAAACATATTTTGGCTCTATACTTTCTTCTTGAAAGCAAAAATTCTTGATCATTGGCATTCAGGCATATCCCAACTCCATCTGGTTTTTTTAGTTGATCTCTCAGTTGGCAGAAGTAAGCGTTCCCTTTGTTATGCTCATTCATCACTGAATTTACCTGTCTGAGAACTATATATTAATCTAAATTATATGATCAGTTAGTAGTTTCTGGATTACCATATCATGAGTCTACAAGGTGATTTTTTTTTTATAATTCATTTTAATAGTCTCACCTCAATGAATGCTGGTTTATTAGAATGGAAATTAACTGGAGGAACACTCCATCAATGCTGCTTTTCGGTACACACTTGTTATGGCATTTGTACTTTGCACAAACCATAGTTCCATCTCAGATTTTTTTCCCATAACATTTTTCTTAATTCCCATCAAACTATATTTCATGTATTTCTCTAGCAAACAATGAAAATGAATAGAATCATCAGCAGATGAATGGATAAGAAAGATGTGGTACATATACACAATGGAGTATTACTCAGCCATTAAAAAGAATACATTTGAATCAGCTCTAATGAGGTAGATGAAGCTGGAGCCGATTATATAGAGTGAAGTAACCCAGAAAGAAAAACACCAATACAGTATACTTAACACATATATATGGAATTTAGAATGATGATACTGATAAACCTGTACGCAAGACAGCAAAAGAGACACAGATGTATAGAACGGCCTTTTGGACTCTGTGGGAGAGGGAGAGGGTGGGATGATTTGGCAGAGTGGCAGTGTAACATGTATGATATCATAAGTGAAACAAATCGCCAGTCCAGATTTGATGCAGGATGCAGGATGCTTGGGACTGATGCATGGGGATAATCCAGAGAGAAGGTGTGAGGCGGGAGGGGGGAGGTGGGGATCGGGATTGGGAGTTCATGTACACTCATGGCTGATTTATGTCAGTGTATAGCAAAATGAATACAGTATTGTAAAGCAAAACAAACTAAAAAATAAAAATTAATTAAAAAAAGATTATTATGCCAACATAAAATTTAAAGTAAATACTTTCAGGTAATACAAATTGAATATTTCTTCTCCTCTTTATTACTATTCCTGAAAACCCAAAAAACCCAAAGGAAAATGATTTCTGACAAAGAAAAACATTCTTTTTCAGCATACCACTTGAATAATTTTAAACTTTGTCAGATTTTGGGGGCCCCTAACTGTTTATCTTTACTCACCTAGACATAAAATGACCAGTGTAATGCCTTTTACTTGCACAGTGGGTATTTAGTAAATGTTTGATAATAACAGTGATATACCAAATTAAAACTAACTGTTCCTGTGCCTAGCAAAAAGTAAGAGTATGTATAATTTATTTCAGAAATAGAAGTATAATTTACATAAATCATTATTAAAAAGTATATTTTCAGAAATGTATTTCTTGAAATCTTACTTCACACTGTATATAAAAATTAACTCAAAATGGATCAAAGACCTAAATATAAGAGCTAAAATTCAATAAAAATTTAGTTACAAATCTTCATGGATTTATAAATCTTCTTGGATTTGATGATGGAATCTTAGATTAGACACTAAAGGCATCAATAACAAAATGAAAAATAGAGCTCATCAAAATGAAAACTTTTGTGCATTAAAAACACTCCCCAGAATGGGGGAAAATATATATAATTCGTATATCTGATTAGAGTCTAATATGTAAAGAACTCATAAAATTCAATAACAGTGAGACAAATACTTAATTTTTAAAATGGGCAAAGGACTTGAATAGATGCTTCTCCAAAGAAGATGTACAAATGACTAACAAACACTTGTAAAGAGGCTCAACATCATTAGTCAATGTGTGCACACATGCTAAGTAATTTCAGTCATGTCTGACTCTGTGACCCTATGGACTGTAGCCTACCAGGCTTCTCTGTCCAGGGGATTCCCCAGGCAAGAACACTGGAATGAGTTGCTGTGCCCTCCTCTGGGAGATCTTCCCAATTCAGGGATTGTACCTTCATCTCTTACATCTAACCTGCATTGGCAGGTGTATTACTTACCACTAGTGCCACCTGGGAAGCCCCCATTGGTCAGTAGGGAAATGTGAATCAAAACCATTTTGAGATACCACTTTATACCTACTAGAAATCTGATGAGAGAAAAAAGGAAAATAGCAAATGTTCATAGCCGCATTATACAGAACAGCCAAGAGATGGAAAGAGTCCAAATGTCCATTAGTTGATGATAAACAAATGTGTTATATCCAGACAATGGAATATTATTCAACCATAAAAAGAGAAGAGGTACTGCTACATGTTACAACATGATGTACTTTGGAAACATTTTGCTAAATTAAAGAAGCCAAATACAAAAGGCCACATATTGTATGATTCCATTTATATAGAATGTCCAGAATAGGCATACTCTTTCTCCACAGAGATAGAAAACAGACAAGTGATTACCAGGGCAGGGGAGTAGGAAATGGAGAATGACTGTTTAATGAGTGAGGATATATTTTGGGTTGATGGACAAGTTCTAGAGTTAAAATGGTGCTGATGGTTGCACAACATTGTGAATGTATTGGGTTAGTACAAAGGTAATTGAGGTTTCAGACCATGAGATTTAAAACATTGTAACTATGCTCAAACAAATCTTTATTAATCAAAATAGGAACCATTACAGTCAACACATTTTTACCAGTGAGAAATAAGTTTGTTTATTCCTGTAGTATAGAAATCCATGCTTCAGAATTTGATGAACTCCTGGAATGCATTTTCTGCCTCCTGATGGTTGTAGAAGGGTTTTCCCCTGCAGAAAGTTGTCAAGATGCTTGAAGAAGTGGTGGTCAGAGGCGAGAGGTCAGGTGAATATGGCGGATGATGCTAAACTTGGTAGTCCAATTTGTTCAACTTTTGAAACACTGGTTGTGCGACATGCAGTCTGGCGTAGTCGTGGAGAAGAATTGGACCTTTCTATTGACCAATGCCGGCTGCAGACACTGCAGTTTCTGATGCATCTCATCAATTTGCTAAGCATACTTCTCAGATCTAATGGTTTTGCCAGGATGCAGAAAGCTATAGTGGGTCAGACGGGCAGCAGACCACTAGACAGTGACCATGACCGTTTTTGGTTGCGAGTTTGACTTTGGGAAGTGCTTTGGAGCTTCTCCTTTGCCTTTAGCTTCTCTTCTTTTCTCAGCTATTTGTAAGGCCTACTCAGACAAACATTTTGCCTTTTTGCATTTCTTTTTCTTAGAGATGGTCTTGATCACTGCCTCCTGTACAGTGTTATGAACCTCCATCCATAGTTCTTCAGGCACTCTGTCTATCAGATCTAATCCCTTGAATATATTTGTCATGTCCACTGTATAATGATAAGAGAGAAATATCAATAACCTCAGATATGCAGATGACACCACCATTATGGCAGAAAACGAAGAAGAACTAAAGAGCCTCTTGATGAAAGTGAAAGAGGAGAGTGAAAAGCTGGCTTAAAACTCAACATTCAAAAAACAAAGATCATGGCATCTGGTCCCATCACATCATAGCAAATAGATGGGTAAACAATGGAAACAGTGACAGACTTTGTTTTCTTGGGCTCCAAACTCACTGCAGATGGTGACTGCAGCCATGAAATCAAAACATGCATGCTCCTTGGAACAAAAGCTATGACCAACCTAGACAGCATATTAAAAAGCAGAGACATTACTTTGCTAACAAATGTCCATTTAGTCAAAGCTATGATTTTCCAGTAGTCATGTATGGATGTGAGATTTGGACTATAAAGAAAGCTGAGCACAGAAGAGTTGATGCTTTTGAACTGTGGTATTGGAGAAGACTCTTGAGAGTCCCTTAGACTGCAAGGAGATCCAACCAGTCCATTCTGAAGGAGATCAGCCCTGGGATTTCTTTGGAAGGAATGATGCTAAAGCTGAAACTCCAACACTTTGGTCACTTTAGTATGAAGAACTGACTCATTGGAAAAGACCCTGATGCTGGGAGAGATTGAAGACTGGAGGAGAAGGGGACGACAGTGGATGGCATGGTTGGATGGTATCACTAACTGGATGGACATGAGTTTAAGCAAGTTGTGGAGGTTGGTGATGGACAGGGAAGCCTAGTGTGCTACAGTGCATGGGGTCTCAAAGAGTCAGAGACGACTGAGAGACTGAACTGAACTTGAAGCTTCTTCTCAATTCAACCACTGAGCTGATCATCACCAGTTGTCGTATAAAATCCACTTTTCATGGCATGTCAGAAATGAATCGAGAAATGGTTCATTGTTGTGTGGAATAAGAGAAGATGACACTTCAGAACGACAATTTTTAAAATTTTTTGTCAGTTTATGAGGCATTCACTTACTGAGCTTTTTCACCTTTCCAATTTGCTTCCTATGCTGAAAGACCATAGAATGGTCAACACTGAGTTTTTTTGGCAACTTCTTATATTGTTGTAAGAGCATCAGCTTTGATGATTCTCTCAGTTGATCATTGTCAACTTCTGATGCCGGCCACTGTGTTCCTCATCTTCAAGACTCTTGTCTCCTCTGCAAAATTTCTTGAACCACCACTGCACTGTATGTCCTTTGGGAGTTCTGGGTCAAATGCGTTGTTGATGTTGTGAGTTGTCTCTGCTGCTTTATGACCCATTCTGAACTCGAATTAAAAAATCACTCAGATTTGCTTTTTGTCTAACATCATTTCTGTAGTCTAAAGTAAATATAAAATAAACAGCAAGTGATAAGTCTTTAGCAAAAAAAAAGAAATAAAGCAAGAAATGCACATAAAAATGATATATAACATAATCACATTTTAAAAAAAGAATGTATTCCAATATCAAATGGCAAAATTCAACAGTGCAAAACTGCAATTACTTTTGCACCAACCTAATCCTTGATCCCACTATACTGTACACTTTGAAGTTGTTAAAATGGTAAATTTTATGTTGAGTGTGTTTTGCCACATGACAAAATATTTCTTTTAGTTCTTGGGAGGTATGGAATAGGCAGCTAGATTGTTACTTACACAGAATGGCAATGTACTGTACTGAGAAGTAGCAGGACAGAGAGTCAGAGGAAACTTGGATTTTAGAACAACCTCTGTTATCAACTCAACACAGAGCTTTGGGAAATAAATCACATAAAACTCCTTGGTCTTGGTTTTTCCTGGCTGTAAAATGAAGGGTTTGAGCTAGATGAAATCTAAATTCCCTCTCAGCTCAGAAATTCTTTCACTGAAGCTACAAATACTTTTTCGTACTTAGATTCTCACCCTGCTTTGTTTTGTACTTGCTTTAATTTACAACAGTAAAGTGAGTGTGTGTTTCCAAACTTGTAATAATTATATTTTGAACTTGGTTATATTCAATACCAATAACCCATTTACAAATGAATACCAGTTACATAAATCTCACAACATGTAACTAGGTAGCCAAAAAATCCCTCAAGTAATCTGAAAACTTATTAGTGTATTTGTTACTGGTATTTCCTTTTCTTTATGCAAAGTTTTTTTGATATTTAATATGTTAGAATGTGAACTTTTAACTCGTGGAACTATTGTAACATATTTGAAAATTATAGTAATTTGATTAAAATGTTGCCTATAAGGCAAAAGGTTTAGTTAATAGAATCCATATGTAATTAAAATGCAGAACTAAATGTAATCAGACTCCAGTGACTAGTGCCTTCATATTGATAGTTTTACAATGGCCTCTGGGGTTGAAAGTTTAAATGTTACAGAATGCAAGAACACTGCAGAAAACAACCTCAGCTGGCAACTGTAGCTATTTTAAAGACATCCGCATGGTTACTTGATAAAATGGGAATATCACCTCCCAGATTTTCATCATTTTAGGAATATCTTCAGTTGGCAGGTGATAGAAACACATGACTAGTGTGCTGGTGGAGAACCACACTGTATAGCACTATTATATAAACAACCCCAGATGAAGGTCCTTGCTATGAGCCAAGCCATGGCTTCTTTTTTTTTTTTTGATTTCTTTTTAAATAACAGAGTTGCTTAATTTGGGTGAATTCATTTGAATCATATGAAAGTTATAGACACAACACTATGCACCAAGCCACAAAAAAAGTTAAAAAAAATTATTTTCTCTGGACAGTTTTAAGAGTCGACATCCTGTGTTAGAGTTCTCTAATCATCACCAGCACAATTTACAATCAGAACACACAGAGAGCCAGTTTAGACCAGCTCATCTGTTGATCTTGGCAGGAATCCTTCATCTCACTGTGTGCAGCTGCCACTTGAGAGTTGGGGGACTCAGCAGAGAGCCAAAGGAGGGTGGGATGCAAAGCTGGTCAAGGCATGAACACGTAGGCCTGCTTCATTTCAGCAGTTGTGTTGCTTAAAAAAAAATAGACCTTTTATTTTACTCCCCCTACCCCAGCCTTCCTTCTTTTTAACCTGAAATTAAACGAGGACCTCTCGTGAGCCACTGCGCTCCAGGCATAAGAAATTGTAATGTCTGGCTTCCAGAAACTGTCCCGTCAAAATGTGCTTCTGATTAGGTGGCTTAATTACAGCTGTGAAAACATGTTGATTTAGGCCTCAAGATTCCAGGGCATGTCAGCCGTTATTAGCTAACCTTGGACTGAATCCACAGTTTTAAAACTCTGTACCACTAAAGTCACCCTGCTTGACAACTTTTTATTTAAGAAGAAAAGTTGCCAGAAGCAACACATTTTTATGCAAAACATTGTTCGATGCACAATTTCAACTGCAGCACTATTAGTGGTCATTAAGGAGATGGTTAACTTTGTACTTTATCAAGAACAAGGAAGTTCTGTTTGTAAAAACAGTAAGTTTTGAGTAGTATTTTTAAAGGGTTGACTGACATAAGAATTAATTTTAATTCCTTTAATTCAGTTTTATTTCAAGCCCAGCATGTTGGTTTAACCACCCAATTTTATTACACCTAAATTTTCCTGACAGTTTCATTTGCTGTTAGGAAATAAAATTGCAATATTTTTTTTCAACAGGGGAAATAATGGCTAGTTTTAAAAAACGTTATGTTTGAAACTTCCCTTGCCTCAAGCTGGTTCAGACACAACCTCAGTTTACTTTTGGAAGGAAACGGACCTCATTAAATTGTTTTTAATATATTAATATAAGTGTGTTTTTTTCATAGCGAGAAAGCTTATTACACTCATGTATTTACACCTGCAGGGCAAGTAAAAGTCTTAATAATTAGATGGTTCCAACACTCTGGAAGTTTCAATACAATTGTCACTGTTATCATAAATGTTAGAGCTACATATTTAAAGTTGTTCCAGTTCCATTGTATTTTAGATGACTAAAACTCCCCTTCTGTGTTATGAATGTTTTTAAAAATTTGTCTATATTTAAAAAGTAGACATTAAATAGAATGCAATACCAAAAAAGGTGGACAGCTGAACAACAAACATAAAGTCATAATTCTCATAATTTTGGAAGAAACTTTTGCTTGAAAATACATGATTTATGCCAAACTGAATACTCAAGAGAGAGCTAAATAATTTCTTTAAATGAAATCTCCCACACCCAAGACATTAAATCCAACAAAGTGGGTGGTCAAGGACATCTTTTTCTACTAGTTAGGCTCGTTGAACAATTAAGGGACTCACTTTAAATCACATATGGACAAGCAAACTTTTGTTTATTCATCAGATTAAGAGTTCATGCATAGGTAGTTGATTGTGGGGAGTGGATGGATGAAGAGTTGTGTTGACGATACACTATGCATGTCCTTAAGGAGAAAGCTGGGCAACTAATTCAAAGCTGAGTTTAAATTAATAATCCCCCAATAATGTCAGTAATATTTTCTAATTGACAGGTGCTATAGAGACATTTTCTATCTGTATCTATTCCATTTGTTATTTTATTTAATCTTCATATTGATCTTATGAGAGAGATTGTTTCCCCGTATTGCAGATAGGGCTTCCCAGGTGAGTCAGTGGTTAGGAATTCTCTTGCCAGTGAGTGTGCTACGAGAGACGTGGGTTTGATCCCCTGGTGGGGAAGATCCCCTAGAGGAGGAAATGGCAACCCACTCCAGTATTCTTGCCTAGGAAAACCCATGGATAGAGGAGCCTGTTGACTACAGACCATGGGGTCACAGGGAGTCAGACATGATGGAGCACACGTGCATACTGCCGGCAAGGCAGCTCAGTCCCAGAAAGGATAAGTAATCTGCTCATTGCCATTGCTGCGTGGGATCTAAGATGGAAACCCTGTCTGTGTCTCCAAAACCCATGCTTGACCTAACAGTAGAAATAAGCATTTTTCTTAGAAAATGGATTCCAGGTTTCGAAATAGTAGAGACACATTAAGAAAGACCAAGTTTAAGTTGAATGTGCCTTTAGGTTGTTAAGAGACAAGAACATTTACACTTTAATAAAAGTTTTATAGTTTTCTGTCCAAAATAAAAAAGCTCTTTTTTTTTTTTCTTTCAGTAAAAAATGACTGTGTCTGAAGAGTGGTGGATTCACCAGGTTTCTGGTTAAAGCCTTTTACCTAGAACAAAGGGCCTTCCTCATTCCTTTTGAAGTTGTGTTTTGCACAGAGAATTGAAAGAGTACACCCTTCCATGTTATATCGGTTGAAGTTTGGTTGTATTGCATTTGTTCTTAAGATTCTATGTCAGCTGAGAAACTGGGAAGACATAGCTGCCTTAGCTCCCCGGAACTTTGGCTTCGGGCATACTTTGATCGAATCTGAATTCAGCTTATTCCTTTGGCTCTGCTTTTGTTGTGAGTGTTTGTCTGACACCATTGGAAAGTTACCCTTCCAGAATGTGAGGGCCAGCTAAGGTTACAGCTTTATGTTTCTAGTTGCCACCATCTTATTTCTGATGCGTTCTAACTGGAAATAGGAATTTGGTTGAAACTGCATATCATATAGGTTGTATACAGTACAAGTTATATCTAATTTTATCATGCCAATGTGATTATTTTGATACATTATTTTGTTAATCCTCTAGGAGGCTTATGACTTAAATTTTAAAATATTAAGTAGCACTTTGGATATTATAGATTCTTAGGTATTCCTTATCTTTTTTGACTTTTCTTGACAGTATAACCACTTTTTTTTTTTTTTTGCAAAAAGAAGGTGGCCTAGGAAGGAGTTTTGAATCTAGATATATCTATATAGCTATATATACATATCCTGTATAGAAAAATAGGTATTCATTATTTATATATTGTTGTCTTTTGCCTATGGAGTAATCTTTTTTTTTTTTAATCTTGGTCTGTTTACTTAAACATTTCCTGACCCATATTTGTTTGGATGTAAAATCTTCCAATTTTTTAAAGAAGCTAAATGTCTTTCCCAAAGCAGGTAAAAGAACCAAGAAATTTAAAGTAAAGTTATTAAAATAATTTGGATTTTATAACCACATTGCTTCTTCTTTTCAATGGCACTGATAACCAAAGGCATCAGGTGTGTAGTAACACTTTTTTAGCAATGTTTGGAAGAGTTTAAATAGATGCCTATTTCAGAACTAAGAAAGCTAGGTATAGAGGGATTTATCATTTATTAGAAACAGCCATTTAGTAAGTCTCAGTCTTATTTATCCCTGCTTCATATGGATATCTCAGGGTGGGAGCAGGGAAGACTGGAAAACGAGTTCTCACTCCTACCTCATTCTAAGCAGGGTAACTTTGTATTAGTTGCTCAGTCATGTTCAACTCTTTGTGACCCCATGGACTGTAGCCTGCCAGGATCCTCTGTCCATGGAATTCTCCAGGCAAGAATACTGGAGTGGGTAGCCATTCCTTTCTCCATGGGATCTTCTTGACCCAGGGATGGGATTTATCATTTATTAGAAACAGCCATTTAGTAAGTCTCAGTCTTATTTATCCCTGCTTCATATGGATATCTCAGGGTGGGAGCAGGGAAGACTGGAAAACAGAGTTCTCACTCCTACCTCATTCTAAGCAGGGTAACTTTGTATTAGTTGCTCAGTCATGTTCAACTCTTTGTGACCCCATGGACTGTAGCCTGCCAGGATCCTCTGTCCATGGAATTCTCCAGGCAAGAATACTGGAGTGGGTAGCCATTCCTTTCTCCATGGGATCTTCTTGACCCAGGGATCGTCTGTCTCCTGCATTGCAAGCAGATTCCTTACCATCTGAGCCACTAACTTTACTTTTATCTTATTTTAGTTCAAAAACTAAATTTCTGAGTAAGATTTCATTTAACAAAAGACTTATGCTTTAAAAATGTTTGAGGACTCCTGTCATATCAAGAAGATAGGAACAACAATTATTTTTGCTTTTATGCATAAACGAACTTATTTATTTTTGGCTGCACTGGGTGTTTGTTGCTGCCTGCAGGCTTT
Source organism: Aepyceros melampus (assembly GCA_006408695.1). NCBI lineage: Eukaryota > Metazoa > Chordata > Mammalia > Artiodactyla > Bovidae > Aepyceros > Aepyceros melampus. The sequence goes on from SJXQ01006033.1 coordinate 274,948, forward strand.
CTCTAGTTGAGGCGAGCAGGGACTGCTCTCTAGTTGTGATGCGCAGGCTTCTCATTGCGGTGGCTTCTCTTGTTGCAGAGCGTGGGCTCTAGGGCATGCAGGCTTCAGTAGCTGCAACACACAAGCTCCGTAGCTGCAACTTGCAGGCTCTAGAGCACGGGCTCGGCAGTTGTGCTGCACGGGCTTAGTTGCCACATAGCAGGTGGAATCTTCCTGGACCAGAGATCAAACCTGTGTCCCCTGCATTGGCAGGGGAATTGTCAACCACTGGACCACCAGGGAAGTCCCTGTGCATAAACTTTTTAACAGACAGCTGTTGACCTTGATTGCTGATGGTGATTTTTTTTTCATTAAATATATAATGAAAACTTTTTATCATTTGTTTTGGGGAGAATAGTAATGTACATATTTGGGGTAAAAGCATATAGTTAACCTTTAAAGAAATAAAATGTCTTAGCGTATGTTTTTTAGTCCACATCTTATACTTGGCTTTCTTATCCAGTTAAGCTCTAAGTCAGTTATGGTCATTTCTGTTTTTCAATGACTGAAGGAAATTTACAGGGCAACAGAAGTGCTGAGATAACTGACTTTGTGCCTCAACTTCCCTTTTGGTAGGGATATTCACAGAATTTCCTTATGGGAGTAAGGGGAGAACCCTTTGCATAAAGCCATCCTTGCAGACTGAATTTGGGAACCAACAAGGATATAAAAGTTGACCAACCTACCCAACATCTCACTGATTTTCTCTGTCTCCTCATCACAGCTCTCATGTACTGACTGCTATCATGGCTTTATCTCTTCAGTATTTCTACCTGTGATTTTTGAGGTGCAGAGGAGTTGAAGGCTCTTGCCCCTAATTCAGCACAGTGGAAACACACTGGACTGAGGGGGCAAGAGTTGGGAACTTATTCCAAGCACTGCCATGCTAGCTGTATGCTCCTGGACAAATAACTTCTCTGGGAATTTTCAGAGTTGTGAAAAGAGGAGATTTGACCAGAGGGTCTCTAGGGTGCCTTCTAGTACTAAACAGATGCTTTTTTCTTTCACGTTATTAATCCTGTCACAACCTCTGTTCTACTTGGTAGCCTTCTGAAGCATGTAGGTACAAATTAAAGGCTGTCCTTTTATGGGTTTGTGTCACTTCAGTGTTAACTCACTCATTTGGCAGGTTTCCCTGAGGATTCAGATCATTAATGATAATAATGGCATGTTTCAGTTCCTGTTTTTTAGATTAATAAAGAAAACGAAGGTTTAAATATTTGTACCTTTGTAATGGAATGTTGATAGCCGCTGAATGCATATAAAGTTAGCATGTTGACTAGTGGAACTTACAGGAGCTCATAGAAACTCCTGATTTCTTGGTTGTGCTCAGTTGCTACTGCGACCCTACAGACTGTAGCCCACTGGGTTCCCCTGGGATTCTCCAGGAAGCTCTTAGCTAATTTTTTACTTGGTTGAGCACTTTGGGAATACCATTGTACTTTTAACCATTCTTACAGGTTAACTTTTTATTCTTATTCTTACTTAATTTGCAACCATACTTTAATACTGGATGAGGTAGCAGGCATAAAAAACACTGATGTTGAAATACAGTGGTAGTAAGGAATCAAAAAAGAAAAATAGAAATGGAGAGTTATCTCAGATGATCCTCCCTGGGACCATAAGTCCCACTCATTGGATCAAAATTCTTATACCAACATTCTGATGCTTTTAGTGTTTCAAATCCAGTATTAAAAATATAAAAGTGTGAAAATTTATTCACACTGTCTGTTCATTATTGAAAAGACGTAGAATGTGTAGTTTGAAAAACATCCTGGGCAATAAGCAGCGGCCTGAAACCCTCTGTTTCAACTAGTGATTTAGAAGCAAAGTATACAAATATTATATAAGTCAATTCATTTTTAATCACATACCACCTCATGCAAAGAGCTGACTCATTAGAAAAGACCCTGATGCTGGGAGGGATTAGGGGCAGGAGGAGAAGAGGACGACAGAGGATGAGATGGCTGGATATCATCACCGACTCGATGGACATGAGTATGGGTGAACTCGGGGAGTTGGTGATGGACAGGGAGGGCTGGCATGCTGCAATTCATGGGGTTGCAAAGACATGACTGAGCGACTGAACTGAACTGAACTTTACAGCAACCCCATGAGTTTAGCAGGGCTGCTGCTGCTGCTGCTAAGTCATTTCAGTTGTGTCCGACTCTGTGCAACCCCATAGATGGCAGCCCACCAGGCTCCAGCATCCATGATATTTTCCAGGCAAGAGTACTGGAGTGGGGTGCCATTGCCTTCTCCAGTTTAGCAGGGCAGGCATTAGTAAATTCGCTATAAATGGAAAAAGTGAGCCTCAGTGAGTCAAATGCAGCTACCCAAGGTTTTACAGCTAATACATAAACAACTCAGGACACAGATTCAGATTCTAACTCTAAAGCCTATATTCTTTCCCCCATAGAGGAAAATATAGAATTGTACAGAGTGTCTAAAATACAAACTTTATTGTGGGAACCTATTTGACATGGGTTCTCACTACAGTGTCTCATTTAGTGAAACGTGAGTGAACTCCACGAGAATAAGACTATAACTGACTTGTTCATGGCAGCACCCCTAGCACTCAGAATAGGATGGGTACATAAAAGGTGTGTGACTTGGACTAGTTTCCCTAAAGCAAAGCCTGAGATAAGGTTTCATATGAAAATGGGTAATTAGGAAGTGTTCCCAGAAATTCAGATTCTAACTCTAAAGCCTATATTCTTTCCCCCATAGAGGAAAATATAGAATTGTACAGAGTGTCTAAAATACAAACTTTATTGTGGGAACCTATTTGACATGGGTTCTCACTACAGTGTCTCATTTAGTGAAACGTGAGTGAACTCCACGAGAATAAGACTATAACTGACTTGTTCATGGCAGCACCCCTAGCACTCAGAATAGGATGGGTACATAAAAGGTGTGTGACTTGGACTAGTTTCCCTAAAGCAAAGCCTGAGATAAGGTTTCATATGAAAATGGGTAATTAGGAAGTGTTCCCAGAAAATCCACAGGAGACTGGACAAATGGAACTAAGATGGGAAGGACTTCTTTCCTCTTTATGACTGAGTCATATTCTATCACATCTTTGTACCACATCTTTATCCATTCCTCCATTAGTGGAAATTTAGCTTGTGTCCGTGGAATAACACTGAGCTATAGAAAGGAATGAAATTGTGCCATTTGCAGAGATGTGGATGGACCTAGAGACTGGCATACAGAGTAAAAAATATCATATAATATGGCTTACATGTGGTGATTGCAGCCATGAAATTAAGAGACGCTTACTCCTTGGAAGGAAAGTTATGACCAACCTAGAGAGCATATTAAAAAAAAGAGACATTACCAACAAAGGTCCATCTAGTCAAGGCTATGGTTTTTCCAGTGGTCATGTATGGATGTGAGAGTTGGACTGTGAAGAAAGCTGAGCACTGAAGAATTGATGCTTTTGAACTGTGGTGTTGAAGAAGACACTTGAGGGTCCCTTGGACTGCAAGGAGATCCAACCAGTCCATCCTAAAGGAGACCAGTCCTGGGTGTTCATTGGAAGGACTCATGCTGAAGCTGAAGCTCCAGTACTTTGGCCACCTCATGCGAAGAGTTGACTCATTGAAAAAGACCCTGATGCTGGGAGGGATTGGGGGCAGGAGGAGAAGGGGACGACAGAGGACTGGATGGCTGGATGGCATCACCGACTTGATGGACGTGAGTTTGGGTGAATTCCGGGAGTTGGTGATGGACAGGGAGGCCTGGCGTGCTGCGATTCATGGGGTCGCAAAGAGTCAGACATGGCTGAGCGACTGAACTGAACTGACATGTGGAATTTAGAAACCCAGTACAGATGAACTTATTGTAAAGCAGAAGTAGAGACAGATGCAGAGAACAAATGTATGGATATCAAGGTCAGGGGTGGGGGGAGAGGGCAGGGATGAATTGGGAGCTTGGCATTGACATATACAGTTCTGTGTATAAAGTAGATGACTACTGAGATCCTACTGTATAGCACAGGGAACTCGACTCAATACTCTGTGTTGATATAAATGAGAAGGAAATTGAAAAATGAGGGGATATATGTATCCATATAACTGATTCACTTTGCTATACAGCAGAAACTAACACAACACTGTGAAGCAACTATACTCCCATAAAAATTAATAATTAAAAAAAGAAAGGAAGGAAACCAAGTAAGGGATAGGGCATTTAACTCCCAAGGATGGAAACTGGCTCAGTCCCACAAGAAGCTCTGGAGTCAGTCTAACTTCAGACTTGTCCCTAGTAGGCGGCATGATGACTGGAACATTTATTCCTTCTTGCCTGTTAATTTTTGGCTAAGGGATGCCCACAAGGGGCTATAAATTCCCAGGCCCTCTTGGTTCTTCAGGCAAAGTGGGTTCTGGCAGCTTGGGGGCAACCTTTCAACAAACAGGCACAGATGCTGTTTTCTGGGAGTAAAAACACACCAGGAGTCATTATAAAGGGGTCCATGGGAACACAGACAGCATACTGACAGCATCTGGCAAGTGCTCAATAAGTATTTCTTGAATGAATGAAAGAAAAGATGGAAGGAAGGAAGAGCAGAATACTATGTTCCATGTGCTTACTAATATTATCTAAGCCAAATATCCTGGCAGCATTTGCAGAGAAGTATGCTTTTCTCCATTTTACTGAAGGAAACTAAAACTCAGAACGGTTCAGTAGTTTGCCTGAGGTTATACAACTTCTAATAGTAGAGCCCAAATTCAGACAGGCCCTCTAGCTTTACGGCCTCTGCACTTTCCACCGCTCCATCCATCTCATTAAGCTGTCATTCCCATGATGCCTGGCCTCCCTTCTCAACTCCCCAAGCGAGCTGAGCTCCCATAGGTCATGATTTGGATCAGTCTGCAGCATTCACCTTCCTGAGCCCCATGCAAATCTCTTATGTCCTTAGATCTTATCCATTTGAAACACAATCTGAAAAAAAGAGGTGGACATACAGACAGTCTGATAAAGTGTTAACCCATTCCCTGTGCAAAAACGATGCAAGTTGCCAAGGTTTCATGAAGAGTTTGGTCTCCTGAAATCTCCTGGCATTTTCAGCAGACTGCAGTTTTCTGAGAATGTCTGTGTTTTCCAGAGCATGTCTGCTCAGAATGTATGAGCCAAAACCTCCTAGGGATTTTCCATCACTTGTTTATATTGTGCCTGATCTACTCGAATGGGTTTATTATAAATAAGATAGAGTGATGGGTTTTTTTTTTTGAATTGAGACTGAAAATTGGTCTTAAATATTGTTTTCTGCTTTAAACTAACTATAAATGCCATTTAGACTGATTGCACTATTAGTAGGTAAAGAGTGCTGAGTTTTTAAGGGATTACAACCTGATTTAATATAATTATGAAACCAAATTACAATCAGAAGGATTTGGTAGGAGGTTATAAGAAGCAGCCATTTCCTTTTTTTTTTTCTGTATAATACTCAAGCCTATCCCATTAAACATTCAATTCCCTTTCAAAAGAAGAGAAAAGAAAATAGAATTGCAAATATTCCCAGAGCTTACTGCTCTCGTTTTGGCATCAACTAGCCTCTGTTTTTCCTCCAGGATCCTTCTATCTAGGAGGTTTTCTCTACCAGTCTCCATCACATTCATCCAGTCTGTCTCAGGAGATATCCTAACCACCTTCTTAATTGTACATCTAGAACAGGACTGATCTCTGTGGACCCAGTCTATTAAGGATCTGCCCTAGGGCAAAACTGTGGAAGCAGATTGCATTTCATTTTTATCTTCCTTTCTTGTGGCCCCTTAACTTTTCAGGGTTTTCCTCTCTCCCCACCATGTTTCCTGGAGTGCTCACTCCCTACAGCACTGATGATTGACAATCACTGAAGTTTTGAAACTCTCTCAAAGGCACTGCCTTTGGCAGGAGACCAAATAGCAGGAGCAACAACAAAATAGGCCAAAAACCCCCACAATGCTTAACCTAAAAGGAAATCAGACAGCGTGGCAATCTCATGAGGTCATTTGTCAGGATGAAGCTTCTCAAAGTAATGCACACAGGCTGGGATGTAGTTCACTGATGGAGGTATGGAAACAAAAACAATGACTGCTCTCATATCAACTTTCGATAAGAAATTTAACTACACTCGCACATTGCCAGATTTATGTAATGTGAAATTTGCTCCCCTCTCCAAATGAGAAAGATACAGCCCCAGCATATCTATCTCTTTTATTTCCCATGTAGACATCAAAATAACCTAAACTTTTTCCTAGCTGGCACACAGCTGACCACAAAGAAGCATAAGTCCCACTGAGCCCAGAGCTCAGTTCAGAAAATTCATCCAGCCAACCTGTACATTCATGAGCAGTAATAAACAGATATTGTTTTAAGCCACTAAGTTTGGAATACTTTGTTATGCAGCAATAGCTGATAGTGGGACTTGTTCTTCATCATAAATAAGCTAACATTATGCACAGCTAATGCAAAAAAAAAAAGTCCTCTGGAAGAAAGATACAGAGGCACAGTCTCATATTATAAATTTAGTAAACTACATACACACACACACACACACACACACACACACACAATCTGATACAGTGTGTTCCTTTATTACTTGATTTATCAAACATGAAAAGCATAAGTTTGGACATGCCTGTTTATAAAAGTTTGCTTTTAAATTAATATTTTCTGTTTTATGGAGATTGCAAAACAACTTACTTCAGCTCCCACCATCTTTGCACTTTACCATTATTAAAACATTCTGTCATCTGTGATATCCTTCAGTCTTATCCAACTCTTGTGATCCCGTGGACCAGAGCCCGCCAGGCTCCTCTGTCCCTGGGATTCTCTAGGCAACAATGCTGCAGTGGGGTGCCATGCCATCCTCCGGGAGACTTTCCCGACCCGGGGACTGAAACCGCATCTCTTATGCCTCCTGCAGCAGCAGGTGGGTTCTTTACCACTAGCACCCCCTGGGAAGCCACTTGACTCACATGACCCAGGGACATTTTTCTGTTCCATTTTGTTTGTGTTTGTATTTGTTTTTTATTTTTACTAACCATCAGTTATTCTGAATGATGAAAAGAAAATAAAAGTGGCAGATCTTAGTTTACCCTGAAAATGTACACTCTATAAGTTAGGCCCAAAGCAAAGGCCTTCTCCTAAAGCTGATGCCTAAAATAATTCACAAAGTGTGCCTTTAGTACAGCTGTCCATTCCTGATTGCTAGGCAAATTTCCTAGAAATTAAGTGATATGGCTTAGATGCCTATCTATATGTTACAGAAAATTGGTAATTACCCCTATCAGCTGTACTGGAGACTATGAATTTTCCAAACAAATAACATCAAAGCCTGAGGGTTTTTCTAGAAATAGCTTATGCATCCTATTTCTTCAATGGATCAGGCCATGTCTCTTATCCACGTGAGCCATAACTGTTGAAAATACTTCCTGGAATAGCATCTCAAAATTTTAAGAGTGCTTCTACATCTTATCTCAGCTTCATAATACTCATAAAGAGAGGGGAAACTAAGAATGAAAAATGTAATCAGCTTGGTCAGGGTCACACTTCAGTTCCGTTCAGTTCAGTTCAGTAGTTCAGTCGTGTCTGATTCTTTGCCAACACAAGGACTGCAGCACACCAGGCCTCCCTGTCCATCACCAACTCCTGGAGGTTACTCAAACTAATGTCCATTGAGCTGGTGATACCATCCAACCATCTCATCCTCTGTCGTCTCCTTCTCCTCCCCCCTTCAATCTTTCTCAGCATCAGAGTCTCTTCAAATGAGTCAGTTTTTCGCATCAGGTGGCCAAAGTACTGGAGTTTCAGCTTCAGCATCAGTCCTTTCAATGAATATTCAGGACTGATGTCCTTTAGGATGGACTGGTTGGATCTCCTTGCAGTCCAAGGGACTCTCAACAATCTTCTCCAATACCACAGTTCAAAAGCATCAATTCTTTGGAGCTCAGCTTTATAGTCAAACTCTCACATCCATACATGACTACTGGAAAAACCAAAGCTTTCACTAGACTGATCTTTGTTGGCAGAGTAATGTCTCTCTAATATGCTATCTAGGTTGGTCGTAACTTTTCTTCCAAGGAGCAAGTGTCTTTAAATTTCACGGCCGCAGTCACCATCTACAGTGATTTTGGAGCCCAAGAAAATAAAGTATGTCACTGTTTCCACTGTTTCATCTATTTGCCATGAAGTGATGGGACCAGATGCCATGATCTTAGTTTTCTGAATGTTGAGCTTTAAGCCAACTTTTTCACTCTCTCTTTCACTTTCATCAAGAGGCTCTATAGTTCTTCTTTGCTTTCTCCCATAAGGGTGGTGTCATCTGCATGTTTGAGGTTATTATTTCTCTCAGCAATCTTGATTCTAGTGTGTGCTTCTTCCAGCCCAGCGTTTCTCATGATATTCTCTGCATATAAGTTAAATAAGCAGGGTGACAATATACAGCTTTGACATACTCCTTTCCTGATTTGGAACCAGTCTGTTGTTCCATGTCCAGTTCTAACTGTTGCTTCTTGGTCTGCATACAGATTTCTCAGGAGGCAGGTCAGGTGGTCTGGTACTCCCATCTCTTTCAGAATTTTCCACAGTTTATTGTGATCCACACAGTCAAAGGCTTTGGCATAGTCAATAAAGCAGAAATAGATGTTTTTCTACAACTCTCTTGCTTTTTTGATGATCCAACAGATGTTGGCAATTTGGTCTCTGGTTCTTCTGCCTTTTCTAAATCCAGCTTGAACATCTGGAAGTTCATGGTTCATGTACTGTTGAAGCCTGGATTGGAGAATTTTAAGCACTACTTTGCTAGCGTGTGAGATGAATGCAATTGTGTGGTAGTTTGAGCATTCTTTGGCATTGCCTTTCTTTGGGATTGGAATGAAAACTGACATTTTTCAGTCCTGTGGCCACTGCTGAGTTTTCCAAATTTGCTGGCATATTGAGTGCAGCACTTTCACAGCATCATCTTTTAGGATTTGGAATAGCTGAACTAGAATTCCATCACCTCCACTAGCTTTGTTCATAGTGATGCTTCTTAAGGCCCACTTGAGTTCACATTCCAGGATGTCTGGCTCTAGCTGAGTGATCACACCTCATCATTATCTGGGCCATGAAGATCTTTTCTGTACAGTTCTGTGTATTCTTGCCACCTCTTCTTAATATCTTCGGCTCTTGTTTGATCCATACCATTTATGTCCTTTATTGTGCTCATCTTTGCATGAAATGTTCCCTTGGTATCTCAATTTTATTGAAGAGGTCTCTAGTCTTTCCTGTTCTATTGTTTTCTCTAATTCTTTGCATTGATCACTGAATAAGGCTTTCTTATTTCTCCTTGCTATTCTTTGGAACTCTACATTCAAATGAGTATATCTTTCCTTTTCTCCTTTGCTTTTCACTTCTCTTCTTTTCATAGCTATTTGTAAGGCCTCCTCAGACAACCATTTACTTTTTTGCATTTCTTTTTCTTGGGGATGGTCTTTATCCCTTTCTTTTATACAATGTCACAAACCTCCATCCATAGTTCTTCAGGCACTCTATCAGATTTAATCCCTTGAATCTATTTGTCACTTTCACTGTATAATCATAAGGGATTTGTTTTAGGTCATACCTGAATGGTCTAGTGGTTTCCCCTACTTTCTTCAATTTATGTCTGAATTTGGCAATAAGGAGTTCATGATCTGAGCCACAGTCAGCTCCTGGTCTTGTGTTCACTGACTGTATAGAGCTTCTCCATCTTTGGCTTCAAAGAATATAATCAATCTGATTTTGGTATTGACTATCTGGTGATGTCCATGTGTAGAGTCTTCTCTTGTGCTGTTGGAAAAGGGTGTTTGCTATGACCAGTGTGTTCTCTTGGCAAGACTCTATTAGCCTTTGCCCTGCTTCATTCTGTACTCCAAGGCCAAATTTGCCTATTACTCCAGGTATTTCTTGACTTCCTACTTTTGCACTCCAGTCCCCTATTATGAAAAGTCCCATGCATGCATTGCCACACTCAGTGCCCCCAACCCTTCAGCAGGCCACCCTGACCCATGCCACTGCCGGAGACTCACTAACAGGCAAGTCTGAGTCAGTCTCTTGTGAGGTCTCTGCTCTTTTCTCCTGGGTCCTGGTGCCACAAGGTTTTGTTTGTGCCCTCCAAGAGTTTGTTTCCCCAGTCCTGTGTAATTTCTGGTGGCTCTATCGTGGGTCACACTAGACAGTTATATGGCAAGACTCAGTTCAGTTCAGTCCAGTCACTCAGTCGTGTCCGACTGTTTGCAACTCCATGAATCACAGCATGGCAGGCCACCCTGTCCATCACCAGTTGTGCCCTCCAAGAGTTTGTTTCCCCAGTCCTGTGTAATTTCTGGTGGCTCTATCGTGGGTCACACTAGACAGTTATATGGCAAGACTCAGTTCAGTTCAGTCCAGTCACTCAGTCGTGTCCGACTGTTTGCAACTCCATGAATCACAGCATGGCAGGCCACCCTGTCCATCACCAGCTCCTGGAGTTTACCCAAACTCATGTCCATCGAGTTGGTGATGCCATCCAACCATCTCATCCTCTGTCGTCCCCTTCTCCTCCTGCCCCCAATCCCTCCCAGCATCAGGGTCTTTTCCAATGAGTCAACTCTTTGCATGAGATGGCCTAAGTATTGGAGTTTCAGCTTAAGCATCAGTCCTTCCAATGAACACCCAGGACTGGTCTCCTTTAGGATGGACTGGTTGGATCTCCTTGCTGTCCAAGGGACTCTCAAGAGTCTTCTCCAACACCACAGTTCAAAAGCATCAATTCTTCTGCACTCAGCTTTCTTCACAGTCCAACTCACACATCCATATATGACCACTGGAAAAACCATAGCCTTGACTAGACGGACCTTTATTGACAAAGTAATGTCTCTGCTTTTCAATATGCTATCTAGGTTGGTCATAACTTTCCTTCCAAGGAGTAAGTGTCTTTTAATTTCATGACTGCAATCACTATCTGCAGTGATATTGGAGCCCCCCCAAATTAAGTCTGACACTGTTTCCACTGTTCCCCATCTATTTCCCATGAAGTGATTCATTTCACCACAAATTCCCATTTATTTTTCAAGGCCAAATTTAAATGTCACCCTCGTGTGGAAGACTTCCAGACTCCACAGGCAGAGACAGAGGCTCCATTCTCAGTGATGCTGTAGCTCTTTATGATATTACTGTGTGTTTTCATTATTGGTAATGATGCCCTAGCTAGAAGGTGGTTTCCCAACCTTAGGAAAGCCATGTCTTGTTCATCTTATTCTCAGTACTTAGCAAAGAGCTCTATACATGTATAGTAGATGTTTTAATGAATTTACAGATGATTACTTTTTAAATACAAGCTATGTAAGTATCCTCTAGCAGCAGTATATAGAAACAGAAAAACAAGGTGCCTAGAAGGTAAACAGAACTCGAGTTGAATCCCACTGATGACACTTATTAACTGAGTCCCCTCTGATGGGCCACCTCACCTCACTGAGCTTCTGTACCTGCCAAGGATTTCATCTACAGCCACATGGGTAAGGCTGCTGCTGCTGCTAAGTCACTTCAGCCATGTCTCCGACTCTGTGTGACCCCATAGAAGGCAGCCCACCAGGCTCCCCCGTCCCTGGGATTCTCCAGGCAAGAATACTGGAGTGGGTTGCCATTTCCTTCTCCAATGCATGAAAGTGAAAAGTGAAGGTGAAGTCACTCAGTTGTGTCTGACTCTTAGCGACCCCATGGACTGCAGCCCACCAGGCTCCTCCGCCCATGGGACTTTCCAGGCAAGAGTACTGGAGTGGGGTGCCATTGCCTTCTACATGGGTAAGGCTGCTGCTGCTGCTGCTGCTAAGTCGCTTCTGTCATGTCTCACTCTGTGCAACCCCATAGACGGCAGCCCACCAGGCTCCCCTCTCCCTGGGATTCTCCAGGCAAGAACACTGGAGTGGGTTGCCATTTCCTTCTCCAATATGGGTAAGGCTAGTAGAATATAAAAAATATGAATGGAAAAAAGAAGAGAGGCCAACAAAAATGGTGTGAAAAGAGATGACTTTCTCGAGTTTCATTATGTGACAAGAGCTACGATAATTCAGAGACCTAACTACATTTCTGACTCTAATCATCCAGGGTCTAACTTCCCAACTCTTACAATGTACAAAATGCTAGACTCCTGGCATGTAGTTGAATGAAAACGCCATCACTCTGGTCTGCACAGAATACATCATTTATTTGAGGGGAAGAGGGAAGATACTCTTGAACATCCCATGGTTTGTTACTTTAGAAATTCAATATGGAGAAAACAGCTTTGTTTTTGTTTTTTCCAGTGACAATACCTGCTCAGGCCTAATTCATATTTTTCAACTTTGGTGGTAGTGGTGATTTTGAAAAATATACATTTCCCATATCTGAGATACTGATGTACCACCTAGGTCCCCATCCACCTAGCCTTCTACCACATGCATATAGATCACTTGGTAACCACAGATCTAGACAGATTAATTTGGGCTCCAACCCAAGACAACTCAGACGGTCTTTCTCTTTCTTGTGCTCAGAAAAGATAGATGCTCTCCACGACCTAGGTAGAATGGGAACCTGTGCAAATAACCCACTCCTGTACAGCAAGCAAGCTACTGAAAAGTTTCAGTATGACTGTCATTTCCCCTACTGGCAGGGAGCGATAAATGAAACATACGTTCCTATTATCTGCCCACACTTCAGAGTGATGGATTACCTGAATAGAAAGGGATATTGCTCCTGGGCCCTAGAGAATCATAGGCATCTCTTTGTGAATGTTGATACCAGATGGTGGAGCAAAATTGCCACAGCATAGACAAGATCTAACCGGTAATGCACCCTTCCTTTGTGTTAAAATAAAATAAGCAACGTCTTTTGCCTTCTTCCATTTCCCATATTTTTTTTTCCCTTTAGAAAGTAAGTAATAACATCATCATTCCTGCACTAATGGCAGTAGTGGCTGTAATTTGAGGCTTAAAAGCAGAGCGACGTGTTTTGAATAGAGCTTCTCCGAGTCTGAAGAGCAACACTCTGCTTCAAAGGATATTGGTCATGTTTTGCCAACCAGGAGGTTGACCTCATCTGTCATGGTAGAAGACTTTAACACAGAGGATAGTGCAAATAAAGCATACGGTTCCTAACACTAATAACAAGACTTTGATTAAAATGCTCTGAGAGTGAAGTGTTTACAGAGAACAAGTGTTTACCTGAAAAGCCACTTTATTTTCATGTAGTTCAAGCTTTTAAAACTGGTTATCTTCCCTTTTCACCTTAGTAAATCTGAGTGACTCTTTAGCAACTGAAAGCTGTAGCATGTCATGAAGTCCTCATAACAAAGGTGACTATGCTTCAGATGGGGATGGAGATGCGAAAAAGCATGTGAACAATCAAGCTTAATGGATCTGACCTGGGACCATTCCCTGAAAGTTGTTTTATTAACTAAATCCTGATGTCAATTGGTTTGTTGGCCACTGACCTCTTCATCTTCTAAGTCTAGGCCAAAGCAATTCCCAGAATTAGGTTCACTAAGTCAAGAGTTTATGGGAGAAGGCAGCAATAACAGTGCTTCATGACAGAGACTGTCAGCGTTACTTTAGAGCTCAACCTTTTAAAAAAATCTAAAAGAGACTTTTGAAGGGAGACATAGAGTGATTTTTAAGATAGGGACACGTACTACATCTCAGTGCCTGCTGCCCACCTCGCCCCACCCCAATCATCTTTAAAAGACAGACAAATAGCTGTGGATTTTCAGTCATCCAAGCACTAAACACTGGCTGCTTTTCCACTGGGCAAAATAATGCTGTAAATGTCAGACTCCACAGGGATCATTAAGACTACAGAGCACAAGTCCACAAAAACATATCTTCTGAAAAAAGAATCCTAAACCATTTTGCTCCAATGTGATTTATAAGAGAAGTGAATATATTCTAAAAAGTGAATATGGGGATGTTTTTCTTGACCCTCAAGGAGGATCATGTGTTTGCTATGAATGGAAATTCCCAAGGTTTGTTGCACACAATTCAGCCTCAGAACAATCTGTGTGGCGTCATTTAAAATCCCTGCTCAGGAGTGTCAGGGATGCACACAACAGCTGAGCTGGAAGAATGCTCAGGAAGGGGAAAATAAAAACAACAGGAGTGCATTCCCAACTGTATTATCAACTTTAGACTCCTTCATGTGAAAGATCAAATCGTGCCTTTGTAAATGTTTCGCTTTTCAGGTTTCACCTCTGAGACTATGAGAGAGAACATACTTTTGTTATTTGAAACAGTCAATGAGTTTTTCCACGTTCTAGATATAAAGGGCCAAACCAATGTGACACCATGGATATCTTATGGGTAACCCCATGAGAAGCCAGAGATGGAAAATAGAAAGTTCTTTAGGTGTCAACTGTGTTAGTAGTGGAGCGATAAAAAGAAAAACATACACATGCAGACATGCATACACACACACACACACACACACACACACCCTGCATGCAATGTATTCTGAGAGATGAACCACTGTTTAAATAATCATTCACTGGCTTTCTTCAAGAATTGGAAGCTACTGTTTCCATGATGAAAGATCTAATTCATTATAATGGTTCACCACATTAAAAATGAAAAAATACCAGTCTACTGCATCAACCTAAATTAAGCTTTAGTAAATGTTCAGACTTAGATAAATGACCTCTCTTGGAACTGAGGAAAAAGTCTTTAATATCTGGTCAAGAGCAGATTTGAGTGGCTTAGCTTACTGCATGCACAAACTGAGCTAGTACTCATTTCCTAAACAAGTTGTGGTCTTTGGACGCGATATATTAGAACTTAAAAATGTATGCTCTGCAGTGGTTATTAATGGTTATATCATACCAGGCTTCTGTGCAGAGTCAGAATGTCTCAGCACCGTTGCCACCTGGGTCCACCACTGCTCGCTCTGCCTCAGCCACTTCTGTGGCCCATCAATTCCTCTTGGGCCTGTGTGGCTCTGTTTTCTTGGGTCCATCAGTTTACTTGCCTCAGGAATAGTGGATGGCTTGCCTTAGCCTCCGCCACACAGCCCCGTGTCCAGGCATCCGCCGAGTGTTGCTGGCTCCTCCCACACTGATGAAGATGGAATGCCACTCCGCAGGGCATGGGATAGAGCATCCTCTCAGATGGCAATGGATCAGGATAACCGAGAAGTGTGGGTGAGTTCCTTTCTTTGGGAACAAACTCTAACCAGCGTGAAACAGGAAATGGGAGGGAGCCTAGCACACAGATTCTCTACCCTTCCTTCCATGAACGGTTTGAAGGCGCAATTTATCCACACAGCTTATGGAGAAACATGCACAGACATTCTGACTAAAGGACACATCTGCCACATGATCTCTTGTGGCTCACAGCAAAGCACTGGCACACCTCCCTTTGCACGGCTTCCCTTCCTCCCTGCCCTAGCTCCTTCAAGCTCGCTCTCACTGCCTCGGCTTTGTATCTCTCACCAGTTAAGAACTGGCACTAGGGCTTCCCTGGTGGCCCAGGGGTAAAGAATCCACCTGCCAATGCAGGAGACACGAGTTCGATCCCTGATCAGGGAAGATCCCACATGCCATGGAGCAGCTAAGCCCACGTGCCACTACTGAGACTGTGCTCGAGTGCCCAGGAGTCACAACTACTGAAACCCACGTGATCTAGAGCCCGTGCTCCGCAGGAAGGGAAGCTGCCACGATGAGAAGCCTGCACACCCCAAGTAGAGAGTAGCTCTTGCTCGCCCCACAAAGACCCAACACAGCCAAAAAAAAAAAAAAAAAAAAGAATTGGCACTTAATCTTGGCTACAGGCTCTAGGAAATCTGAGCTAAGACAGCTGGTTAGAAATTATCCCTACATTTTCAAAGGCACGTATTTCTCAGCCAAATAATGGGGCATACTGCATTTCATATCACTTTATGATGTTTTGAGTTCCTAAAGCAGTAACCATCCAGTTATTGACATGTAGTTGAAATTTTTGTATTTACATGTAATGAGAAAATAATGTCATTCCATTCAAACTGTAAACTATCAATGCAGAAAAGGATACTAATTTGTTGTGCTATGTTCAGAGGGAACAGCATGATAAGGTTTTATTTTGTCATATTACTGCAAATGCCAGACCACAGGAAAATTTATACAAAATGCGGGGTCACAAGCAATGTGGATGGTACCTCAGCTTTGCGACCTACTTAGTTGTGAGATCTTAAGCAAATTACTTAAACTCTCAGTTTTTGTTCCCCCCTCTACCATGTGGCACTAATACATGTCCTCCGTAATGTTGTAAAACAACCTGCCCTGTGGGTAGAACTTTGAGAATGCCCAGTAATTGTTAGCTGTGTACATGATCACTGCAGCTTCCCTAGTAATCAAGAAAGAGAAAGGTTTTTTATTGAACTTTTGGATGAGCTGTGAAGTATTTGAATTACAAAGAGGTATTTTGCTTACAAGTTGTAGAAGTGCAACTCAAATAAGCTTAAACAACAAAGGGAAATTGTTGACTCAGATAATACAGACAGAGAAGAATGGATCTAGCCTCAGGCATCAGAGCGCAAGTGCTTTGGTCCCTGCCCTGCTACTCTAGGTCTATCAGCCCCTTCCCTGTGCACATCAGCTCCGTTCTGTCTGGTTCTGGACGTTCTTGCACGATGTCCAGCAGCATGAGCAGGTTTATGCCCTCTCAGCTGAGCAACCGCAGTGAAAAGAGAGCTTACCCCATACATCTACACATCAGTTTCCTGGGACACTGAAGGGCCCTGCTGGTTTCACATGTGCGCTCCATGAACCAGTCAGTCGTTACGGTGATGGCATACTAGAACTGGCCAAGTCTGAACACTTGTCAAGGGGACTAAATCTGTCATTTAAAGAAGGGGTCTGAGGGACTTCCCTGGTGGTCCAGTGACTAAGACTCTGCACTCTCAATACAGGGGCCCTGGGTTTGATCCCTGGTCAGGGAACTAGATCCCACATGCCCCAACTAAGACTTCACTTTCCACAGCTAAACATCCCACATACCAAATATCGAAGATCCTATGTGTCACAACCAAGACCTGGCACAGCCAAATAATAAATAAATATTTTAAAAAATTAAAGAAGTGGGCTGGAGAAATTTTCCAAGACATAGACATGGGTATGCGCATGTAACACACACACACACACACACACACATGCACGCTAACATGCACACATGTACAAATCACTACGCAGGCTCAGCACATGCTTTCTGAAAGGGGCCAGATAGTTTGTGCAGTCCTCAGCAGGTCCCAGTTGCACATTCCTCTTTGGTGTTTGTTTTTGCAACCCTTTAAAAATATACAGAGTGTTCACAACTTCCTGGCTGGACACTAAGAGGCCACAAGCCACAGTTAGCCTACCACTGCACTATAGAGTATAACACAAGCAAAAAAGAATATGAAGGGCTTTTCATTATGGAATCAGTGATATGTTGGATATATCTGTACAGAGCTAGATGGTTAGACTGTCACTAGTGAAGAACTACATGACACATTGGGTGCATAAGGAAACGATTTCTATCCAGCAGTCAACAAATATTTTCTTGACAATATACCACTGAAATTCCAAAATTTACAGCACACTCATAAACTGGGCCTTGTATTTTAAAGACATCAAGTTACCTATATTTTGTATGCTGCTGCTGTTGCTGCTGCTAAGTCGTTTCAGTTGTGTTCGACTCTGTGCGACCCCATAGACGGCAGCCCACCAGGCTCCCCCGGCCCTGGGATTCTCCAGGCAAGAACACTGGAGTGAGTTGCCATTGCCTTCTCCAATGCATGACAGTGAAAAGTGAAAGTGAAATCGCTCAGTTGTGTCCAACTCCTAGTGACCTCATGGACTGCAGCCTACCAGGCTCCTCCGTCCATGGGATTTTCCAGGCAAGAGTACTGGAGCGGGGTGCCATTGCCTTCTCTGATATTTTGTATATCAGTATGTAATTAGAGGTAGAGAGGAATATAATAGATATTCTAGAACTTTAAAGGAGGCAATAGAAAAAAGAACAAAGGGAACACCTTTATACAACTGCCTATCCTTCTTCTCTATAAAGTATTCTGAATATCAAATAATGGGAGTAGAGACAAATTTAAATTTTCTGCCCTAGTGAATTCAATGCAAAACCTGTTTCTATATTAGACATCTTTATGAATATAATGCTCTTCAACTTAAGTAACTAGAGAAAAGAATATTCGGCATTCCTCTCCCCACCCCACCCACCTCCTGTGCCATTGCTCCTATGCCCTTTTAATGTTACTTTCTAACAGTGACTTTCTAATGTTACTTTCTTTCTCTTCTTTCTTTCTTCTGACAGTGAGCTAGAACATTGACAAGCTATGGGTACTGCTCAAAATTACACAAGGATGGCAAAATAAGTCACCGCTTACAAGAATCCACACCACTGTGTGCCATTTCTGAAGATTTACCTGTTAACATTAGACTGGTGATTTTGAAATTAGAGAATCTGGGAAGTAGCCTGGAAAAAATATATACTTTCACTCATCACTAACTGAAATGCAGCTTTAAGTTTTAAACATAATCAACAAACCACAATACTACTAGCTGTGCCTTTATCGCAAAATCATAGATATTTTCATATTGCATTTTCAAATGACATCTTACATATTAAAGATGCTTCAGACCTCAAAACACCATCTCTGCTCACCACTACCAAGAGATTACAATACTTATTAATTCATCACTAGATATATTTATAGAATACATTAATAAAACATATTGCCATCAAATTTGCTTTTTGATATAACTGTTATTGTTTAGTCTGTAAGTCATGTCCAACTCTTTGTGACCCCATGGATTGCAGCCTGCCAGGCTCCTCTGTCCATGCGATTTCCCAGGCAAGAATCCTAGAGTGATTCTTGGAGAAGCCATTCCCTTCTCCAGGGGATATTCCTGACCCAGGGATTGAACCTGCATTTCCTGCATTGCCAGGAGGATTTTTAACCACTGAGTCACCTGGGAAGCTGAATATAAAGTTCAGTTCAGTTCAGTCACTCAGTTCAGTCATGTCTGACTCTTTGTGACTCCATGGACTGCATCAGTCCAGGCCTCCCTATCTGTCTCCAACTCCCAGAGTTTACTCAAACTCATGTCCATTGAGCTGGTGATGCCATCCAACCATCTCATTCTTTGTCGACTCCTTCTCCAGCCTTCAATCTTCCCAGCATCAAGGTCTTTTCAAATGGGTCAGTTCTTTGCATCAAGTGGCCAAAGTATTGGAGTTTCAGCTTCAGCATCAGTCCTTCCAATGAATATTCAGGACTGATTTCCTATAGGATGGACTGGTTGGATCTCCTTGCAGTCCAAGGGACTCTCAAGAGTCTTCTCCAACATCACAGTTCAAAAGCATCAATTCTTTGATATTCAGCTTTCTTTACGGTCCAACTCTCACATCCATACATGACTACTGGAAAAACCCTAGGTTTGGCTAGATGGACATTTGTTGGCAAAGAAATGTCTCTGGTTTTTAATATGTTGTCTAGGTTGGTCATAACTTTTCTTCCAAGGAGTGAGTGTCTTTTAATTTCATGGCTGCAGTCACCATCTACAGTGATTTTGGAGCCCTCAAAAATAAAGTCTGCCACTGTTTCCATTTTTTTCCCAAGTGATTTATGAAGTGATGGGACCAGATGCCTTGATCTTAATTTTCTGAATGTTGAGTTTAAAGCCAACTTTTTCACTCTCCTCTTTCACTTTCATCAAGAGGCTCTTTGGTTCTTCTTTGCTTTCTGCCATAAGGGTAGTGTCACCTGCATATCTGAGGATATTGATATTTCTCCCAGCAATCTTGATTCCAGCTTGTGCTTCATCCAGTCCAGAATTTCTCATGATGTAGTCTGCATAGAAGTTAAATAAGCAGAGTGACAACATACAGCCTTGACATACTCCTTTCCTGATTTGGAACCAGTCAGTCGTTCCATGTCCAGTTCTAACAGTTGCTTCTTGACCTGCACACAGATTTCTCAGGAGGCAGGTCAGATGGTCTGGAATTCCCATCTCTTTAAGAATTTCCCACAGTTTGTTGTGATCTACACAATCAGAAGGCTTTGGCATAGTCAATACAGCAGAAGTAGATGTTTTTCTGGAACTCTCTTGCTTTTTTGATGATCCAACAGATATTGGCAATTTGATCTCCGGTTCTTCTGCCTTTTCTAAATCCAGCTTGAACATCTGGAAGTTCAGGTTCATGTACTGTTGAAGCCTGGCTTGGAGAATTTTGAGCATTACTTTACTAGCATGTGAGATGACTGCAATTGTGCAGTAGGTTGAGCATTCTTTGGTATTTTTGTTCTTAGGGATTGGAATGAAAATGGACCTTTTTCAGTCCTGTGGCTACTGCTGAGTTTTCTAAATTTGCTGGCATATTGTATGTAGTACTTTCCCAGCATCATCTTTCAGGATTTGAAACAGCTCAACTGGAATTCTATCACCTCCACTAGCTTTGTTCATAGTGATGCTTCTTAAGGCCCAGTTGACTTCACATTCCAGGATGTCTGGCTCTAGGTGAGTGATCACACCTTTGTGATTATCTGGGCAATGAAGATCTTTTCTGTACAGTTCTTCTGTGTATTCTTGCCACCTCCTCTTAATATCTTCTGCTTCTGTTAGGTCCATACCATTTCTGTCCTTTATTGTGCCCTGCTTTGCATGAAATGTTCCCTTGGTATCTCTAATTTTATTAAAGAAGTCTCTAGTCTTTCCCATTGGAGAAGGCAATGGCACCCCACTCCAGTACTCTTGCCTGGAAAATCCCATGGATGGAGGAGCCTGGTGGGCTGCAGTCCATGGGGTCACTAAGAGTTGGACATGACTGAGCAACTTCACTTTCACTTTTCACTTTCATGCACTGGAGAAGGAAATGGCAACCCACTCCAGTATTCTTGCCTGGAGAATCCCAGGGACAGGGGAGCCTGGCAGGCTGCCGTCTATGGGGTCACACAGAGTCAGACACGACTGAAGCGAATTAGCAGCAGCAGCAGTCTTTCCCATTCTATTTTTTTCCTCTAATTCTCTGCACTGATCACTGAGGAAGGCTTTCTTATTTCTCCTTGCTATTCTTTGGAACTCTGCATTCAAATGGGTATATCTTTCCTTTTCTCTTTTGCCTTTCACTTTTCTTCTTTTCATAGCTATTTGTAAGGCCTCCTCAGACAACCTCCTCAGACAAAAATGCCTTTTTGTATTTCTTTTTCTAGGGTATGGTTTGATCCCTTTCTCTTAAACAATGTCCCGAACCTTTGTCCATAGTTCTTCTTGCACTCTATCAGATCTAATCCCTTGAATCTATTTCTCACTTCCACTGTATAATTGTAATGGATTTGATTTAGGTTGTACCTCAATGGTCTAGTGGTTCCCCCTATTTTCTTCAATTTATGTCTGTATTTGGCAATAAGGAGTTAATAATCTGAGCCACAGTCAGCTCCTGGTCTTGTTTTTGCTGACTGTATAGAGCTTCTCCATCTTTGGCTTCAAAGAATATAATCAATCTGATTTCAATATTGACTATCTGGTGATGTCCATGTGTAGAGTGTTCTCTTGTGTTGTTGGAAGAGGGTGTTTGCTATGACCAGTGCGTTCTCTTGGCAAAACTCTGTTAGCCTTTGCCCTGCTTCATTCTGTACTCCAAGGTCAAATTTGCCTGTTACTCCAGGTGTTTCTTGACTTCCTACTTTTGCATTCCAGTTTCCTATAATAAAAAGGACATCATTTTGGGTTGTTAGTTCTAGAAGGTCTTGTAGGTCTTCATAGAACCGTTAAACTTCAGCTTCTTCACCATTACTGGTCAGGGCACAGACTTGGATTACTGTGATATTTAATGGTTTGCCTTGGAAATGAACAGAGATCATTCTGTCGTTTTTGAGATTGCATCCAAATACTGCATTTCGGACTCTTTTGTTGACTATGATGGCTACTCCATTTCTTCTAAGTGATTCTTGCCCACAATAGTAGATATAATGGCCATCTGAGTTAAATTCACCCATTCCAGTCCATTTTAGTTCACTGATTCCTAAAATGTCAATGTTCACTCTTGCCATCTCCTGTTTGACCACTTCCAATTTGCCTTGATTCATAGACCTAACATTCCAGATTCCTATGTAATATTGCTCTTTACGGCATCAGACTTTACTTCCATTACCAGTCACATCCACAACTTGGTGTTGGTTTTGCTTTGGCTCCATCTCTTCATTCTTTTTGGAGTTATTTCTCCACTGGTCTCTACCTCAAATAATTGGTTTTCTTGGAACACATGTGTACTCAGTCGTGTCTGACTCTTTGTGACCCCATGGACTGTAGCCTACCAGGCTCCTCTGTCTATGAAATTTTCAAGGCAAGAATACCGAATGGGTGGCCATTTCCTTCTCCAGGGGATCTTTCTGACCCAGAGACTGAGTCTGTGTTTCCTGTGTGGGCAAGCAGATTCTTTACCACTGAGCCACCTGGGAATCCAGTTTTCTTGGTAATTCTACACACTTACAAATGTTTCTCTGAGAGGTGTTCCATAGGCCTCACCATCCTACAAAATATATTATGGCCTAAAAATGTTTGAAACCTGATGGTTTAGACAAAATTCCCTCCAACTTGAAATATTTTCTTCCTGTGGTTTTCTCAGCTTCTCACTTTCCTGGTTGCCCCTCTATCTCACTGGCGATCTCCTTTTCCAGTTTCTCCTCCTCTCAGCAATGTGTACTGTGGCGTGTTCCATGGCTCACTCCTGGGTCCCTTCCTCTCCTCTATCTGAGAGATCTTATTCCATCCCAGGCCTTAAAGAGCACTGATAAGCTGATGATCCCCCATCTCCATTCTCAGCCTGTTATATCCACTCCTGACATCTCCACTTGAAGATCTGATGGGGATGTCATGCTTAAGATGGCCCTAAGAAAACCTCTAATCCCCCTACTGCTACCAAAACCTGTGCTTCTTGCAGTTTTCCCCATCTCAGTAAATGGAAGCCTTTTCTACACCAATTGCTCAAAGCAAAGTGCATCTCTGATTCCTGTATTTTCTCTCAAGCTCCACATTCAATCCATCAGCAAGTTTTATCCACTCAAGCTTCTGAACACATCCTAAATCTGTCTAGGTCTCTCCCTCACACCTGCTACAATCCTTGTTCTAGCTATCTCTGTCACCTGCAAATGTACGATAGCCTCCTGCCTCATCTCCCTACTTCCATCCTTTCCCTCAAATAGTTTTGTACACAGCAGTAAGAATTATCTTAAAATATGAACTATTTCAGAAGCACAAACAGAAAATATATATTTATATCTACCATCTAGGAACCTTTTCTATAATAATAAATCAGACCATTGTCATTTGTCTTCCTGACAATCTATAGTTGCTACCCACTGTGTTAATATTTAGAATTAATTAACAACTCTTTACCATGGCTTAGAAGGTCCTATGACCTAGCCCTTGCTCATGTCTGTAATCCTGTCCACTTACCCTCTGCCCCTCCCCCAATACAGTGAATCACAGTGACCTCTCTGCTGTTTCTCAACACACCAAGCTCACTTTCACCTCAGAAGCTTTGCATTAACCATTCCCTCTGCCTACAGTTCTCTTCCACCTGATCTGTGCATGACTGGTTCTTTCTGGTCCCAGTTTGTAACCTCATGAAAAGACCTTTACTGTTCATCCAGCCTAAGGAATTCACCCACTAACCCCAATCATATCACTCTATTTTAATCATAATATATAAAATGGTTATTTTTTATTCTTTACTTGCCTATGTATTTTGGTAAACACACATTCTCTCTCTCTCTCTGAGATGTAGGAAGTTGTCAGGCTTGTATAACCTTTTAACTCTGGCACCTATCAGATGCTTCATAAATATTTGGAAAAGAAAGGAGGGAGGGAGAAAGGGAGGAGGAAAAAAGAGAAGAAGGAGAAATTTAACGTTTTTAAGTACTCCATCTAAAAATCTGTCATAAAATGATTTCACAGAGCATCTCAATAGATATTTCCTGAAGATGAACTTATTTACAGAACCAGTAACTTAAAAAACAAAGTGTCAAATGTATTCTTTTTAATGGCTGAGTAATACTCCACTGTGGCAGATTCATGTTGATGTATGGCAAAACCAATACAATACTGTAAAGTAATTAACCTCCAATTAAAAGAAATAAATTTATATTAAAAAAAACAAAGTGTCATGTGTAGATCTTAAGGAAAAGAGACAATCAAAAGAGATGATGAAGGCTGCACAATCACTTACAGCTCAAGAGCCTGAATTGCCAAGCATGCTGCCCACTCATCCTTCCACCACTAGTGTAAAATCAAGGAATATCCCACATGCCACAGGGCCACGAAGCCTGCATGCCACAACTATTGAGCCTGTGCTCTAGAGCCTGGGAGCCACAACTACTGAAGCCTACACACACAGCCTGTGCTCCACAACAAGAGAAGCTACCACAACGAGAAGCAGGCATGCCTTGCAACAAAGATCCAGCACAGTCAAAAATAAACAAATAAAAATATTCTTTAGAAAAAAAAAAAAAAAAGACTGTCCACCACAGTTGGGGATGAAGACAAGTAAAGAGGCATTTCCAACAGAGTAAGAGAAATGCTATGCTCATCAATTACAGAATGTTGTGCTCAGAACTTTTACTGGGTGAGTGGTGGTGGTTAAAGACTTCCTGGAGGAAGAACCATAAGCTGAGACAAAGAGAATGCGTACACGTCTGTCATGCGTGCATTGAAGTGTGGTGATTGTTCTAGGCATTCTAGACAGAGAGCTTGATAGAATGAAACATGCTACATAAGTAAATAATTATGCACACGGCCAACCATGTTTCATGTTGTTCTGTATTCTATGAACCGCTAACATCTTCCCAGGAGAAAAATCTTCATTACGGCACAAGGTCACATTCAACAAGTTTAAATACTCTCTTAAATGAATACCTAAAGGGGAAATCTTTTAAGATACACATACACTCCTCATCTCTGAGAGGAAAATGCTTACTAGGTGTCTCAAAGAGAAAAGATTTCCAAGAGTTCCCATCACTATTTCAAACAGTGATCCCTAAAATTTTAGTACACCCTTGGTCTTGAATGAACCCAGCTCAGATCCCAGCTCTTCATCGATCTGAAGTAATTATCTGCTGAAAAGAAAGGCCCCATGAGTGGGAGAATAGCAGCTGTTGGATGCTTAAACTACATGCCAAGTGAATGGCCAATTGCCAATATAAAATAGGTATCTCTGCCAGGTAGAACTGTTTATTCTAATTTGCTTATTCAAATTGGAAAAGAGCCAGTTAGTTTTGTAAACTGTGCTTGCAAAATAATCAACTGTGATGACTGCTGGACAGGATCTTCCACTATGTTTATACCAAACCACCACTTTAAGAAGACCCCTGAACTTTGACCGCTCCTAAATTTCTAATGGTGCTCAGATTTCTCAGGCATATTTAACATCAACTGCAGAAAAGTCCATAAAAATGGGGCTTGAGGGCAGAGCATATTATTGTGATACAGTTAAAGAAACAATTTTATTATTTTCAAAGAATAAATTCCACTAGTCACTCTTCTCATGCCTAAGTATGTCCGTGAGAAAGCCTTCTGGTATGAGAAACAGAAGTCCTCATAAAAATAGGCTAAAACATTAAAGAGCGTTTAGAGGCTAAAGTAACTGAAAAAAGTACACAGATAGTGGTGAGTTCAGGTACAGGTTTGATCATGCCTCTGGCTCCACTTTCCTCTTAAATTAGAGGTGATTTTCTCAGCTCTGCCTATGCTCTTTCAAAGGCTGACTTCAGGATTTCTCTGGTGGTCAAATGCTTAAGAATCCGCCTGCGAATTCAGAGGACATGGGTTTTATCACTGGTTCAGGAAGATCCCCCAGGCCGCGGGGCAATTAAACCACCACTACTGATCCTGTGCTCTGCAGCCCATGAGCCACAACTACTGAAGCCCATGTGCAGTAAAGCCCATACTCTACAACAAGAGAAGCCACCACAATGAGAAGCACACGCACTGCAACCAGAGTCACCTCTGCTCGTTGCCAACTAGAGAAAGCCCATGCGCAGCAATGAAGACCCAGTGAAGCCAAAGATAAACAACCTAGAGATAAATGACCTAAAGCCTATTATCTAGAGTGGAGTAAGTCAGAAAGAGAAAAATAAATATCATATACTAATGCATATATACAGAATCTAGAAAGATGGTACTGATTAAATTATTTGCAAGGCAGCAATGGAAACACAGACATAGAGAACAGACTTATGGACACGGGGAGCTGGGGTGGGGAGGAAGGAGAGGGGGGATGTATGGAGAGAGTAACATGGAAACTTAACATTACCATATGTAAAATGATAGCCATGGGAATTTGCTGTATGACTCAGGGAACTTAAATAGGGGCTCTGTATCAACCTAGAGGGGTGGGATTGGGAGGAAGATGGAAGGGAAGTTCAAGAGGAAAGGGACATATGCATACCTATGATTAATTCATGTTGATGTTTGGCAGAAACCAACAAAATTCTGTAAAGCAATTATCCTTTAATTAGAAAAATAAATAAAATTTTTAAAAATAAATAAAAATGTTTTAAAAGGCTGATTTCAAAGAGTGACTTCAAGTTTCAATTTACATGCAAGAGGAGAGGCTTCTGTCAACCATTAGCCAAAGAAGCCACATTCAAACCAATCCCTGTGCCAGTGGAGTATCCTTTGCTAACTGATTTTGTCTTACGATTTTGCAAGGGAACGTGGTTGTAAACCTCTGGATCTGTGATGCTGGTGTCAGGAACCAAGTTCCTTAGCCAGTGTATGGCTCTTACAGTCTACCCAGACCTGCATCTTTTCTTTACTGTCTTTCCATTTCTCTGTACTATAAACGGATTTATGAATATGGGGGCGGGCAGCTAGAGTGAGCAGCTCTACTGAGGGGAACAGGTAGTATCTAGGGCCCACTCTTAGGACTTGATAATGCATCATAAAGGAACAACTGAGGTTTTCCCAACGTGGTTGTTTAGTCACTAAGTCACGTCTGACTCTTGCAACCCCATGGATTGTAGCCCTCCAGGCTCCTCTGCCCATGGGATTCTCCACTCAAGAATACTGGAGTGGGTTGCCATTTCCTTCTCCACTTCCCAAGGGCCCCCAGTCAAATCATCAAGACATCCAACACACTCAAGAATTCCAGTGTCTCCTGCTCACAGTTCTAGCCCCAAAACATCCCTGAAAATCCATCTCCTGTAGCAATTCCAGGACAGGGGAAATGACCCCACCAGTACCAGCAACCTATAAGACTACCTTAGACAATTATCTTGGAATTTGATTTAAACCTGGCATTTTGAGATTCTCTTTCAAAATATTCTTTTTGTTCCTCAAATTTTCTAGGCCTCACATCTCTCAAGATATCAAACATAATACTTTTAGGAGCCAACCAAGTTATACATAATGCATTTTTATGTTCCTAAATTAACAAAGTGACTTTAGATCTGTGAATGGTGCTAAAAATTATATAAGCTATGTAAGTATTTTTATTTGTTCAAACATTTTCAGTTTCCTTCAGGACTTCAAAGTTGCTGAGAAATTTATATTTCTAAGTAGGCTCAGCTTGTTATGGATAGGGAAAAGGTACTCTGAAAACATGGTTGTTTTTTCCTGAGGGGCCTCAGAGCTAGGATTTTTTTTCCCTGCATCTTCTAGAAAGCCAAATAGTCATTTGGGTTTATCTCTCTGGCTCAGATAGTAAAGAATCTGCCTGCAACTCAGGAGACCCAGGTTTGATCCCTGAGTTAAGATTCCTTGGAGAAGGAAATGGCTACCCATTCTGGTAGCCCTGCCTGGAGAATCCCATGGACAAAGGAGCCTGGCATGCTACAGTCCATGTGGTCAGAAAGAGTCAGACACAACTGAGCTACTAACACTTTCATATTCACTTTGTCATCCCCAAAACATAGAGGAAATAGACTTTTTACTTCTTTCTAAGCATCATTCCTGAGGTCAAGCTGACCAAGGCACAAGAATTTGAGCAGAGTTCCAAAGAACAACAAGTAGAGATAAGAAAGCCTTCTTAAGTGAACAATGCAGAGAAATAGAGGAAGACAATAGAATGGGAAAGACTAGAGATTTCTTCAAGAAAATTAGAGATACCAAGGGAACACTTCATGCAAAGATGGACTCAATAAAGGACAGAAACGGTACGAACCTAACAGAGCAGAAGATACTAAGAGGAGGTGGCAAGAATACACAGAAGAACGCTACACAAAGATCTTAATGACCTAGATAACCATAATGCTGTGATTACTCACCTAGAGCCAGATATCTTGTAGTGTGAAGTCAAGTAGGTCTTAGGAAGCATCATTACTAACAAAGCTAGTGGAGGTGATGAAATTCCAGCTGATAAATTTCAAATCCTAAAGATGATGCTGTTAAAGTGCTGCACTCAATGTGCCAGCAAATCTGGAAAACTCAGAAGTGGCCAAAGGACTGGAATAGGAAGGACAGTTTTCATTCCAGTCAGAAAGAAGGGCAATGCCAAAGAATGTTCAAACTACCACACAGTTTCACTCATCTCACACACTAGCAAAGTAATGCTCAAAATTCTCTAAGCTAGGCTTCAGCAGTACATGAACTGAGAACTTCCAGATGTTCAAGTTGAATCTAGAAAACTTAGAGGAACAAGAGACCAAATTGCCAACACCTGTTGGATCATAGAAAAAAACAAGAGAATTCCAGGAAGACATATAGTTCTGCTTCACTGACTACGCCAAAGCCTTTGACTGTGTGGATCACAACAAACTGTGGAAGATTCTTAAAGAGATGGGAATACCAGACCACCTTACCTGCCTCCTGAGAAATCTGTATGCAGGTCAAGAAGCAACAGTTAGAACTGGACATGGAACAACAGACTGGTTCCAAATCAGGAAAGGAGTACATCAAGGCTGTATATTGTCCCCCTGTTTATTTAACTTCTATGCAGAGTACATCATGAGCAACGCTGGGTTGGATGCATCACAAGTTGGAATTAAGATTTCTGGGAGAAATATCAATAACCTCAGATATATACCACCCTTATGGAAGAAAGCAAAGAGGAACTAAAGAGTCTCGGGATGAAAGTGAAAGAGGAGAGTGAAAAAGCTGGCTTAACACTCAACATTCAAAAAAATGAAGATCATGGCATCTGGTCCCATCACTTCATGGCAAACAGATGGGGAAACAATGGAGAAACAGTGACAGACTTTATTTCCTTGGGCTCCAAAATCACTGCAGATGGTGATTGCAGCCATGAAATTAAAAGATGCTTGTTCCTTGGAAGGAAAGCTATGACAGACCTAAACAGCATATTAAAAAGCAGAGACATTACTTTGCCAACAAAGGTCCATTAATCAAAGTTATGGTTTCTCCAGTAGTCATGTATGAATGTAAGAGTTGGACCATAAGAAAGCCGAGCACTGAAGAACTGATGCTTTTGAGTTGTGGTGCTGGAGAAGACTCTTGAGAGTCCCTTGGACTGCAAGGAGATCAAACTTGTCAATCCTAAAGGAAATCATTTTTGAATATTCATTGGAAGGACTGATGCTAAAGCTGAAGCTCCAATGTTTGGGCCACCTGATGCAAAGAACTGATTCATTAGAAAAGACCCTGATGCTGGGAAAGACTGAAGGCAGGAGAAGAAGGGGATGGCAGAGGATGAGATGGTTGGATGGCATCACCAATTCAATGGACATGAATTTGAACAAGCTCTGGGAGTTGGTGAAGAACAGGGATGTCTGGTGTGCTACAGTGCATGGGGTCACAAAAAGTCAGACATGACTGAGCGACTGAACAACAACTTTTGTTGGCCAAAAAATTCGTTTAGGTTTTTCCATACAATGTTATAAAAACCTGAATGAATTTATTGCCCAATGCAATAATTCATCTAACGGTAATTCCAGAAAATACCAGTAGAGAAGGGAAATGAGGTGGGAAAGGCTAGCAACCAATTATGGAAATGCTGTCAGCTAGCAAGTGTGTACCTTGTGCTTTTCAGGCTGAATCCTGCTCAGGGCTCCTGAGAGAGTGAAGAATAAGCTTCAGTGCTAGCTCATCTGAAGGGCAAGGAATTGGGGTATTTATTCTTCAAGCCCTTTCCATCATTGATAGGGAGGACTATTCCTGAGGGGGCATTCACTCTTGGATGTTTCTAGCCTTCCCTTGCAAAGGTCAGGGAGAAGCCTGTAGGCAGTGAGTCACAGATGCCTGAAGAAGGATGCTAACAGCATACACTAGTCCAGGGAGTGGACAAAAGAAGGGTGAAGCACCAACATATTTGCAACAACACCTAAGGCCAAAGGATTAATATGTATTAACACTTCTTGATACTATTCATAACTATCACTGACTGTTACCATAAAAAAAAAAAAAAAAGAAACAAATGGTACATTCAGGAAATTCCTACAGGGACTTTCCTGGTGGTCCAGTGTTATGAATCCACCTTCCAATGCAGGTGATGCAGGTTCAATCCTTGGTTGGGGAACTAAAATCCCACATGCCACAGGGTAACCAAGTCCACGCACTGCAACTGGAGGAGCCCACACACTGCCACAAACAGCCTGTGTGCCACAACAAAGACCCAGTGCAGGCCAAAAGAAAGAAAGAAATTCCTATGTCTTGGGGTTTACTGATATCATTTCATTTACATAGCAAGGTGTCATGGCAGAGTAAAAAGAGGCCTGAACTGGGGCTGAGCAGAGCGAAGTTCTGGTTCTGGCCCAGGCTCTGTAGGCTCATATGCAGTAATTCATAACTCTGGACTTCTGTTTCTTCAGTGTAAATTGAGGTCTTAAGCTAATGATCAAAGAAAACATATATCTGGCCTTATTACATGCCAGGTACTGAGTGCTTTACAGATATTAACTCACATAACCCTCATGACACGTGATGAGATGAGGACTATTGGTATTATCTTCATTTTACAGAGCAGAAAACTGAGGCACAAGGTGGTTAAGTAACCTGAATGAGGTGACATCAGCAGCATGTTTTAAAACCAGGATTGGAACCCAACTTGTCTGGCTCCAAAATCAGGACCCTAAGCAACCTTGACTTCCTCTTGATGTAATCATCTCTGAGCCACCCTCATTACTAGTCATCTGTACACTTTGACCTCTGATAAAATCAGGCAGCAGATTGGTATATTTATCTGCCATACGTTTTGATTTCTATTGTTTGACACAAGCCGACTTGTGTCATTCCTCTTGTGGCATAATTTACAAGGCATATTTATAGAAACAAGCAATAAGCAGAAAATATCACGTATCTAGTAGACCTTAATATATCCCCTCTGGAAGTGGTAATCCATGTCTGCCCCAGGAAGAGATGTGATCTAAATCCTTTCCTTAAAAAAAATGAACCGTCATATCTTTCCAATACCCCTGCAAATATTTCACCAACTGTGGAAGCTTTAGACCATCAAAAACTGATCTTCTGCCAATTTTTATTACTAGATATATCTTTTCAAAATTTAACCTACATTTGTTCAACTAAGATGCCAATAAACCAGTCATCATCAGTATCCAGCTAGAATTTTTAGTTTCCACTGGAGAGTAGTAGTATCTATCAGTTCAAGGTTGGTTTCTATCATCTTTTAAAGTCTGATCCAAAAATCTCTTATAATATTGCTTGCAGATGTCTAAAAGTTTCCTTTTGAAGTCATATTATTATGATGGAAGTGATTTAATTTATAAAACATGTGGTACTTTCCTACTACATACAGATCATTGTGCTAGGAATTGAGATCTTGAGGATAGTGACATTTATTGACATCCCTGGCCTTTATGATGCTTAAAATAAAGAAGGTGAGAAGGATACATGACAATAACACAAGAAGGTGGATGACATGTAGAAAACTAGACTCTAAGTGTAACGTGAACATGGAATTGGCCATCCTCATGGATCTAAATTATTGTAATGGTATATAGGGGTTATGACTGAAGGTCTTCATTCATTTATTCACCAAATAATTGTTGAGAACCTATTATGTGCCAAGAATTTTTCTATAAAGAAGAAAATTTTTGCAATGAAGAACACAAATGTGGATCCTGCCTTCATGGAGTTTCCAGTTTCATTGGTTGATTGACAGATGAATTAGCAACTGTTCTGCCTCTGGCATGTTCTTCACCATTATAACCCTCCAGGAGCCAATTCTTACTCCTCAAACATCTGTTCTAAGTGGTTTTCTTTACTTCATGCCCTTACAGATTTCCTCCATCAGGTTAAGGAGGGTTTAAATGATGTGTTTTTAAGAACAAGAGAAAAGGTCATCTTTCTTATGATGAAATTCTCCAGCTAAAGCCATGGGACTCCCAGGCATCAGAAAAGGAAACACATTAAGAGGGAACAAATTCAGGCAGACAGTGGAATGAATATGGAATATTCTAGATACTGAAGGGATGGGGTTAAGGAAAGAGGTTTCATGAGCAATCCTACCAGTAAACACCAGAAGAAATTGTAAGAATCCACCTAACCTGCTTCTCTAGGGTCACCCCCAGATGATATCCTCTTTTGAGCCTTGGGAGGCAAATTTGCCATCAGACATGGCAAATTTTTTCTATCAAAACATGAGGAGGGAAGGAGGTAACAGAGAAAAGAAAGCATGGATCACTGCTATAAAATGCAAGTGACAGCTTTTATAAATAGCAAGAGAACCATGAAGTAAAATGTGCCTTTGACAATCTTTAAAGCTCCGGACACTGCCCATCCTGCTGAGCAAGTGTTCTTTTGGTTCCTCGCTAACTTTACACTTAGATTTCTCAAGATGAACAGCAACTAAGGATGCAACTCTGGCTATGATAACAAGTGATTCAAGCACACCCCTTGGCACATACTCTGGTCTCTTATCAGATGACCTGCCTGACTTTGACATCCTTCTTTGCTTCAGGACAATTTGCAGGATGGAGTTTAAGTGCAACCAGTCCTAATTCCCTTTATCCCCAAAGGTCCCAAGCCAGCAATCTTGGAATGATCCATGCCTTGCAATTCTCACATTTCTCTTATCTCTGAGACAACTTTTCATGTTCCCTTTGATGCTACTCAAAAAATATTCTCACTTTGACCTCCAATAGAACTGAAATCCCCATATATATCTTGACGTCTTCTTATGTCAACTCTTGCAGTGCTACCTCCTAATACCTTCCTAAATCCCCCTTGAACATGAGAATTCTATTTATTGTAGTTGTTCAAAACTCTCATTCATCTCACTTTTACTTATTCCATTCATTTTGTTCAACTCCAGTTTTTTTGAAAAGCTAGTATGTGTTGCTTCTTATAGCTCCATTTATAGCCAAGGACTTCACCCCACTTCTGTCAGGCTAAAAAAGAACTAAACTTTTCCTCTCCTCTTCCCCAACCCCCTATAAAGTGCTACTTTACACTGGACTTTTGCTTGGAAGGGACTAGGTGAACTTGGACTGTAATCACAGCTATCACTTACTTGCTGTATAACTTTGCACTAGTTTCTTAACTTCTAGAAATTGTTTTTCCAAATGGGCAGAGACCTAAATAGAAACTTATCCACAACATACAGATGGTCAGTAAACACATGAAAAGATGCTCAACATCACTAATTGTTAGAGAAAAGCAAATCTAAACCACAATGAGGTATCACCTCACACCAGTCAGAATGGCCATCATCAAAAAATCTACAAACAAAAATTGCTGGAGAGAATGTGGAAAAAAAGGAACCCTCTTGCACTGTTGGTGGGAATGTAAATTGACACTGCCACTATGGAGAACAGTATGGAGATTTCTTTAAAAACAAAAACTGGGAATAAAACTACCATGCAACCCAGCAATCCCACTACTGGGCATATACCCTGAGAAAACCACATTAGAAAAAGACACATGTACTCCAGTGTTCATAGCAGCACTGTTTACAACAGCTAGGACATGGAAGCAACATAGATGCCCATCAACAGAGGAATGGATAAAGAAGATATGGTACATATACACAATGGAATATTACTCAGCCATAAAAAGGAATGCATATGAGTCAGTTCTAATAAGGTGGATGAATCTAGAGCCTAGTTACACAGAGTGAAGTAAGTCAGCAAAAGAAAAACAAATATAGTATATTAATACATACTTGTAATCTAGAAAAATGATACTGATGTACCTTTTTGCAGGAAAGGAATGGAGACACAGATATTGAAAACAGAATTGTGGACAGAGTGGGAGAAGTAAAGAGTGGGACAAATGGAGAAAGTAGCATCGACCTATGCACACTACCATATGAAAAACAGATAGCTGGTGAGAAGCTGCTGTGTAACACAGGGAGTCCAGCTTGGTGCTCTTTGATGATTTAGAGGGGTGGGATGGGGGAGGGGAGGGAGGTTCAAGAGGGAGGTGATATATGTAGAATTGTGGCTTATTTACACTGTTGTATGGCAGAAGCCAACAAAACATTGTAGAGAAATTTTCCTCCAATTAAAAAATTAAATAATGTTTTTTAAAAAAGGAAATATTTTCCCATCTGTTGTTGTTGTTGTTTACTCACTAAGTCATGTCCAACTCTTTTAACCCCATGGACTGTAGCCCAGGCTCCTCTGTCCATGGGATTTCCCAGGCAAGAACACTGGAGAGAGTTGCCATTTCCTACTCTGGGAGATCTTCCCAACTCAGGGATCAAACTCATGTATCTTGCATTGCAGACAGATTCCTTTACCACTGAGCCACCAGTGAAGCCTTTTCCCTTATACAGAATGAGGATAATAGTCCTTCTGCATAGGATTGTTGTGAGAATTAAATGAGATAACCCATAGAAAGCATTTGTCACTGAAAGACACTTAATACTTGGTAGGTCCCTTCCACTACCCTTAAGTGAACAATTCAACCTTCCACCAAAATGCTAAATTGCAAATCCATCAAGACAACAGCAGAAATGTTTAATAGTTACACCAGATCTCCCATTTCTTAGACTACCTTTCCTCCACTGATTATGTATAAGACAGATAGGCTAGTTTTGAAAACTAGTTGTCATCAGCAAGTACTTACTGACGGCTCACTACATACTCAACCCCGAACCGGTGCTATAGGGGAAGCCAAGTCAACATGAAACATGGCCTCAGGCCACAAGGAGCTAGTAATCTAGGCAGACAATACTTTGGCCACCTGATGCAAAGAACTGACTCATTTGAAAAGACTCTGATGCTGGGAAAGATTGAAGGCAGGAGGAGAAGGGGACGACAGAGGATGAGATGGTTGGATGGCATCACCGACCCAATGGGCATGAGTTTGGGTAAACTTCAGGAGTTGGTGATGGACAGGGAGGCCTGGCATGCTGCAGTCCATGGGGTCACAAAGAATCGGACACGACTGAGTGACTGAACTGAACTGAACTGAAACTTCATTCTGGCAAACTAACTAGTTTACATACCTTTTATATAGCAATTCTCAAACCTGCAAGATCTTCAGACTGATCTGGTTTGCATATTAAATATATCTTACAGGAGGGTGGGTTCCTTATTTGTGGCAAGCTCCGAGGTAATTCTGACATTCACCTAAGTTTGAGAACCTCAGTTTCTTTAAAAGCCTTTACCCACAGATTCATTTATAAATCAAGTCACATCCTCCCAACTGTGTTGACTAAGTCCAGGGAGTTGTGCTTGTCTGAACATTAATAAATATATCATTTCTCAACATCATTTTTTTCTGGAGGTTCCACCCTATGTGAATTAACTTTCTGAATTCTTATTTATAATTTTTAAAGTAACTTTACAGGTTCTGGATACAAGTGGCCTGAAGGAAATGACTATAAAAAAGTAAAAATAAAATGGAGTAGAATCTTGGCAGAAGTCTGTCAATGACTGAACTAAATATAGAAATAAAAATGCTCTGTAACAACCTTGGAGGGATGGGGTAGGGAGGGAGGTGGGAGCGGGGGTTCAGGATTGGAGGGGGAACACATGTATGCCTACAGCCAATTCATGTTGATGTATGGCAAAAGCCATCAAAATACTGTAAAGTAATTATCCTTCAATTAAAATAAATAAAATTTTTAAAAAATAATAAATTACAAGTAACATGAACTGATGCCTCAGTACATGTATTACTACAACTTGTGCCAAGACCTTTCACCAATCTCCCTCCAGTGTAACCTGTCCAAATCCCTCAAGACCCTTCCTCTAGAGTGGAAGGATCCCATCTCAGATGTAATGCATTCCAAAGCAAGACACCAGCTACTGCTGTGTATTAATACCCTGATAAGATGGCGTGGGATATTTTAGCCTTTCAGGAAAGCTGAAAGTATTCCAGATAGGGAAAATAAGAATACTGAGTACACTAGTGGACACTACAAGTTCTGATTTTCAAAGATGTGTCCTCAAACAAAATATATGTAAGAAAAGGTACTTTAATTCTTCTTGATTTGAGTCTCACCAAAACAACTCCTACGAGCTTCCCTTGCTCACTCATGGATGTCATTCAACCTATATTTCTTGGTTACATGCAGTTTTTTCAGATTGGCTGTTGAAGAAGCTCTAAATGTCCCATCGACCCCCTCCTTAGATCTTTCCATGCCCTTGCACACTCATGCCTTTTTTTTAGCAACCACCTGATTTTGACCTGAGGGTATTCTTGGGCTAAGCTCAACTACAGTGCAAGTCCAAACACCAAGAGCTGAAAGCCCTCAATCAATGAAGGATGGGAGTTGGTGGATAAACATACCAACATCCTCACCCTCAAGTGAGACAGGTCTGACAAGAGTTCTGTAAAGCATCCCACAAGTCCCCAGCGAGGTCAGCCCCAGGAGCCTACAATAGTAACCTGCCCGTTAATACATTCTCCATTGCCTGCCTTCTTCCCACTCACTCACTGAGCTTCTCAGAATCACCTTCCAAAGAACCTGCTTGCATTCAAAGCCTTGTCTCAAGTCTGTTTCTGGAAGAATCCAGACTAAAACACTGGGTATCAGTCAGGAAAGAAGACAGACCTGTGCCCTTGAGAGGCTCAAATACAATTTGAGAGACAGACTCCAACAAGCTGACAAATACTATAAGGTTAATATAAAATATATCCAGATAACACAATAGGAAGGAATCTCCATGTGAGTTAAGGAAGACCTCACAGGCGAGGTAAATATTTTAGTTCTGGAGAAGTTTGGGGGCTTCGCAGATAGAGCCAGTAGTAAAGAACCCACCTGCCATTGCAGGAGACATAAGAGGCATGGGTTTGATCCCTAGGTTGGGAAGATCCCCTGGAGGAAGAAACAGCATCCCACTCCAGTATTCTTAACTGGAGAATCCCATGGACAGAAGAGCCTGGCGGGCTATGGTCCATGGGGTCAAAAAGAGTCAGATGCAACTGAAACAATGTAGCACACACGCACGAATGGAGAAGTTTTACATCTACATAAGAAAAGGCATTTCAGACAATGGGAGTAGCATCTGCAAAGCAATGTACCCTACGACCTACTTCTTACATGTACATACCCTAGCTATCTGAGAGCCTTTGTATACTTGGAGTACAGAGTACACTGGCAAGAAATGTGGAAGATAAAAATTTTAAAGAATAAAAGGAATTTGTTGCTTGGTAACTGGCGCCTCAATGAACCTGGCCTCCCCATAAACAGTCTCTTCTGTCATCTCTCTCACAGTAAGTTTGGACTATCTTTGGGGCTCCTTTGTATCCAGTAAAATGCAGTAGAAGTGACCTGTGTAGTTCCACACGTCAGCTCTAAGAAGACCTGACCGCTTCTGTTTTATAATTTACGGAGACCTGGACTATCACATTAGAGGTCTGGTCACCATGCTGCAGACATCACAAAGAAAAGCCAGGTGGAGAGAGCAAGATCATAGAGTCCTGGGTCCCTAGTGTCCCTGCTGAACAGAGCTGTCCAAGCCAAGGAGCCAGATACACGAATTCAGTCATCATGGATACAGCAGCCTCAGTTGCTGTCTGACTTTAGAGATCCCCAAAGAAACCAGCTGGAGAACTGTCCAACCCGCAGAATTGTGAGATATAAAATTAAAAGGTTGTTTTAGGCAACTGCTTTAACCCTTAGAGCTGCTAAATCATGAAAGGTTCAAAGTCATGAGAGGTCTGTGCTTAATTACAGACAAAAGAAACTAACAAGGCAGCAATCCTGATTGGAGTTCAGTGGAATAGTTATGGAGACAAAGGATGAGGATGTAAGAGGGGAGCCAACATTTATAATCAAGGATGGGGCCACCATGTCCCAGATACTTTGTAACTCCTCACTCATTTAATTATTACAAAATACTA
The DNA here is from genome assembly GCA_006408695.1 of Aepyceros melampus. Taxonomy (NCBI): domain Eukaryota; kingdom Metazoa; phylum Chordata; class Mammalia; order Artiodactyla; family Bovidae; genus Aepyceros; species Aepyceros melampus. Next base: position 313,178 of record SJXQ01006033.1, read on the forward strand.
CAAGGCAGACACTGCCATCTGCAACTTACAGATACAGACTTGAGAATCAGAGTTTGACAAGCTCAACTCAGGTCACAGTGTTAGAGTTGAGACTAAGCCTAGGACTCACTCTGTGCTTCAAAAAGCCTTGTTCTTCCCTATGGGAAGAGACGCTGAGAGAGAGAAACAGAGACAGAGAAAGAAAGAGAGAAAACACATGCACATAGTAGGAAGTAATGTCTTTGAAAGAAATTTAGGAGGTTAGGGTAACGGCAGCCCCCTCCAGTACACTTGCCTGGAAAATCCCGTGGATGGAGGAGCCTGCTGGGCTGCAGTCCATGGGGTCGCTAAGAGTCGGACATGACTGAGCGACTTCACTTTCACTTCTCACTTTCATGCATTGGAGAAGGAAATGGCAACCCACTCCAGTGTTCTTGCCTGGAGAATCCCAGGGACAAGGGAGCCTGGTGGGCTGCCGTCTATGGGGTCGCACAGAGTCAGATGNTCTTGCCTGGAGAATCCCAGGGACGAGGGAGCCTGGTGGGCTGCCGTCTATGGGGTCGCACAGAGTCGGACACAACTGATGCGACCTAGCAGCAGCAGCAGTAGTAGTAGCAGCAGAGGTCACAAATATGGTGAATGACTGGGTGAATATGGGTCATGGAGAGCATTCAGCAAGGATAATGTATATATAAAGATGACCGATGAAAATAATAAATTCCAAAACATTGCACAATAAAAAGGATTCAAAATATTTCTAACTCAGCCCTCCATGTTCTAGGTCAGAGAGATCTGCCCTATTCCAAGTCCTCTGAGGTTTTATACTAGGGCTAGAAGAACTTATTTACCAACAGCCATTGAAAGAAAATATTTCTTTCTTTCACTGTTCAAAGGGCAGGTTTTTTAGTTTATCAGAATTAGAAGGGAAGAGTTCCACAAAACATTTTGAAGAAATATAGCAACACCATAAGAATAGTATATTAATAACATTTTTCAAGAACTGAAAAATAAAAAAGATATAAAAGTGAAAACTATATTCACCAGAATATCTACACATTCATGCATTTTGAAGCACCAGAGGTACAATAGAGAATATTCCTGTGAGGACCATGAACACTCAGAAAGTAAAAAAAAAAAAAGAAATCAATCAAAGCTCCCAAAGGAAACAGTAACTTTATTTTTATTGTGTTTTAGAGAGAAAGAATAAATGTTTACTGCTTCAAAAATTAACAAAAGGGAATGCAAAAATCTACCCAATATATAATATGTTATATGGCTTTTATTTATAATAAAATTATTTCTCTCTTAAATCTGTACAATGAATACAGAAAGAAAGAAACTAAGTCAACCGGGCCTTGTTGAACCAGGCCCATGGACTCTCCAATCTAACAGGCTGTCTATTAGAGAGTCAAAAGAATGTCCTTCTATAGAATACAGTTCCTAGAAAAGGAGAAAAATAAAGTTGTCCAGGGAATATTATGCTCCAGTCAGAGTGAACTTACTGTTTTCCCAAATACACCAGGCTCTTTAGTATGGTATAATGAACTGAACTTTCCAAACATGGCCACCAAGGCATCTGTGTGACTTCCAAGGGCCAGTTTATAAGAAGCATTGTAGCTTTTCCCTTTTTGGATGCTCTCTGTAAGAAGCCCAAACCATGTGCAGGTCCTGTGGTCAACAGTCCTTCTTAGCCCAGCTCCTGAGTTACCCTAGACATGTGAGGGGAAAAGCCTCTAGGTGATTCCAGCCACGAGCTGGCAAGTCACCCAGCCAATGAGGTCTTCCCAGATGAAAAAACAGAAATCGTAGAACAAAAATAATCCCTTTCCATCATGCCCATCTCAGCTGCTGGCCCACTGAATCCATGCCCATTAAAAAAAAATTGTTGTAGCTTCCCTAGTGGCACAGTGGATAAGAATTTGCCTGCCAATGCAGGGGACACAGGTTCCATCCCTGATCCAGGAAGATTCCACATGCCACAGAGCAACTGGGCCCAGGCACCGCAACTACTGAGCCTGGGCTATAGAGCCCAGGAAACCCAGGCACTAGATAGTAGCGCTTGCTCTTTGCAACTGGAGAAGGCCCACGCACAGCAACGAAGACTGTGCACAGTGATACATAAATAAATCTTTTAAAAAGATTAATATTTTACACCCCTAAGTGTTGGGGTAGTAAATTATATGGTATAGATAACCAAACTGTACCTATTTGGCAAATACCCTTCCCTGCCTTCCCCGATAGCTCAGTTGGTAAAGAAACTGCCTGCAATGCAGGAGATCCTGGTTCAAATTCCTGGGTTGGGAAGATTAGCTGGAGAAGGGATAGACTACCCACTCGAGTATTCTTGGGATTCCCTTGTGGCTCAGTTGGTAAAGAATCCATCCACAATGCAGGTTTGATCCCTGAGTGGGAAGATCCCCTGGAGAAGGGAGAGGCTACCTACTCCAATATTCTGGCCTGGAGAATTCCATGGACTGTCCAGTCCATGGGGTCACAAAGAGTCGGACACGACTGAGCGACCCTCACTTCCCTGCCTAGACGCCTCCTCCCCTATTTCCATGTCTCATTTTATCCACCACTTTCTCGAGGAAGCATCTATCAGCCACTCTCCAGCTACTGAGATGATAGGCTTGCAATGCTAACACAATTTTAAAACGAGTCTCTAGCCCCTTCCCTTTCTAATAAGATTGCCATTTATACACAAACTCTGGAGCCACCACTGTTCCCACAGCTACCCATACAGAGGCCATGTCACAGTGCATCTTAAGTATCTGTCAATCAGTTGGCCTCTCCAGTTCTCTTTCTGAGGGTTCAGCAGTGTCTGGTTTACTATCATCTTCCCAGAGTCTACTCTAGTGTATGATACAGAATAGCTACTCCATATGTATTTACTGAGTGAGAGAGTGAGTGAAAGGATAAATGGACCTGTATGTAGCACCAGCCTTATAACCGACACACTAAGGCGGGCACACAGCAGAGGAACAGTGGAACTAAGTGAGCCTGTCCATGAGCCTGATCCTTCCCGCCAAACCTAGGAGGATTTTAGAAATATATTTTTCAAAACTCAAAAAGAACAAAAATAAGAGCTCACACATAGCACTATCTGCTAAGCATAGTTTTAAGTGTTGTACACAAATTTACCCATTTCATGTTCACAACTGTATGAACAGTCAGGTAGTTATTAATTCCACTTTATAAATTAAAAAAACTGACACATAAATAGAATGAACAACTTGCCCAATATCATACTAGGAGATGTACTCTTTCAATTTACTCTTTCAAGATGAAAAAATCAGCTTGGTTGCCAGCACTAGCACCAACCAAAATTCTAGATGTATGGCAACTTGAAAAAAATCCAAAACCTATGATTACCCACTACCCTCCATCTTCCTCCCCTCAACACAATACACACACACACACACGCGCGCACACACACAAGACTACAAAGCCTTAAAAAAGAACATCTAAAATGTTTTGCAATACCATATTCAATCCTGCCACTTACAGTGAACACAAGATCCCTTTGAACAGCAGACGGTTTTGAAGAAAAACGAACATCAAAATCAAGATGTTAGTTAATTTAAAAACACACTAGCTATTCATAGTTCTAACATGGACTATAACTGTAAATAATATAAAAAATGGTATATGTGTTCACCAATTTTAAGAATAATGACTAACAAATGAAAAATTCACTCCTGAATCAAAATCACTAATCTGACATTGATTTTCTTATCACAGCCAACATTTCACCTTGACAAAACTTTTGCTTTAGTCTGCAAATTACACCTGGGTCCTTCCTAGCTATACAATACATTTTGGTAACTTCTGGTTTCTAATCTGGCATGTAAGGCATTTGGAAGTCATCATTCCCATCCACACAACAAGAAAAAATTTAATAAACTGAAAATTGCTTCTCTTATATCCACCAAAGAACTGCAGTCAGAGGGCAAACTGCTTCCCCCTAAAACTGGAGAGGCAGACAGGCAAATATAGAAAATTATAATGCACCAGAGCATAAACTCATGAACAGAATCTCCAAGGGGACTCCTGTGAAGTAGGAAAACCTGAACTGTAAATGATGAGCTGCTGGAGGTTCAGTGTGGACAAGTTTGAGAATTAAGAACTCCCAGGGGCCAAGCCTTATGGGGTTCCCACACTTTTCTGGGTTTTACCTCCAGGAGCCCTAGCAGGTTCTCATGATGAAAACAAGAAAATCTCCTGGTGCTTCTAACAAGAGGAGAAGAAATGTAGGCATTTTGAAATACACCAGAGCACTCTGCTCTTAAGGCTTGTCCTTAAAAGAAATGATTTTATCAGAAATCACTTCACCAGGGTTTAACTGGCCTGAGGGGAGAGGGCCAAGCAAATCTAGGCCTCTCTGGCCTTCCTATCTCACCTAAAGAGATAGGGGTGGGAGTGGGTAACTAAGATGGACTGGTGAAGTTCACAGTCCAGGGCACCAGGCTTACTTAGAGAATGAGACCAAATCATAAAACTACAAAATATTTCCTCTCCCCTCACACCGTACCACTGTGTCAAGCTCTGTTTACCTCCTCAATTACTTTTACCCAGTACATCATATTCAGCATTATAACAACAACAAGGCATAGTAAAAGGCAAAAAACAATTTGAAGAAACAGAGCAAGCATCAGATGTAGACTCAGATATGAGAATGATGTTAGAATTGTCACACCAGGAGTTTAAAATTACTATGATTAATGCACTAGGCACTCTAATGGGAAAAGGAGGCAACATTCAAGAACAGACAGGTAATGTGAGCACAGAGATGGAAATTCTAAGAAAGAATCAAAAAGTGCTAGCAATCAAAAACACTGTAACAAAAATTTTAAATACCTTTAGTGGGTTGATGAGTAGGGTTCATGACACAGCCAAGGAAAGAATCATTGGGCATGAAGCCATTTCGAAAGAAATTTTAAAAAACTGAAATGTGAAAAAAAGAACTGAAAAAAATGGAGACCATCCAAGAACTGGAGGACAATTACGTTATACTGTGGATATAACAGCATTCTCATCCATAATCTGTATTTGTCAAGAAGCTAATCACAGATGGTTACTCTAATACTTTGCATGCATATTCATTCATGTAGGAGGAGGCCTAGGTTATGAATCACACATACATACCGAAATCCTAAATGCTGACAAAATCTCAGAATGTTGAGTAACAAACAGCTTTGCTAGAGTATATACTTTTCTGAGGAAAAACACCTCTCTGAGGATGGTCTTGTAATATATCATTACAAATTTTCTTTCAGCTCCCCCTATACTGGTGCTACCATAGCAGAATGAACTGGAGGTGGACGCTCAGTGGATAACTGTGTTTAAGAGCACTAGGGGAGTCTTCTAGAGCAGCACTCTCCAGTAGAAATATGAGTTGCATATGTATTTTCAGGTTTTCTAGTAGCTTCATTAAAAATATAAAAAAGAGGGCTTCCCTGGTGGTCCAGTTGTTAAGATTCTGTGCTCTCAAAGCAGGGGGTCTGGGTTCAATCCCTGGTCAGGGAACTAGATCTCACATGCTGCAACTAAGACAAGGCACAGCCAAATAAAAAAACAAATTAAAATTTTTAATGTAAAAAGAGATAAGTTAAATGGACACAACATTTTATTCAACCTTACCTATCTGAGATATCATCATTGCAACATATAATCAATATTTTTAAATTAGTAACGAGATATTTTCCATTCTTCGTTCCACACTAAGCTTCAAAATCCCATGTATCCAGGGCTTCACAGCTCCATGTGGCTGGGGCTACCATATTGGACAGTACAGTTCCAGGGCCTTCAACCTGAATGTTTGGGTCCCAGGCCAGAGGCGCCTGAGAACTTGTCAGAATCAGAATCTTGGGTCTCACCGAAAACTACTGAGTCAGAATCTGCATTTTAACAAGATCCTCCCACCCATCAGGTGGTTCACACACATTAAAATTTGAGAAACACTGGAGAAATGAGAGACGTGTGCAAGGGTGAAAGGACAGGGCAGATTGGTTTGTGCTCTTAAAGCTCCCAGGTGATGCTGATGCTGTGGGTCCTTTGACCATACCTTACATAGTAAAGATGGTTTAGTCCAGAAATTTCCATGGGATACTCCATATTTTTCCAGCACTATGTCAGAAAAAAAGGTACTAGATTCAGTCTAGCTCCAAAACAACCTATGTCTACTTGGAAAGACAAGACCATTGCAGATAAAAACACCAGAAAGCAATAAAGGGCAGTGTTACTAAAACAGTCAAATATTGTATCCGACAGGGAATGTTATCAGTTATCAGGGATATGAACAATTTAAGTCTCAGTCAAAGTTATCAGAGAATAAAGCTTCCTGCTTACCAGAGAGCAGTTTAACCTGGGCTGTGAAAGACCAACAGCTGCCTTAAAAGAAAAGGTGAAAAGAAAGTCTGGGCTCTGCTTATTCTGCACAATGATTCCTGGTCGTTTGTTGCTTTCTTTAAGTGATCTCCAAACATTTTGATGGCACACACCTATCCATAAAAATGCTGCTAACACATATCCTCAGATAATGTAAATTTATTTATAAGCTCTATATCTATATCCCCATCTTAGACCACAGCTTTGTCATGGCAAAGGGGCTTGTGTAACTCAATGAAAGTCTGAGCTAGCTGTGCAGGGCCACCCAGATGGACAGGTCATAGTGGGGAGTTCTGACAAAATGTGCTCCACTGGAGGAGGAAATGGCAACTCACTCCAGTATTCTGCCTTGAGAAGCCCATGGACAGTATGAAAAGGCAGAAAGATATGACACTGGAAGATGAGCCCCCCAGGTCAGAAGGTGTCCAATATGCTACTGGGGAAAAGTGGAGGGCAATTACTATTAGCTCCAGAAAGGATGAAGAGGCTGGGCCAAAGGAGAAATGACACTCAGTTGTGCATGTGTGTGGTGGTGAAAGTAAAGTCCAATGCAGTAAAGAACAATATTTCATAGGAACCTGGAATGCTAGGTCCTGTGAATCAAGGTAAATTGGATGTGGTCAAGCAGCAGAGAGCAAAAATGAACACCAACATCTTTAGGAATCAGTAAACTAAAATGGATAGGAATGGACAAACTTAATTCAGATGGGCATTGTACCTACTACTGTGGGCAAGAATTCCTTAGAAGAAATGGAAGAGACTAGTAGCCAACAATGCAGTCTGAAATGCAGTACTTGGGTGCATCTCAAACTGACAGAATGATCTTGGTTTGTTCCAAGCAAATCATTCAACATCACAGTAATCCAAGTCTATGTCCCAACTATGATGCCAAAGAAGTTGAAGTTGACCAGTCCTATGAAGACCTACAAGACCTTCTAGAACTACCAAAAAAAAATGTCCTTAGGAATGCAAAAGTAGAAAATCAAGAGATACCTGGACAACAGGCAAGTTTGACCTTTGAGTACAAAATAAAGCAGAACAAAGGCTAACAGTTTTGTCAAGAGAAAACTCTGTTCATACAAACAGCGTTTTCCAACAATCCAAGAGATGACTCTACACATGGACATTACCAGAGAGCCAACACCGAAATCAGACTGATTATGTTCTTTGCAGCCAAAGATGGAGAAGCTCTATACAGTCAGCAAACACAAGACCTGGAGCTCATTGTGGCTCAGATTATAAGCTCCTTACTACAAAACTCAGGCTTAAACTAAGAATGTCGGGAAAAGGACTAGGTCAGTCAGGTATTGCTGTTTGCTATTTAGTCAGTCACTCAGTCGTGTCCAATTCTTTGTGACCCAAGGGACCGCAGCACACTAGGCTTCCCAGTCCTTCACTATCTCCTGGAGTTCGCTCAAACTCATGTCCATTGAGTTGATGACGCCATTCAATCATCTCATCCTCTGTCGTCCCTTTCTCCTCCTGCCCTCAATCTTTCCCAGCATCAGGGTCTTTTCTAATGAATCAGCTCTTTGCATCGAGTGGCCAGTATTAGAACTTAAAATTTTCTACAGTGTGATGATACGCTGCATGAACTCTTCTTTCAGTGAATGATTCAGAGATAAGTAAGTGGCCTGATCCACTAGAGCTCAGATGGGGACTGATTACCCAGCCCATCATATGGACTAGAAGGACAACAAGACACAGAACGTGAAAGCTCTTCAAATTTTTATCTGTTGTTTTCATCCATTCTTAATCACTACTCTTTTCATAATGCTTTTTTGCTATGCCATGAAGATATTTACTGTTTGGGCCTGTGATGCACAGGATTAATGGGGAAATGTAAGCAACTGTGCAGAAGTTGAGGGAATCCAATCAAGCAACACAAGGTCAAAGAGGACCTGCATTGCACCTTCTATGGGTTCTTATATTCTGTTACCTATAAACTTGATGCAGTTAGTCAAAGGTGATTTGATTTAGTTAAAGCAGTCCATATGAGCTGAGATTTCAATTTCATTTACTATGTAACAACAAAACATGTCCCCAACTTTGAACACTGATTGTGTCTGACACACAAAGACGCCAATGACCAAAATCTCCAGTCAACCATTAGACTTAACATTTGATTAGATTCTAATTAGATTCTTTTCCATCTATATCTTTCAACATTGTATAGACTTGCCTTTGGTGACATTATAAACCACTTTTCTACAATATTAGAGTCAGGCTGGTTTGCTGGGCTGATCTTAGGAAGTTTTATCTAACTTTAGCAAACTGAGCCCAAGTCTGCCCCTGCTGTTGTAGGAGTGTGTTTTAACAAATGCACTTAGTATGGCCCCATTTTGATGGGTAAGTTTCATAAATATGCAATCATCGACCCTTAAACAGCTGCCTTTAATCAATTTTAGTATTTTTTTCAATAGATTCTATGCATGTATCATTCTGTCATTTCTCAATCGAGGCAGAGCTCAGAAGTTGCCAGAAGCAGCAAAAATTCACATACATGGAATACCTTTTCACTGTATTGAAATTTTTCATCTTTCATAATCTTTCTGGAAGATGTTTCTAAGGGATTTCTCAGAAGACGGATGCACTGGTTTCTGTGACTGATGACAGTCTGACTTCACAAGTGGCCTTTTTGAGAGGTTACTAAGACCTGACACATTAACATCCCATAAATCTCCCACGTTCCATTCTAGGACATACATTTCCTTTCCACAAGTCAGAGCACAGAGCAATGCCTGTGCTCCTTTGACAGTCATGCCTAAGAAAGGAGAAGGGGGAGCCACCTCAGTGCAGACATAATCCTGCCCAACATCTCTGGTATTTTATGTACATACTCCACTTCTCTCTTACAGCCTCTAAGAAATATGTGTGACCTTTGATAGCGCAGAAAAATCTTGTAAACCTCTCTGATGTTTAATAATTTCATTATTCTGATTGGAATGATGTACCAGCCGGTACAGACAGCTTGTGGAACTCAGCTCGTGGGTAAGTGTTCAGTCTCATGCTGTTTTAACAACATTGGCTCCATCATCAGTGCAAATAGAAACAGTGGAAAGAATCTGAGGCGTGAGATATTTATGTGGCGTCCCGGCTGTGATTCTGTTTTCCCAGGCACTGTGATGAAGGTGCACTTTCGGGGAGAGGAGGCACCAGCAGGGCCGCCGGGTCCCCCGTGAGGGCTTGCTCCGCAGTTGTTAAGGAATCATTATGAGGTAATTCCATGAGGCAGCCGTCAGTGAACAGACCTTGTGAGTCTCAATCAGCCATTATTTAATTTGCCCTTCAGTAAAGGTTAAAACATGAAGAAACTAAAATATACATTTCGTAGAAGTGTACTGCAGCTTTCAAATGAATGGACTTGAATAAAAAGCCATTCTAACTTTTTAAAGGAAGATGTTCAATTTTTTGACTATTTCTCTCCAATTCTGAGCGTCTCCTCTCCCCCAGGACAAAAAAAAAAAAGAAAAATGTATACACACACATATGTGCTGGTGCTCAGTTACTCACGGAAGCCTGCACACACACACACACACACACACACACACACACACACATCAGTGTAATTGTACCCAAAAAAGATGAATGTAATGTAACTGTCCTCATCATCACAAAACAGTGTATAGAATATTTCTTGCCGTTGGGGGTCACCAACAGGACTTACTAGAGAAGACCTTATATTATGACCACCATCTTTTAGGGCTGGACTTACAAGTATCTATTCTTTTGATTCTTAACCTTGGTTGCATTTTAGAATTACATGGGGCATTTCTAAAAGTCCCCATGCCCAGGCTGTATGCTACCAATTGCGACAGAACTTGGGAGCTATGGGACATAGCTTGGTGTCAGTACTTTCAGAGCTCCTGAATTGACTCCACTGTGGAGCCAAGGGTGAGAACCAGTAGTCCAGACCAACAAATGGCTTGATCAGTCAGTAGACAGTAGTGAGTTAAAAATCTAAGTTCTATGAAGCCACTAGACAACTGACAATTATATAACCTGGAAAGATTTCACAAAGCAAAACCTTGTGAGGATGGAAAGTAATAGGACATGATAATGTGACAGGCTCAGCAATTACCACATCCTCCAAGTCACTTTCCAGGGCAGTATATGGTTGACAACCTGAGCTATAATTCTGCCTCTCCCCCTCTTACTAGCTCTAAGACCTTGGCACATTACATAATCATCTCAGAGCCTCAGGTTCCTCTTACATGAAATGGTACTGCTGTTATGAAAATCCACCTCAGGGAATTCCCTAGTGGTCCACTGGTCAGGACTCTGCACTTTCACTGCCGAGGGCCCAGATGCAATAGCTGATCAGGGAGCTACTGCTGCGCTGCTGCTGAGTCACTTCAGTCGTGTCCGACTCTGTGCAACCCCAGAGATGGCAGCCTACCAGGCTCCCCCGTCCCTGGGATTCTCCAGGCAAGAGTACTGGAGTGGGGTGCCATTGCTTTCTTCAGGTCAGGGAACTAAGATTCTACAAACCACACAGCATGGCCAGAAAGAAAAGAAAAAAATGAATGAAAAAAAAAAAAAAGAAAATCTACTTCATATCGTAAAGATTAAGTGGACTAAGGATTGGCAAACAGTTTCTAAAAGGCCTTCTCATTTTGGTTTTATAGGCCACACTGTCTGTCTCTGTGTGACAACTCTGCCACCGCAACATGAAAAGCAGCCATTAGTGTTGGGTAAATGAATGGGCATCACTGTGTTCTACTTTAACTTAATTCACAACCACAGGTACTCACCCAAATTTAGCCCTCAGGCTGGAGCTTGCCAATGCCTGGACTAACACCTGCTACTCGACTGGAGGCTGCTATTTTTGAAACATGTATGGAAAGTAAGCCATCTCTCTGAGATACAGACAGGGACTCCTCTCTCTGTCTCAGCTCCAGCGAGGCCTCCTTTTAGGCTGACTGGACTTCAGCTCCCAGTGAGCTGCAGTGGCTGCTGCTCCTAGGAAAGGAGAAGGTGGCAGGCTTCCCAGGTTTCCAAGTTCTCGTCACCACCGTCACACAACTGGGCAAAGAGAATGAAGGCCAGAGCCCAGGGCCAGGAGTAAGCCACTCCCAAGGGCACCTCACTTCACAGGAGCTCTTCGAGCAAACACCAGACATTAAAGCCACTAGGGAAACTGTGAATTAAACCACTAGTTGTAAGGAGCTGCTGAAATCCCAGAGAGGCAATAAATCATTACTGTCAACTGCCCAGCATGAGTAATAAAAAAATCAATCCACTTAGCTAGAAATGAATTTGAAGATCATGCTGTAAACAATAGTAATATGTGAGCAAAATAAACAAAGCAGCAGTTCTGCTATTTCATCTTGCAAAAAAGGACAGAGGAGGGTGATACCGAGGTTTCTTTTGCACCAAGGGAGCAGGAGTTGGTGAAGAATGGCTATGTGAGTCAGCAGTTAGAAACAGAACTCAATGTGGTGCTTCACTTCTTCCTGCGGATATTAAACCCATCATTTTTCCCCACAGGTCGTATTTCAAAGGCCAGATCTTTCCCAAGGCCTGAGCTGTTCCTTGGCTACTTTCAACAAGCTATTTATTCACTAATCATTTAATAATCAACTCCAACCTACCATGCATTATGCTCAGGACTGGAAATGCAGAGGCCAGGAAGCCTCTGTCCTTACCTCAAAGACCTCTCTCTGGCCACTTTCTAAATTTGCTAATTCAGATATACACATTCTTAAGTTTTCTCCCAGGAACAATCCCAAGGACAAAATCATATCTATTTTCTCAAATGGCTGCAAAGACCTGTGTCATCACTTGGTGTCATGTAATTCTTGGCTGAATTCATCTTTGAGCTCTGCTACCTTCATGTAGTGGTCAGAGACAGACTCAAGAGTGTGGGGGTGTCTTTCTCATTAAATCTCTTCCCACCAAATTTCAGGGTGTTTTCACCATTTAAGGGAAAAAAAAGTAAAAGCTATCTGACTTGTTTAAATATATGTAAATACTTTTGGTCCAAGAGCAGGGCGGGGGAAGTGAGAAGAATAACTGGTAGGAATTGATCACACTGATTATCTGTAAACTCTTAAGTAGTGAAATGAAGTGAAAATTGCTCAGTTGTGTCCGACTCTTTCCGGCCCCATGCAGTCCATGGAATTCTCCAGGCCAGAATACTGGAGTGGGTAGCTTTTCCCTTCTCCAGGGGATCTTCTCAAGCCAGGGATCAAACCCAAGTCTTCCGAATAGCAGGCGGATTCTTTACCAGCTGAGCCACAAACTCTTAAGTAGAGCCAAAGGCACGGACGGCACTAAAGGTCTTATTTGGGAGAACACCTATGGTAAGTACAAGACACAAGAACATCCCTCCAAAGATATCCACATCCTGCAAACGTATTACATCACCACGTCATGATTACATGGCACCAGGGACTTTGCAGGTGTGGTTAATGTAAGGATCTTGAGACAGGGAGAGGATCATGGATTATCTGGGTGGGCCAATG
>SJXQ01006033.1:326193-364837 GCA_006408695.1 Aepyceros melampus
GGCCAATGTGATCACAAGGGAAAGAGGCAGGGGGGAAGCATGGGGGGGGGAAGGGCTAGTTAGGGAGTTCAGGGTGGACATGTACACACTGCTGTATTCAAAATGGATAACCAACAAGGACCTACAGTACAGCGCAGGGAACTCTGCTCAACATTATGCGGCAGCCTGGAGGGGAGGGGGTTTAGGGGAGAATGGATACATGCACATGTTTGGCTGAGTCCCTTTGCTCTCCACCTGGAACTATCACAACATTGTTAATCAGCTATACCCCAATGCCAAATAAAGTTTAAAAATAAATAAGGAAAAGAGGCAGGAGAGTCAGAGTGAGAGGAGACTGCAGATGCTGTACTGCAAATGGAGGCCAAAGCCATAAGGTGGTGAATGCAGGCAGCCTCTAGATGCAGGAGAAGGCAAGGAACACATTCTCTTTGAGAGCCTCCTACACAGAACACAGCCCGGAGGACCTATTTTGGACTTCTGACCTTCAGAACTGTAAAACAATACATTTGTGCTGTGGAAAGCCACGGAGTCTGTGCTATTTCAATATAGCAGTGATAGGAAACCAATACAGCACACCTGTACAGGTAGGTGGGTACCAGATGCAGAAAACGAGGAGGCACCCTTTAATTCAAGGGTACTAATTTGCCAGCCCAGTTGGTTTGTTTATAGTCATGATATAAGCAAAGCAGTTTCTGTTTCACCCTCTGTTTCTCTTTTCTAAATAAGATGATCATAATCATTTGTAGGGAATGTGAAGATATTTTATTGGCACAGCATGTTTCTTAGATCAGATTATTTGTTTTACTAATGATTAAAAACACAGGAAAACACAAAAGAGCACATGGAGAGCTAGAGAAAATGTTCTCTAAGAGACAGGAACAATTATGTGTGTGTGTGGGTAGGTGCGGGCATGAATGAAACCCCTCTCTAGCCCATGGGAGCATAAAGGCTCATAGAAATATACTGATCAATAATATATAAATAATTTTATCTTAAAAATCAAATGGCCCCAGGTTAAAAAAACAAAATCTACTGTATTACATATTCTTAATCTTAACATACAGTCTCTTTTAAATGACCATTTAAAAGGCCTTCATTTATGACCAAATTAGTATTCCAAAATGGTTGTTTTAGAGTAATATTTATAATTGCTCACGTAATCAGGGTCACAGTGGGTTGTGAACCAAAGAGGACTCCAGCTTTGATCATTCTGAGCTCTCAGAAGTTTGCTGGTATTACAAATCCCTTCATATGTCCCTTCCTACAGCTCCAAGTGCTTTGTAAACATTGACTTATTTTTATTTATTATTGTCCTCACAACAACCTTTTAACACGAACATTTATCATCCCTATTTTACAAATTAGGAAACTGAGGCACAGAGTGCCCAAGATCCTGAAGTACTTTCAGTTCAGTTCAGTTCAGTTCAGTTGCTCAGCCGTGTCTGACTCTTTGTGACCCCATGAATCACAGCACGCCAGGCCTCCCTGTCCATCACCAACTCCCGGAGTTCACTCAGACTCACATCCATCAAGTCAGTGATGCCATCCAGCCATCTCATCTTCTGTCGTCCCCTTCTCCTCCTGCCCCTAATCCCTCCCAGCATCAAAGTCTTTTCCAATGAGTCAGCTCTTCACATGAGGTGGCCAAAGAACCGGAGTTTCAGCTTTAGCATCATTCCTTCCAAAGAAATCCCAGGGTTGATCTCCTTCAGAATCGACCAGCTGGATCTCCTTGCAGTCCAAGGGACTCCCAAGAGTCTTCTCCAACACCACAGTTCAAAAGCATCAGTTCTTCAGCACTCAGCTTTCTTCACCATCCAACTCTCACATCCATACATGACTACTAGAAAAACCATAGCCTTGACTAGACGGACCTTAGTTGGCAAAGTAATGTCTCTGCTTTTAAATATGCTGTCTAGGTTGGTCATAACTTTTCTTCCAAGGAATAAGCGTCTTTTAATTTCATAGCTGCAGTCACCATCTGCAGTGATTTTGGGGCCCAAAAAATAAAGTCTGACACTGTTTCCACTGTTTCCCCATCTATTTCCCATGAAGTGATGGACTGGATGCCATGATCTTCGTTTTCTGAATGTTGAGCTTTAAGCCAACTTTTTCTCTCTCTTCTTTCACTTTCATCAACAGGCTTTTTAGTTCCTCTTCACTTTCTGCCATAAGGGTGGTGTCATCTGCATATCTGAGGTTATTGATATTTCTGCCAGCAATCTTGATTCCAGCTTGTGCTTCTTCCAGCCCAGCATTTCTCATGATGTACTCTGCATATAAGTTAAATAAGCAGGGTGACAATATACAGCCTTGATGTACTCCTTTTCCTATTTGGAACCAGTCTGTTGTTCCATGTCCAATTCTAACTGTTGCTTCCTGACCTTCATACAGATTTCTCAAGAGGCAGGTCAGGTGGTCTGGTATTCCCATCTCTTTCGGAGTTTTCCACAGTTTATTGTGATCCACACAGCTAAAGGCTTTGGCATAGTCAATAAGCCCCTGGAAAATAGCACAAAGAGGATTTGGTGACTGTTGGCCAAATCCCAGGATAACCTAGAAATTCTCCATCAGGGAAGCAAGGGACCGGCCCTGAGATAGGGAGAGCAGAGGTCATGTGTCTGGCCACATGACTGAAGATACGACAGGGCTGTGACACACCCATAGTCATGGCTGCCAAGTCCTAGAGGAAGGTGGTATAAGGCTCTCCATAGAGGAAAACCACTGAACTGAAAGCAAGGCCACTGTTGGCAGATGAAAAGAATAATGATCATTGGGAGTCAGATTATGCACCTCTGGGTGAAAATGCTTCCCACTGGAAGGGATAATCTCCTTCCCCTTGGGGCTAAACTGGCTCAAGTTACCTCTGAGCTGAACAAGTACAGACCATGGTGGGAACAGCAGAGCTCCACACAGGCCAGACCACAATGAGGATGGAAAAAGATGTTGCTAGAAGAGACATTAAGACTTCTCATCATAAGAAAGAAGATAATTGTAACTACATTAAGATGATGCATATTAACTAAAGTAATTACAGTAACCATCTTGCAATAAATAGACAGATCAGACCATTCTGTTGTACTCTACAACTTATCCAATGTTATAAGTCAGTTATATCTCATTAAAACTGGTCCAGTAAGTATGACCCAAATAGTAACATCATAAACGTAATTTTGCCAAAGAGACCCAGGAGAAAAATAAACCATTAGACTAAATAGCAAAATCAGCAGTTTTCCAACTGTTAGTTTGTTTACTCTGGAATAGTAAAAACATTGAAGTATTTCATTAAACATTTCTAAAAATAAAGCTTAATTATTTCCATGTAGTACAGTAAGTTAAACTGCCATAACAAACTGCTTTTTTCACTAGCATCTTAGTTACAGGTAATTAAGTGTTTTAAAATAGCTTGTGATGCTAAAATCAGTTTGTCTTGAAGTACTTTACTATCCCATGCTTACCTCCACTATGACAAAAAAAAAGTGTTTTCCTTTTCTTATTGTACAAAAATGTTTTTCCCCATCCACCCAAAAAAGCAAAGTTGTACCCAGAAAGTTTGATTTATCAGAACTCTGAATTAGAGTGCCATAAACTATCAAGAAACAAACATGTTAAAAATTGAAACAAGGAAACATTTGGTTTATTTACGAATAAGTATCCAAACATATGTGTCAAAATTCCTTGAGTTTTCAAATCTTGGCCCAAAATATCTCAGAAAAGCAGATAAACCAAAGAGGTTTCTTGGCATACATCTCTCTGAGTTGTAAATGCTAGGAGAGTACCATTCCTTAAATAATTTTGGCACATTTAGCGTCAAGAACAACATTCAGAACAGAATCTGATTCTATTCCAATCAAGGTTACTGGTGAACACTAATTTTAATCAAATTATGCAAACTATTAATTTCTGAGAGCTTATTTATTAGCATTTACTCTGTCAGAAAGTAAAAGAGATGGGAGGTGGGTGTTTTTGTCTAGTCTGCCCCAGGATACAAGAAAGCCAGGTTAGCTTGCAGGGTTCTGTGAAGACCCTGGAGAAGAGCCAAAACCAGGGAGATAGCCCACAACAGAAGCCGACAGCTCAACACGACTTACAGGTGTACAGAACCTTTATCCACAGCACTGCTTACTGGAGCAGGGCTGATGAAATGGCCTCCTTTCTTTTGTGACTTCTTCCCCTACTGCCAGCATTCACAGACTCACATAATTCAGTAGCTGAGGTCACTTTAGCTCCTATGTTTTCGGGCCACATAAAGCAGTAGACAAGGCATGAACTTCATGAGCAGAGTGAAACCAGGACCAACCCACTCAGAGGACAGAAAAGATTTACTTTTGAAGAGATTATTGTGCAAGTGGGAAAAGTGGTCTGAAGAAAGCTGTTTACTTACTGAGGTCCTGCTTATAATACTAGATAAAAAGAAATGAAAGCAAAATATCCATAAATGAGGGAACAGTTTATGTACATACGACCATACAATGGAGTACTGTGTGATTATTAAAAGCTGTGCCATTGGTCTATATTTGTTGCATGAGATGATGTTCATGAAATAGAGATGCATGAAAGAAGCCAATAACAAAATAATACATGTAAGGCAGTCCCATATAAGTAAAATGAATACACAGAATGCATTTCTAGTATTGCAGAGAGCTATCTTACAGGAAGCAAAATGGTAATTCTGGTTATCCTGGGATACAATTTCTTGTGACCAGTATTCCCTTATTTTCACTTTTTGGTATTAAGCTTTTCTATAATGAGTATGTAAGATTTTTATAAAAATAATAAAGCTAGAGCACTACAGTGTAGTTTGAACCAACCAACCAAGTATACCCAGAGCAACATAGACATATCTTAAAACACACCACTGAGAATAAAAGAAATAAGCTGAATAAAATATATAAGAAAATAGTAATTATGTAAATTAAAATACATGCACATTTTACTAGAGCCTACTTGAATACAAAAAATACATATTAACCATTTTTTTAATGATTACTCCTGGTGGAGGCTGGGGGAGGGGGAATGAGAGCATGAACTGGGGGAAAAAATATACTGATTAATTAAGTGCCTGAATTATTTGTACTACTACCCAACTGCTACACCTGAGGTGCCCAAAATGTAGACCGAAATTTAGAGCAAGAAACATTTCAATATATAAGCATATAGGACTTCTCTGGTGATACAGTGGATAAGAATCTGCCTGCCAATGCAGGAAACATGGGTTCAATCTCCGGTCTGGGAAGATTTCACATGCCATGGAGCTAACCCCCTGCACCACAACTACTGAGCCCACGCTCTAGAGCCCACAAGTCACAACTACTGAAGTCCTACGCACTAATGCCCATGCTCTGCAACAAGAGAAGCCACCACAATGAGAAGCTAGAGCACCGCAACAAAGAGTAGCACTGCTCGCCACAACTAGAGAAAGCCCATGCAAAGCAAGAAACACCCAGTGCAGCCAAAAATAAAAATGAATAAAATCCTTGTAAAAATGTTTATAAATATATAAGCATATACATATGGTTTACTAGCTATTTTCAAAGAAACTAAGGTATATAGAGATTTTAGAACTATTTACATCTGCAGACATAGCATCCTGGACATAAAACTCAACCTCACTAAAGCCCCATTTGTTTATCTGCTAAATAAGGAAAATATCTTTCTGACATGTTAAGACTTGTGATACTGTCATTCTCAAAAATAATCATTTTATGAGTCCCAGTTTCAGATATGGCATGTAAAGAGCTTAGAACTCTTATCCTTACAAGAAAAAGCTGGACAAACTAAAAATCAATGACTTGTCTGGAACCTGTCAGAGAATGGGATTTTCAAGGTAAACCATCAGGATAAAATCTGGTGAGACAGGCAAATCAAGACAGTCACAGCCACAACCTGCTTACCTGAAATAGATGCCCCTGGAGCCATAAGCTGGCTAGAAGAGTCACAAGTAATTTGGGTGGACTGTTGGAATCAGTGTGCACTAGCCTGAGACAGAGTAACTCCCGGGGGCTATAGTCAAGAGGGNTTTTCAAAGGCCTAGTTTTTAGGGAAAAAGACTTTACCAATGCCTTGTCCCAGATCATCTCATTATCCCCTCTCTAGCATTCCTACCTCACATAATTGGGAAGGGGGAAAGCTAGACCAGAAGGAACATTTGTGATGATCATAGGTGTCACAGGTTCACTAAAAGACTGAGATTTCATTAGAAGATTATAAAAATGCTTCACCGCCTCCATACCTTATCATCATACCAACAGAGCTGTGGTATAATATAGTAGATTGACACTGCAAGAGCTGAAATATATCTTCTCTGAGACTTGGGGAAGTCCAAAATCAACAGGGAAGACAAAAGCAAAGACACGAGAGGGATTTTGAAGCTTCTGGCACCTAAAGCCATTGCAAACAGGAAACAAAACCCAGCTTCTACCCAGATTAACCTAAATCCCCACACCAGAGGCCTTTCTACCTCAATGCCTATTACTCAATACAACATATCCAACTTTTAATTTAAAAAGTACAAGTCATGTTAAAAAGCAAGAAAACCTGTCTGAAGAGACAAAGGAAGCATTAGAACCAGATTCACATGTGATACAGAAGGACCCACCTGACAGGGTATTCAAAATATAACAATAACTAGTAGATAAGCATGCTCATGGGAAGAACAGACAAGTAGGAACAGATGAGTAATGTAAAAAGAGACATGTGAAGAATCAATACGAAATGCTAGAAACCAAAACCACTGCGAGGGACACAGGTAATGCCTTCAATGGACTCATCACTAGACTCAAAACAGTGCAGGAATCAGTGAGCTTGAAGGTCAATAGAGACTTCCCAAACTGAAATGCAAACAGAAAACACATTTCCATTTTTTAAAAGACTTTTAAATTTATTTTTTTCCCCTATTTTTAGGCCATGCCACATGGCATGTGGGATCTTAACTTCTCCGACCAGGGATCATACCCACATACATGTCTTGCCTTGAAAGTACCAAGTCTTAACCATTGGACCACCAGAGAAGTCCACCCCCCCCCCAAAAAAATCCAATAATGGGGGAGATTTCAAAAGATACAACTTGTGTAATTGGAATACCAAAAGGAGAAGAAAGAGAACAGAGCAGAATAAATTTTTCAAGTAATAATGCCTAAGAAATTTCTGAAATTAATGACAGCAAGCTTGATCTAAGAAGCTCAGAGAATACCAAGCAGGGAAATACACACACACACCCCTAGGCATATCCTATTCAAACTGTAGAAAAACCAAAGACAAAGAGAAAACCTAACAATTAGAGAAACTTAACAATAAAAAACACCTCTAGAGGAACAAAAAACATATATTACATTTGACTTCTCATAGGAACCTGTAAAAACAAGAAAAGAGTAAGTGAAATATTTCAATTATTAAAAGAAAAAAATCACCAATATATATCCAGCAAAAGTATCCTTCAAAAATGAACTAGCAATTACTCTACCCAGTAAAGCTCTCATTCAGATTTGACAGGGAAATCAAGTTTTACAGAAAGCAAAAGTTAAGAAAACTCAGCACTATCATACCAGTTTTGCAACAAATGCTAAAAGAACTTCTCTAGGCAAGAAACACAGAGAAGAAAAAGACCCAACAAAAACAAATCCAAAAACAATTAAGAAAACAGTAATAATAGGAACATATATATGGATGATTAAACATAAATACATTAAATGCTCCAACTAAAAGACACAGACTGGCTAAATGGATACAAAAACAAGACCCACATACATGTTGTCTACAACAGACCCACTTCAGACCTACGGACAAAGGTTGAAACTGAAGGGGTGGAAAATTATATTCCATGCATATGGAAATCAAAAGAAAGCAGGAGTAGTAACTCATATCAGATAAAACAGACTTTAAAATAAAAACTGTTACAAGAGACCAGGAAGGACACAGCATAATGATTAAGGGATCAATCCAAGAAGAAGATATTACAATTATAAATATGCACTCAACATAGGAGCACCTCAATTCATAAAGCAAGTGCTAACAGCCATAAAAGGGGAAATCTACAGCAAAACCATAATACTGGGAGACTTTAAACTCCACTTACAATAATGGATAGATCATCCAAACAGAAAATTGATATGGAAACATAGGCCTTAAATGACACATTAGACCAAATAGACTTAATTTATAGGGAATTCCATCAAAAAACAGCAGAATACACTTTATTCACAAGTGCACACAGAACATTCTCCAGGATAGATCACATCTTGGGCCACAAGTCAAGCCTTGGTAATTTTTAAAAAAATTGAAATTGCATCAAGCATCCTTTCTAACCACATGCTATGAGATTAGAAATGCATTACAGGGGAAAAAAACTGTAAAAAAACACAAACACATGGAAGCTAAAAGTTATGCTACTAAATAACTGAGAGATCATTTAAGAAATCAAAGAGAAAATTTAAAAAATACCTAGAAACAAATGACAAAGAAAACATGACAACCTGGGACTTCCCTAGTGGTCCAGGGAAGTATCTGCCTTCCAATGCTGGGGGTGCAGGTTCAATCCTTGGTTGGAGAACTAAAATCCAGTATGCTGTAGGGCAACTGCAACTAAGCCTGCATGCCGCGACTCAGACCTGATGCAGCCAAACATATAAATAAATATTTTTTTGAAAAGATAACCCAGGTATAGAACAATAATATAAAGTAATTAGCCTCCAATTAAAATAAATACATTTATATTTAAAAAAAAGACAACCCAAAACCTATGGGATGCAGCAAAAGCAGTCCTTAAGTGAAATTTCTAGCAATACAATCCTGCCTCAATAAACAAGAAAAATCTCAAACAGTCTAACCTTACACCTAAAGAAACTCAAGAAAGAACAAACAAAACTCAAAGTTAGTAGAAGGAGAGAAGTCATAAAGATCAGAGCAGAAATAAATGAAATAGAAATGAAAAAAACAACAGTAAAGATCAATAAAACTAAAAGCTGGTTCTTTCAGAAGATAAACAAAACCAATAAAACTTTAGCCAGACTCATCAAGAAGAAAAAAAGGGGGAGAGGACTCAAATCAATAAAGCTAGAAATGAAAAAGAAGTTACAACTGACACTGCGAAATACAAAAGGTCATAAGAGACTATTACAAGCAACTATATGCTAATAAAGTGGACAAAATGGACAAATTCTTAGAAAAGCACATTTTAAGACTGAACCAGGAAGAAATAGAAAATATTAACAGATCAATCACAAGTACTGAAATTAAAACTGTGACTAAAAACCTTTAAATAATAAAATGCCCAGAGCCAGATGACTTAACAGACAAATTTCATCAAATGTTTACAGAAGAGCTAACAACATCTATTCTTCTCAAACTCTTCCCAAAAAACTAGAGGGAGGAACACTCCCAAACTCAATCTACGAGGCCACCATCACCTGATACCAAAACCACACAAAGATGCCACAAAAAAATATTACAACCCAACATCACTGATGAATATAGAATGCAAGAATCTTCAACCTAATACTAGCAAACCAATAGCAACAACACATTTAAAGGATCATATACCATGATCAAGTGGTATTTACTCCAGGATTTGTCAATATATGCAAATCAATCAGTGTGATACACCATATCAACAAATTGAAGAATAAGAACCATATGATCATTTCAAAAGATGCAGGAAAACTTTCTGACAAAGTTCAATACCCATTTATGATTAAAAAATAAATCCTCCAGAAAGTGGGCCTAGAGGAAACCTACCTCAACATAATAGGTAGGTTCTCCTACCTCACGTAGGACAAACCCACAGTAAACACTGTCAATAGTGAAAAGCTGAAAGCATTTCCTCTAAGATCAGGAATAAGACGAGGGTGTCCACCTTCACCACTATTATTCAACACAGTTTTGGAACATCTAGCCATGGCAATCAGAGAAAAAAAAGAAATAAAAGGAATCCAGATTGGCAAAGAAGCAGTAAAACTGTCACTGTTTTCAGATGACATGATACTACACATAAAAAATCCTAAAAGATGCCACCAGAAAACTACTATAGCAAATCAATGAATTTAGTAAAGTTGCAAATTTAGTAAAGATACAAAATTAATACACAGAAATATTTGGAATTCTTAAAGCTAAAACAAAATATCAGAAAGAGAAACTGAGGAAATGATTCCATTTACAACTGCAACAAAAAAATAAAATACCTAAGAGCAACCTACCTAAGGAGGCAAAAGACTTATATGTAGAAAACGATAAGATACTGATGAAAGAAATAAAAGACAACATAAACAGATCCAGAGATATGCCATGTTTTTGAACTGGAAGAATAAATATTGTGAAAATGGCTATACTAATCAAAGCAATCTACAGATGCAATACAACCCCTATAAAATTACCAGTGGTACATTTCACAAAACCGGCACAAATGATTTTACAATGTGTATGGAAACAAAAAAAAACGACCTAGAATAGCAAAAGCAATCCTTGAGGGAAAAAAATGAAGCTGGAGTAATCAAATCAGCCTCTCTGACTTCAGACTATACTACAGGGCTACAGTGATCAAGACAGTATAGTAATGGCACAAAAATAGAAATAAAGATAAATGGAATAGGCTATAAGCCCAGATATAAACCCTCACACCTCAACATAATAAAGGCCATATATGGTCATTTAATCTATGACAAAGGAGGCAAGAATATATAATGGAGGAAAGATAGTCTCTTCAATAAGTGTTGCTGGAAAAAAAAATGGACAGCCACATGTAAAAGAATGAAATTAGAATACTCTCTAACACCATATACAAAAATAAACTCAAAATGGATTAAAGATCTAAATGTAAGGCCAGATACTATAAAACTCTTAGAGGAAAACATAGGCAGAATACTGACATATATTGCAGCAAGATCTTTTTTCACGATTCCCTGGAGAAGGAAATGGCAACCCACTCCAGTACTCTTGCCTGGAGAATCCCATGGATGGAGAATCCTGGTGCATGCTACATTCCATGGGGCCACCAAGAGTTGTATACGACTGAGCAACTTCACTTTCTTTTCTTTCTTTTCTAGAGTAATGAGAATAAAAACAAATATAAACAAATGGGATCTAATTAAACTTAAAAGCTTTTGCACAGCAAAGGAAATCATAAATAAGATGAAAAGCAATCCTCAGAGTTGAGAACATATCTGCAAATGAAGCAAATGACAAAAGATTAATCTCTAAAAAAATATACACACATCTCATGCAGTTCACTATCAAAAAACAACCCAATCACCTCCAGTCCTGTCTCAGCGACTATTAGCAGATCATGAGCCATCAGTTCCTCTGGGGCTGGCTGTAGGATAAAACTCTCACCATAGGACAGAGTGCATCAAGCACCATGGGACAGTGTTGGTCAGCCAACTCTGAGGATGCCCAAGAATTCAGTGACGTGCAGAGGACCAGTGAGACCCTGATCAAGGACTTCCACCAGTATTTGGTGGAGGGTGGGAAGCAGTCGCTGAACCCCTCTAAGCTAAGGGTCCTGATCACCCAGCAGCTGCCCCACCTCATGCTGAGCAACTGTAGGCTGGAAGAGAAAATTACCAACTTGGGCAACTGTAACAACTCTAACCTGGAGTTTGGGAGTTTCTGGGAGCTGTTTGGAGAAGCAGCCAAGAGTGTGAAGCTGGAAAACACTGTCCAGGGGAGTTGCAAACCTTGCCCTGGAATTCTGGGTGGGTTGAGTGGGATGCTAGGGAAAAGGAACCTTAGACCTTTGTCCTGTGGGTTTGGAAATAAGACTCCTCTTTCCATCTCACCCCCAAAAATAACCCTGTCAGTAAATGAGTGGAAGACCTAAATAAACATATCTCCAAAGAAGACATACAGATAGCCAACAAACACAGGAAAATATGCTCAACATCATTAATTTTTAGGGAAATGCAAATCAAAACTACAATGAGGTATCACCTCACACTGGTCAAAATGGCCATTATCACAAACTCTACTAACAATAAATGCTGGAGAGGATGTGGAGAAAAGGGAACCCCTCTTACACTATTGGTGGGAATGTAAATTGATATAGCCACTATGGAGAACAGTGTAGAGGTTCCTTAAAAAACTAAAAATAGAACTACCATGTGACCCAACAATCCTACTGCTGGGCATACATCCAGAGAAAATTGTAATTCAAAAAGACACAGCACCCCAATGTTCACTGCAGCACTATTTACAATAGCCAGGACATGGAAACAACCTAGATGCCCATCAACAGAGGAATGGATAAAGAAAATGTGATACATATATACAATGGAATATTAGTTATAAAAAGGAACAAAATCACATCATTGGTAGAGATATGGATAGAACTAGAGACTGTCATACAGAGTGAAGTAAGTCAGAAAGAAAAACAAATGCCATATATTAAAGTATATATGTGCAGTTTGAAAAAATTGATGTAGATGATCTTACAAAGCAGAAATATAGACATAGACATACAGAACAAACATACAGAAACCAAGGGGAAAGGAGGGGTGGGATGAATTGGGAGACTGGGATTGACACATATACACTTATCAATACTATGCTAAAAATAGATAACTAATGAGAACCTACTGTATAGCACCGGGAACTCTATTTAGTATTCTGTGGTGACCTAAACAGGATAGCAATTCAAAAGAGAGGATATATGTATATGTACAGCTGATTCATTTTGCTGTACAGTAGAAACTAGCACAACATTGTAAAGCAACTATACTCCAAAAAAACATTTTTTTTTAAATGAAAAAAAATAAAGGCTGTCTCACACAAGCAACAAGTAAGAGAATTCTGTCCTGCAAGAAATGGTAATTTTCCTTCTGCCTAAAGAAAATCTTTGAAATCAGAAGCTTCAGTTCAGTTCAGTCACTCAGTCGTGTCTGACTCTTTGCAACCCCATGAATCACAGCACACCAGGCCTCCCTGTCCATCACCATCTCCCGGAGTTCACTCAGATTCACGTCCATTGAGTCCGTGATGCCATCCAGCCATCTCATCCTCGGTCGTCCCCTTCTCCTCCTGCCCCCAATCCCTCCCAGCATCAGAGTCTTTTCCAATGAGTCAACTCTTCGCATGAGGTGGCCAAAGTACTGGAGTTTCAGCTTTAGCATCATTCCTTCCAAAGAACACCCAGGGTTGATCTCCTTCAGAATGGACTGGTTGGATCTCCTTGCAGTCCAAGGGACTTCAAGAGTCTTCCCCAACACCACTTACCTCTACACAAAGAAGAGAAGAGCATCATAAAAGGAATAAATGAAGCTAAAATAATTTTTTCTCAACTGATCTAATATATATCTTTCTGCTTAAAGTTATAATAGTAACAATGAATTGTGTGGTTCCAGCATATGGATAAAAAAATATCCCAGGGGATGGAAGGGAGGAATTATGAATACAGTGTCATAAGGTATCTGCACTACATAAGACATGCAATATTGTTATCTGAATGCATACTTATATCAGTTAAAAATGAATATTTTAAACTGTAAGGCAACCACTAAAAATTTCTTAAAGACATATAATTGCTACACTAATAGAGGAGATAAAAACTGAATTCTAAAAAAACCCGAAAAAACTGAATTTTATAAAATGCTCAATTAAAATCAGATAAGGCAGAAAAAAGAAACCTCTGGTAATAATCAAAAGTTGCAAATGTAAGTAATATTAGCTCACATATATTAATAATTATTTTAATGTGAATGGTCTAAATGCAACAATTAAAAGACAGTAATTGCCATACTAGATACAAAACAAGACCCAATCATATACTACCTACAAAAAAAAAGATACTTTTTAAACAACAATGATAGAATAAAAACAAAAGGATAAAAAAGATGCACCTTTAATCAAAAGAAAGTAAGTTGGAGTAGCTTTATGAATTTTAAACCAAGCAGATTTCAGAACAAGGAAAAATATCAGGGATAAAAACAGGCACTGCATAATAATAAAGGGATCAATGTTCTAAGAAGATATAACATTCCTAAACATGTGTGCACCTAACAATAAAACATCAAAATATATGAGGCAAAACTCAATAAAATTGAAAGGATAATAAAAGAAAACCCTACTATAGTTGGAGACTTCAGCTCCTACCTCCCCCTTCTATAATTGCTGATTGAGTAGGCAGAAAAATCAGTAAGAATATAGTTGACTTAAATGGTACTGTCAATCAACAATCTAATTGATATCTGTAAAAAACTCTAACAAGGGCAAACACACATTTTTCTCAAGCTTACACATTTTTCTCAAGCTTACACATTTTTCTCAAGCTTACAAAAACATTCACCATCAAAGACCACATTCTTGGTCATAATACACACCTTAACAAATTTAAAAGAATAAAAGTCATACAAAGTATGTTATCAGACCACAGTGGAATTAAACTAGAAATAAATAACAAAGATAGCTGGAAAAATCCTCAAATATTTGGAAATTGAAACAACAGACTTTTAAATACCATATGGGTCACAGAATGGTCCCTAGAGAAATTTTAAAATATTTTCAAAGTTGTATTTTCATTTTTACCATTTGAGCCACCTGCAAATACCCCCATTTTTACCATCTGAGAGGCTTCCCACATGGCTCAGATGGTAAAAATGAAAATACAACTTAGCAAAAGTTTCAAGAGGCAGCAAAAACAGGGTTTAAAAAAGAAATTTATACCATTACATGCATACATTAGAAAAGAAACAAGATAAAAACGCAATAACCTAAGCTTTCACCTTAGGAAACTATAGATATAAGAGCAATTTATGCCTACAGAAAGCAGAATTAAATAATAAAAATGAGAGCAGAAATCAATGAAATTGAAAACTGGAAAATAGATTTTAAAAATCAACAAAACCAAAATCTAGTTCTTAGGAAAAAAAATGTTTAATTCTTAAACCTCTAGCCAAGTTAACCAAGAAAAAAAAAATACACAGGTTACCAATACTAGGAATGAAAGGGGGGTCATCCCTACTGTTCTCTGGACATAAAAGGATAATATAGGAAAATTATGAACAATTCTGTGTCCACAAATTTGATGATTTAGATGAAATGGACCAATTCTTTGAAACACATAAACTACCAAAACTCACACAAGTAGAAATAGATACAAACCTCTTTAGATAAGTCATTAAAGCAAGTGAATGAATAAAATAGTCTTCAAAAAAAAAAAAAAGAAGTCACCAGGTCCAGATGGTTTACTGATAAATCCTACCAAGCATTTAAGGAAAAAATTATAGCAATATTTCCAGAGGGAGGGAACACTTACTCATTCTGTGAGGCTTCATTTCCCTAATACCAAGATGACGTTATATAAAATGAAAACTATGGACCAGATGACATTCAGCTCAGTTCAGTTGCTCAGTCATGTCCGACTCTTCGCAACCCCATGGACTGCAGCACACCAGACTTCCCTGTCCATCAGCAACTCCCAGAGCTTGCTCAAACTCATGTCCATTGAATCAGTGATGCCATCCAACCATCTCATCCTCTGTTGTCCCCTTTCCTTCCCACCTTCAATTTTTCCCAGCATCAGGGTCTTTTCAAATGAGTCAGTTCTTCACATCAGATGGCCAAAGAATTGGAGTTACAGCATCAGTCCTTCCAATGAATATTCAGGACTGATTTCCTTTAGGATGGATTGGTTGGATCTCCTTGTAGTCCAAGGGACTCTGGGATGACCTAGAGGGATGGTATAGGGAGGGAGGTGGGAGGGGGGTTCAGGATTGGGAACACGTGTACACTCGTGGCAGATTCATGTTGATGTATGGCGAAACCAATACAATATTATAAAGTAATTAGCCTCCAATTAAAATAAATAAATTTAAATTTAAAAAAATTAAAAATTAAAAAATAAATAAAATGTGCATACTAACCCCCCCAAAAAAAGTCTTCTCCAACACCACAGTTGAAAAGCATCAATTCTTCGGTGCTCAGCTTTTTTTTATAGTCCAACGCTCACATCCATACATGACTACTGGAAAAACCATAGCTTTGACTAGATAGACCTTTGTTGGAAGAGTAATGTCTCTCCTTTTTAATATGCTGTCTGGGTTGGTCATAGCTTTTCTTCCAAGGAGCAAGTGTCTTTTAATTTCACGGAAATTAACAGGAAAGCAAAACAAACCAGAAACTCATTAACATATATGCAAAAATCCTCAACAAAATATTAGCAAATCAAAAAATAACTACATACACTACAGCCAAGTGGGATTTATTATAGGTGTGCCAGGTTGGAGTCAATATTTTAAGAAAATCAGTCAACCCACCCATGAGCCTGGAGCATCTCATAGTGCCAGAATACTTACAAATGCTCAAAAAGAAAAAAAAAAAAAAACACCTCACAGTCACAACAATGAACTGAAACAATCTGAACAACAAAATAAAGTAGTACTGGTTTGTCATCCCAATTATAATATAAATATTTATGAATCTACACTGATATAAATAAAGGATTTAATAAAGGGGGGACAGTTTATCTACCAAGGAGAAGAATTACAAAGAGTTTATGTAGATACACAGCCCTTAAGGAAGCGGAGCACTCAAGTATGTGTTACTCATAGTGACGTTCATCCAAAGAGGACAATATGCAAAAAGAGGGAAAAGAGACTAACTTTACAATGGAAAAAACTGACAAATACTCCTTCAGCCAGGTGATCAAGGTCAACATAAACAGTGAGAAACCATGTTCACAGCATATACTTATGATATAATGTGATGAGAAAGACTCTTTACCTCCATGATCTTCCTTCCAAAACTCACTATTCCAATATCATCATGAAAAAAAAAACTCACACACACCCAAACTGATGGACATTCTACAGAATACCTCATCAGGAACCCTAAAAACTGGCAAGGTCATCAAAAATAAGCAAAATCATGAAAAATCATGAAAACCTACAGGAGTCTAAGGAGACATGGCATCTAAATGTAATGTGGCATCCTGGAAGGGATCTTGGAACAGATGATGGACACTAGAGAAAAGCTGAGGAAATCTGAATAAAGTATGGAATTTAGTTAATGATCATATATGCATACTAGCTTATTAACGGGCAAATGTATCATCTTAATGTAAGATGCTAATAAGTGAAAGTGGACATGAGGTATATGAAAACTTTCTGCACTATCTTTTCAGTAATTCTGTAAATCTATAACTGCTCAAAAATTACACACTTACCTTAAAAATAATCATTACTGTTTTAAAATTACCATAGCATATCCAAAGATTTTTCAGTGTGAGTGACACAGGCAGAATGATTAATGCTGGTCCCCATTCTAATGTCCACACACACAATACATCTGTCCAATTGGGTAATTTGTCTATCAGCCACACCTTGACAGATTCTGCTTCACTGGCTATCCTTATTTCTAAGAAAATAGGTCAATTCAACTTGCAGACATCCCAGCCAGGCTTCAAATCCACACTTGCACACACAAGTGCTGCACTTAGATTCAACCAATTGACAGATGATTAAGTGATCATTCTCTGGTTATGAAAATTTGAACTAGAAAGATAAACAGCAAAACTTGACTATTTTGTTCTACCTCTGAATTGCACTGCTTTGGGCCAACCACTGTTACAATATAGGCTTGGTTAGTATATTCCTTTCTTTCTTTTCTTTGCCATTTAATGGTGAGAAGGCAGCCAAAGCAAGGAAGAGAGGAGACAAGCTTCAGGAGAAGGAAAGTCCAGAAGTAGAATCCAAGCCCCTAATTAATTAACTTGGCTATAGGAGCTTCACTGTCTCTTTCTTATCTTCCAACTTTTAAGTAACAATCTTATTTCTCATCACAAATTTCCTTCTGCCTCGGCTTCAGGCTTTACAGATGACTGGCACTTTTAAATTGTGAGAATGGTTTACCTTGCTGGCTGAGCAGTCTCTCAAAAATCATTTTATTAGGGGGAAAAAATCAGGGCCAGCAGCTCAGTGAGTTCTCTCTTGGCAGCGTATCTTTTTATTTCTTGAATTTCATTGTGACTTGTTTGACTTGTGCCTCTGCCATCGTCTAGTCTAACATCCTAATAACAGCCTGTAACTTGTAATTTGGATTTTCAAAGCTGTATTTTTCAGTCATGTTCTTTCTGTCCAAATCAAAGACACCATTTCAATGTCAGACGGCGGGACAATGAGAGCAAACCTGGGCAGGCACACGTGATTTTTCACACACAAATGTGCACATGCATTCATACACACAAGCATGCACGTTTTCAGGTCGAAGTCTTGCCTAATTCTAGCTCAGATATTTTGCTTTTCTCTTCCCTCTGTTTCTGAGCACCTAACTTCCAGGCTGTAAGGGAAGTTTGGGGTTTGGGCTTTTATTATTGTTATTATTATTATTATTATTCAGTATAGAGTTTGAACCATTATATTTTCAAATCAGTTTTGAACAGTCTCCTACCAAAGACACAGAGATCTTTGTAAATAAAGCATTCTGACATTCAGGAACTTTTAATTTAAGTACCCTACATCTTGTATTATTGCTTGAGTATTTTTATTTTCAACTTTATTCATCTGTTCTATGGTGCATGCCAATAGTGATTAAGTTAGTAAAACTTACCATGCTCAGAGTGTGTTCCAACAGAAGGAAGAGCTTCCCTGGTGGCTCAGAGGGTAAAGCGTCTGCTTGCAATGTGGGAGACCTGGATTCGATCCCTTGGAGAAAGAAAAACTGGCAACCCACTCCAGTACTCTTGCCTGGAAAATCCCATGGACAGAGAAGCCTGGCAGGGTACAGTCCATGGGGTCACAAAGAGTCAGACATGATTGAGCAACTTCACTTTAACTCTTTAACCACCCAGTTGCTGCTTTCCACAAATGTCCCCACCTCTCAAACAGAAATAGTTTACAAACACCTCCAAAGGGAAGGTAGTGTATCTTTCCAGCTGCTGAAATTCTAGAGCTATAAGTGACTAAAAATAATGAGGCCAACATTTCATTTTAAATATAAAAAATTTGTGAAAATAATAAATTAACATTACTAGCAAACACGTGCCACAGTATAAATTATCTTATCCTTTAAGTTTGTGAGTCTGCTCGAATTTAGATAATTACAGGGGGCAATAGAATCAACAAGATTCCTACCTAAGCATGAAGTTACACTGTTTTTAATGTATGAGGATTATGTACCAGGAAAAGACAATTAGCAAATTAAACAAACAACTGTGCTGTTATAAGAATTAAATTCCCTAATTTAGCTCTTCTATTAAGTTTTATCTTAATTTCCAACTATTGCTAGTAATTAAAAAGTACAATTATTTGGCTATCACAATATGCTTGAATTTATATCCCACAAGTTTTACACAACATAAACTTTATTATATAGGGGAATGTATGTCATATTGTTAGCTTACCTTGATCCAAAAAGAACTTCAAGACATTTATACATGTTCCTGTAAAGTAGCAAAATAAAATCCCATCAAAAGTAGAAAATATATGAGCCAAAGGTAACTAATCACAAGAAACTAAGAAGAAGCCATTAATAAGATTGGAACACAATGGTGTTCATGCCAGAGGTAGACCAGTACTTTTGGCTCTGAGCTTGCCAACTGCCAATAGGAATATGGATACAATTTCAAGTTTCACAGAATGTACAAGGAAAAAAGAAACTATTTGCTAACAAAACCCAACTGCTGCTGAGACCAGAAGACAACACTGTCTCTGAAAGATCAGAAATTAAGTCTCTTCTTTTTTATTTTATTTTTTTACTTTACAATACTGTATTGGTCTTGCCCTACATTGACATGAATCCGCCACAGGTGTACATGAATTCCCAACCCTGAGCCCCCAGAGATTAATTCTATTGATAAAAATATTCCTATGGGCAAATGCAAACTATTAAATATAGGATGGCTAAACAATGAAGTCCTACTGTAAAGCACAGAGAACTATTAATATATTCAGTACTCTATGATAAACCATAATGGAAAAAAATACATATGTGTGCGTGTGTGTGTGTGTGTGTGTGTATAACTGAATCACTTTGCTGTACAGCAGAAATTTACACAACATTGTAAATCAACTATACTTTAATACAATTTTTAAAATATATATCCTTTTGGTAAAGACTGAAAAGTTCCAGAGAGCTATGATTTTGTTTAAAAAATTGATACTCACTAGGATTCTGTTGATTGCCTATATAATTGATTTGGGTACTCAGTTCTCTAGGTTGTCAATTAGTATGTTTTAGATTTTCTAGCGGTGGTACATAGCCAGAGGTGGGGTATGGCTTTGGAACCGAGGGAGGGCAATTGCCAACTAATGATGGGAGGTGGGCACAATTTGTTGAGCAAGGTCTGGGGATTTTAACATACTACAATGCATAGGAAAGTCACACACAATATAGAATTCTAATATCCCAATGACAACTGCAGCCTCACTGAGAATTATGTCCATGTCTTTCAAATAATCCTCCTACAGATATTGCTGCTCTTGGACAAGCTATTAAAAGGCACTGTATGCTACTAAACTCAAAATTATACTCCCTGGCAAGTACTCAAAACATGTTTTAAGCTAATTCCTCTGATCATGGCATACAGCCTTGCTTAAATAACAATTTTCCTGTGGATGGAAATTTATCCATAGATACAATACAAGAGATTCACCTATCTTTCCTCCTACTATACCCACAAGTCAGTGACTGACAATAGCCACCTTGCTGCCATCTGTAGTATGTACATATCAGATATATTACTGCATATGCATACATGGTTCACACATAAGTAACAGTTCTGATTCTTGGATAAACCTGGAACTGATTTTTCATACATGGCCTTCTACATTAGTCTAACATCAGGACCTGGTATAATGACTCTGGCCTTATCCTTCAACTCATCCAAAGCTTCATTCATAAAATGTCTCTTCATTTCAAAATCCTCAACATTAGGGGACTCTCATTTCTTCTCTAGTTTATTATTATTACTATTCTGGGCTTTAAAAAATATTGCTACATTATCAAAATATTCCTTTGTTTTCAATCTGCAGTCCATATCACAATAGGGTGATATTTTGATGAATAAACCAAATCAATAGGTTGATCATTCTAAGAAATTGCTTTTTTTTTTGTAACTTAATCATTACTCTGTACCCCTCCATCCAATAAAAATATACCATGGCCACTGAGACTTTTGGGAGATCTAACAGTCAAATGCAGGGAATTTCAATCAAAATTTTGGTTTTGAAATTCATCATAGAGGTACCGTCTTGAAATTCAAAATGTTTGATAAGCAAGAGATAGGAATTCTGAAATTAAGAAGGCAAACCTTGTGCCAAGGGGTAGGAGGGAAGGACTGGAAGTATGGGATTAGCAGGTGTAAACTATTATATACAGGATGGATAAACAACAAGGTCCCACTGTATATGTACAGCACAGGCAACGATATCACTCTCCTGTGATAAGCCATAATTCTACGTGTGTAGAACTGAGTCACTGTGCTGTACAGCATAGATTGGTACAACACTGCACATTGATTATTTTTCAATTAAAAAATAATAAGTCAAAAGGCAAACTCTGAAGAAACAAGACATAAAGTTTATACCTTAGTCAGAGAAGAGAAAAGGCCAGACTACTTCATTCTGCTGCTGCTGCTGTTGCTAAGTCGCTTCAGTCGTGTCTGACTCCATGTGACCCCAGAGACAGCAGCCCACCAGGGTCCCCCATCCCTGGGATTCTCCAGGCAAGAACACTGGAGAGGTTTGCCACTGCCTTCTCCAACGCATGAAAGTGAAAAGTGAAAGGGAAGTTGCTCAGTCGTGTCCGACTCTTAGCGACCCCATGGACTGCAGCCTACCAGGCTCCTCCGTCCATGGGATTTGCCAGGCAAGAGTACTGGAGTGGGGTGCCATTGCCTTCTCCAACTTCATTCTGAGGACAAGACAAAGGGTTGCCCAGGCAAAGGAGAAAAAGAGGGAAACATTACCCAGGAGCCAGGCTGGTTGGGAAAGGGGTTAGAGGACTAGACTCTTCAAGTTACTGCAAAGAATTCAAGAAATATCACAGACTTTGATCAAGTGAAAGTCACCCATTGTAAGAACCAGGGAGCCATAAGGAAGCTAAGCCAGTGACCAAAACTATCCAACAAAGTATGGGAGCACCGCACCCCCACCCCCAACTTCACTCCTGCACCAAGGAGCTCTAATAATCATCCTACTTGTCACCAAGCAGCAGACCTCCCATGAGCAGCGTCCTGTACATCACTCATTGATGACTCAGCAAGAACTGTGTTGTCTTGCCTGGATCCCATTTTTTTTTTTGACCCACTCATGTGGACAATTGCCCTGTCACGAGCTTGGTTTAATTACAAGCAGAGAGCAGGATTTGGGACAACCAGAGGGAAAATGGTGATGTGAAAATGAGAAACAACAACACTTCTGTTTGCTAGGAATTCAATCCAGCCTGAAACCTTTTAGACTACTATCCCACAGTTCTTCTGCTCTTATACACAACTTGGCCAAGTGCATATTACCTTAGTACTACTAAGTACAAGATCAGAGTATTTCAACATTTTTTAAAATACAGCTTAAGACATAAAAATGGAGTGGTTCCGCGGAAGCACCACCTGGGGCTTCAGATCCCTTGCTGTTTTGGCCTCTTACCAGGCACCCTCACTGCCAGCTCAGGTGCCACCTATTATCTTTCTCTGAAAAGACACTCTGCTAACTATTCTAGAATTTTCTGCCAAGGACTTGCTTTTGCCTCTTAATGTGCAATGATGATTTCTAAATAGAAGGCTGTATTCCCACTGCACCAGAATCACCTGGAAAGTATTGTTTATGTCTTTATTGTCCCTACTCAGGAGACTGTGACCCACAGATCTGAGATAGGGCCCAGATATCTGTTTTCAAACAAGCTTCCCAGGTGACACAGATACTCAGGCAGGTTTCCAAGCCCCCTGAGATAAAGCCTACAGGTGGTGCTATTAAAATTTCTCAGAGACCCTCAAATGGC
The DNA here is from genome assembly GCA_006408695.1 of Aepyceros melampus. Lineage (NCBI taxonomy): Eukaryota > Metazoa > Chordata > Mammalia > Artiodactyla > Bovidae > Aepyceros > Aepyceros melampus. The sequence continues at coordinate 349,108 of SJXQ01006033.1, forward strand.
ACCAAAGCTTCACTGACCTTCTCTGGAGACGCTGACTTGATGCTTCATCTGATCACTTCCCAGAGGGCTCTTCAGCCTTCTTGTTGTGATTTATTTGGAAGCCAAGTTTTACAGTCGAGAGCAGACATGATTCCATGTCATCCTCCACCAATGTTTTCAAAAGCTACTCTAATGGTATGTTTCTTCCCCATCTCACTGTTCATTTTATCCTGTAGGTAGTATATGTGTATTTTACACTAAAATAAAGGCTTTTTCCTATTGAAGGCCCCATATCATCAGTCACCACTGAAGTTTTCGTTAGAGTGAAGATTAGAATAAGAAAGTTTTATAAACGGAATAATGCTGACGAGCTGCTCTGAAGCTTCTTTTTAATATGTTTTCTTTTTTCAAAGAGGTTATGGTTTGAAGCAGCCTTTGAAGTAAATGAACCCATTAATCAGGCACTAAAATGCTGCTACAGCAGTTTAAAACTATATCAAGAAAGTGTATTCTGGAAACCTTTTGCCAAAACTGTCCAGCTTGATTGATTGTTTTGCATATACGTGTATCTTTTGTTCCCCCAGTGCTGCTGTGTTCCTGACTACAGGCAATATTTATAGGGGAGAAGAGCGGAAAACAACACATCCACAAATATCCAATCTTTATGTGAATGGCTGTATGGTAAACCAAGCATTCCACAATGAATGGAGATGCATTTAGGCTGCACACACCTCAACCACAATAGCAAAGCAAGCCAACATTGTCTCTGGCCACTGCTGTGGATTCTCCTATGACCCCATCAATCTCTTCCTGCCCCGTGGTTCAGAACTCCCCCTCCTTACAAAGGCCATCTTCTGAGCTCAGCATCCTCACCTTCTGGAAACTTGCTCCAACCACCTAACCTAAGAGAGCAACCTCCAGTCCCAGCATGATAGCACTGTCTATTCTGACAACCTGTTCTTTTTTCTTCATAGCAGTTATCACCTTTTGTTTTTAATTACTGCTCTCATCCACCAGGATGCAAAATTTAAGAGCAATACCCTGCCTGTCTTGTCTTCATGGGATAACCAGAGTCAAGCTCAGTACATCATAGGCAATTAATAAATATCTATGGAACTTGATAGAAGCAGTCCAATGCACTGAAAATTAATTGGTCAAATATCTACTCTCCAAAAGTCCAAATACAACTTGATTTACTACTTGAAATTAAGATGGAAAAAATGGTAAAAAAAAAAAAAAAAAAAGAAGAAGAAGAAGAAGAAGTTAGAAGAGGGGTGGAAGAGAAAATGGCACACCAGGAGATCCAAAGGAATTCAATAGAAACAGAAAAAAATCCCCTTTGGACTTTTGAAATGCTATATAATGAAAACACACTTTTCTGAATATTAAATATATTTGTAAAAATATCAAACCATTCTATCAGCCAACAAATTGACTACTCTGTTAGGACCATCCACTCAGAATTAAGCACAGTGAGCTTTATAAAGATTTAATATGAGGATGTACATTTTCGGGTAAATTGTGAATTTGGGTAGGTTAGGCTAATGGGTCACTTGAAAGACATTGTTATTTAACAAATCAATTACTCAGCCTATTGATTTTAGTTTATTTAGCAAGAAACTTTTGGACCTTGAGCTTTATTATTCCCATCTTACAGTGGGTGAATCTGAGGTTCCCTAGCTTGCCCACGGATACATAAGCCGTAGGTGGAAGACCTGGCCTTCAGCTTGGAGTCTTTCAACATCTGGAGTCTGAGCCTTCAACACCAAGTGGTACTGCCTACCCAGCAGACCCTCAGCAGTCTAGGCTTTAGTATCGACGGTTCTGACACTTCTAGAATGCTTCTGCCAGATCGAGCTATGTAGTAACTTACAATTTGGATAATATAAGACAGGAATTTGAATCAAGGCTGCTTAGGGAGCAAGTAGGGTAGGCTGTGGAAGAATCTGAATGCTTATGAGACTTTATTTTCTGCTCGAGATTGCTCTAGAAGTCACGCTCATGAGGTATCTGAATTTTACTTGGAAAGTGTGCTATAGATGAGAGATTTTTATAAACCTGGGATGTATGAACATCATGCCAGGCATGTTCAGTGTCTCATGAAAGTCAACTTGAAGGTCCTCATGGATAAGAAGAGAATATACCGTACAATAGAAGCCTTGGGTATTTACAAATTTTCCACATTGGCCTCTTATTTTTCTGAGCAATTTTTCTGAGCAATAAGCAGGACGACTGGATAAGATAAAGCATACTGCAGAGCTGCAGATGAATCTGCTGCTGCTGCTGCTAAGTCGCTTCAGTCATGTCTGACTCTGTGAGACCCCATAGACGACAGCCCACCAGGCTCCTCTGTCCCTGGGATTCTCCAGGCAAGAATATTGGAGTGGGTTGCCATTTCCTTCTCCAATGCATGAAAGTGAGAGTGAAGTCGCTCAGTCATGCCTGACTGAGACTAAGATTATTTCTCCACATTTATCACATACTAGACATTTCTTTGCACCAACTTTTTAAATTATTATTATTATTATTTTATGTTTCAGTCCTTGGCTGAGAAGCTTGTAGGATCTTAGCTCCCTGATCAGGGATCGAACCTGCACCCCCTGAACTGAAAGGCAAAGTCCCAACCACTTGACCACCAGGGAAATTCCCTGTGCCAAACTTTTTAAGCATCCAAGTATCTCTGGGGGTTCTTAATCCTCACATTGGTTATTTTTGTTTGTTTTCTTGTTCTTTTAAAATGACAGAATTCAATTCTCTCATTTCATAGGTTTAAACTAAAGCCCCCAAATTTTAAATGATTTTCTCAAGGTCACTGAGCCCATCACTGGTGGAGTATGAATGTGAAACAGAGTCTTAACTTTCCCAGTCCAGAGTTCTCGTCTTTATACTATCAACAGTCCTTAAACATTTTTAAACAATGGAGCCATTTTTTTTCCTCTGAGCCAAATCTTATTTAACCTCAATATATGTAACTGATAAAGGCTGCATTTTATTAGTAGAAAATTATTTATGGGTATTATGTATAGCATTTACTTCTAACATCAAAGAGGAAAAATGAGATTTTTGGAAATTTTTGAAATCAGAAATTATGGATGCCACCAAATCAGTCTCAGCATGCAATGTCTCTTTATTCTATTTCACAGTACTGAGAAAATCTTGAATCAGAAAACTAATTGCAAGTGGTAACAGTTTTTAATAACTCACCTTGCAACCTCAGAATGCTCTTGAATCAAACTTTGCTCTCTAACCAAACTCTTGAAAAGGCTTTGGAAAACTCTGCCTGGAACATACTCTGGAAGTCACTGCAATTAAACTATGTTCCTTTTCCATCTTAGACACATCCCTGCCCATTACTTTATTCAGTTCAATACCAGAAGTCAGCAACAGACTAAATGTTAACTGAAAACAATTTTTTTTTAAAGGAGCCTGTCGGAAGATGGAAAAGGGGAAAAACAAAAAGAAGAGTTAACCTCAGAATGCTCTTGAATCAAACTTTGCTCTCTAACCAAACTCTTGAAAAGGCTTTGGAAAACTCTGCCTGGAACATACTCTGGAAGTCACTGCAATTAAACTATGTTCCTTTTCCATCTTAGACACATCCCTGCCCATTACTTTATTCAGTTCAATACCAGAAGTCAGCAACAGACTAAATGTTAACTGAAAACAATTTTTTTTTAAAGGAGCCTGTCGGAAGATGGAAAAGGGGAAAAACAAAAAGAAGAGTTCAGTTTTCACTCTAGCACAAATTCATTGAAAATTAAATCAGCAGATAAGCAGTGTGCCAAATGACTGATTAATCAAATGCATTGATTTACACAAAATGTGTTTCTTACGACTATATAGTTCAGAGCGTTTTTGTATTGAATGTGATGCTTTGAACAGCTTTGTGAAGACTTCTGCTAATTATCAGTGGAGTGGTTTTCATTTTGGTTTCAGAGAAGTGTTTTGAGGAAAGTACAATTGACTCTGCTCTATCAACCTACAACTCAACAGCAGGGAGGGAGACCTCCAGCCTGCAAAATTCACTCCTGGGCTGCCCACACAGGAGAGGGGGTTACTAACAGGCAGAGAAGACCATATTCCCATAACTTTCAACTTTCACTTTCAGAGAACCTGAAAAGCAGACGGGAAGAGCTACTGGGAGAGATGAGAGAACTGAAGTGAGAGGGTTCGGTGGGCAGAATCCAAAGGCCCCAGAATTCAGGAAAGTTCTAGCTCTTCACAGCACTCCTTGCTAGTTCCTCAAATATGAATGGATGTAAACTTCAAATGAAATCAGACTTCGGAAATAGGTAAAATTGCTGACCATAAGACATGCATTCCTGGGACTTCCCTGGCAGTCCAGTGGTTAAGACTTTGCCTGCCAATGCAGGGGGTGTAGGTTCGGATCCTGGTCAGGTAATTAAGATCCCACATGCCTCAGGGCCAAACAATCCAAAGCATAAAACAGAAGCAATATTGTAATAAATTTTTTAAGGCATTCATTCCTAAAACACTTGGAGAAAAATTAAGGTATTATTAAATCCTTCTCTCTACCCCTCAAGTCCAACTAGAGGCAAACCTTGGAATAAAACCAGATCTGATTCTTAGACTAATGCCATTTTTATTGCTTTTCTCAGTGAATATGCCTGTCTGGACATCTGCCTTCGTTGGCTCTTAAGAGATTTCACCCCAAAATAATACGAAAGTAAAACAAAATTATATCACCCAAGTTAATTAAGTGTCCTTTTAAAATGACTGAAGAAATAGACTCAAGCTTAAATCGGTCCAAAAGACATAACCCTCCTAAAAATGAAGTCCTTCTTAAAACCGAAATGTAGTCATCAGGTTTTTGGACACTTTTGTTTAAACATGCCTAATTTTGAGAGCTTTAGAGGTAGTTATGCTTTTTCCCATTCTTTGACGACTTCCTGCAAATGAGACATGCAGCCATTTTATAAAAATGATAAATTGGCCTGTTATAAGTGGCCCAGGATCCTATTCCTCATGTCTCTCTCTCCTCTCATGCCATATCACTTCCTGGAAGTATTAATAGTTGCATTTCATTTTCCTGTATAAATATTTAAGGACTGTAATTCTGCCCAGTTGACACTGGCAGTGCCTATGCACAGTGATGTTTCATTATCCGCTCCTCATATCAACATATCTTGTCAAACTTTGTTTCCAATAAATAGGGCAGGCTGTATTTGGAATATTTTAATAACCGAGCCCAGACATATTGCTTTCAATCATGGCCTGCTTACAAATCCCCAGCTAAGAGGTGCAGTTACATGGAACAATAACCCGTGAGCAGCGTGCCAATATATTTTCATTAGTCAATGACACCCAGCTGCAGAGAGAAATTAGGCTGTGTCCTTTAAAACTCATCGTTCCCTTGTGGCAGAACCACAGCCGGCCGGATTGGCTCCACCAAACCTTCCTGCCATTGTTCAGTCAACGCTCCAGCTGGGTTGTGTTCATCATAAACCCTAAGTCTGCAATTTTTCAATTCCATATTGGGCTCGGATTCAAAGCCTATTGTTCTGACATTACTGGCGCAGCAAACATGGAGAATGTCATTGAGTAGCTATTCTTGCAAGCACTTCTTCTCACCCTATCATCCTAGGTCATTTGGAAAAATAATTTCTCTGTGGGAACTTTGGGAACAGTGGTCTGGCATTACTTTGGACTTTTCCCCTAGTCTTCTATTTGTTTAACAATACTAGGAAAAGGAAGTCATTTTTCAGACTTTACAGATCAAAGTAGCCCCAATGGGGATACTAGAAAGGAAACACTTCAAATGGAAGCACTTTCTTTTTTGGAGGTGGGGGTGGGAGGGGTACGAGGCTTGCAGGATCTTATTTCCATGACCAAGGATCCAATCCAAGTCCCCAGCACTGGAAGCTCAAAATCCTAACCAATGGACCAGTAGCAGTTCTCAGAAGCACATTCTTATGTTTTCATCTTTGTTTGACCACTGGTTTGTTTGTGCTCTTTCATCAATCATCTTAAAAGCTAAGCTATTGAAACCACAGTTTTCCATAATAGGCAGATCACCATTTAGATCAATAAAACACCAACATCTCTCCTCTCTCCCTTCTTTTGTTCAGCTCACCACTCCATTTAGGACTCTTCCCACCCTGCACACTCACCTCAGCAAAGGCAGAGAGAGCCATGGCCCAGGGACCATGCCGGAAGCATCTTGTGAATGCCACCAGGAGTGATGGAAACCCCAGACAGATGGGCAGCCCGGCTTCTGAGGAAAGAGGCTGTTCTTACGCATGGTTTTAGTGACTCCACACGGGCTGCAAACCAGCCACAGAAAATTCCCAGACTTGCTGCGGATTTCCCTAGGCTCATGATGTCAGTCCTTACTGCTGGGTTCACAGTTTCTATGGCAGTGTTTCTCTATCCTGGCTGCACATCAGTACATCTGATTAAAAAAAAAAATACTGATGCTTGGGCCTCTCCTCTAGCAATTCAGATCCAATTGCTCTGGGGTGAAACTTGGATGTAGATATTTTTTTTTAATGCTCCCCAGATAACTCTAATGAGTGGCCCGGGTGAAGAAACACTGCTCAGAGGCATTTGTGACAACCGTGACTAAACACAGCCAAGTTCTGCTCCCTGAATTGGCGTGTCTATTTTTAGGCTATACTTTGACCAAATGTACCCAACTCTCAGAAGTCTCAGCAAAAAGAAATGAGAAACTGAGCTGCACACCTATACAGGGTTCACCTCAGACTGAAGTTTCATCACTGAGAGTTTTTCTAGCTTGGGTCATCCCAGGTCGATCATGTTCAAATAGCTACAAGGACTGGGAAAAATCAGGGGGGAAGTGCACAGGGAAGGAGAAAGCCCAGAACGGTGAGGGTCATGAACTAGAACGTGAAATGCCTGTCTAACAGGAGGCATGTGCTGTTCAGATCCAGTGGAGGGCTACCTTGTAAGAACATCAGCCTCATGCAGCCAAAGATCTTGATTTTTTTTTAAAAAAGAGAGAGACTAGAAAGGTGAATTTTTATGTGAGATCTTGCAATCTCAGAAAACTGGCTCACATTAAAAAAATATTGAGAGAGGTGTAAATAATCAAAGCATGTCAACATTGCCTTCAGGTACTGGCCAGTGACATGAGTTTTTCTAGCTTGGGTCATCCCAGGTCGATCATGTTCAAATAGCTACAAGGACTGGGAAAAATCAGGGGGGAAGTGCACAGGGAAGGAGAAAGCCCAGAACGGTGAGGGTCATGAACTAGAACGTGAAATGCCTGTCTAACAGGAGGCATGTGCTGTTCAGATCCAGTGGAGGGCTACCTTGTAAGAACATCAGCCTCATGCAGCCAAAGATCTTGATTTTTTTTTAAAAAAGAGAGAGACTAGAAAGGTGAATTTTTATGTGAGATCTTGCAATCTCAGAAAACTGGCTCACATTAAAAAAATATTGAGAGAGGTGTAAATAATCAAAGCATGTCAACATTGCCTTCAGGTACTGGCCAGTGACAAAACATATATTAAAAAATAAATAAATAAAACCACAACTGTCATAGCCTGTCTGAAGTATTACATCATTATTAGGAGCATCGACTGTTAAAGCTAGAAGAAAACTAAAAGAAGTTATTCAATCTAGTTATTTAAAAATAGTGAAAATGGGGGGGGGGGGATAAAGAAACTTAAGCCTTCAGAGGTCACGTGAACTAGCTCATGATGCTGCAATAGGATGCCAGGATTCCAGACACAGTCCAGGGTCTGTGCTGACATCAAAGGGAACCAGCCTTGATTCTGTAACTCTGGACATTTCTACACTGAAATGGCAAATGCCACCATTTGGATGATAAAAGTCATGACAGGTAAACCAAAGAGGTCATATCATTTGTATGGTAGGACTTCAACACCCATAATATTTTAAAGTATTAGGGCAAATACCTTCAGACTAGGATTTGTGCCGCATTTCAGGAAAGAACCTCTCTGGGGTATAAAAAGGAAACCCCTGCTATCAATCACTTGCTGGGCAAAGAAGTGTGTGAAAACATCCATAGGTCCCTTCGTTTACAATCCAAAGAAACAAAATATCATCAGATCAGTCACTCCTTGCTTCACATCATTCAGTGGCTTCCCAAAGCTCTAGAATAAAAGCCAAGTGAATACAAATTTACTGAGAGAATTTAGGTAAACAGAAAGACAAAGAGAAGTTGGTGGGAGGATGGGTTACAGACGTTTCTCACCTAATAGATGTTACCCTAAAATATATACTTTCAAGCCAAGTATGTATTACATTAAAGCCTACAAAATGATCACTATTGACCATTCTTTAGTTAAGTCGCTCAGTCGTGTCCAACTCTTTGCAACCCCATGGACTGTAGCCCACCAGGCTCCTCCGTCCATGGGATTCTCCAGGCAAGAATACTAGAGTGGGTTGCCATTTCCTTCTCCAGGGGATCTTCCCAACCCAGGTATTGAACCCAGGTCTCCCGCATTAGAGGCAGACACTTTAACCTCTTAGCCACCAGGGAAGAGCCCCATTGACCATTCTTTAACTCTTTAACTACAAAAATAGCAATTTCACATGATTCAATACAGAAGACTCAACATATAGATTCCAGCTTAACATTATTATCATTTAGTCCTCTTTGGGGAATTCTACACTGTTAACCTCTTCTCCTCCTTCCTGAAACACTCTTGTCTGCTTCCATGATGCCCTGCTTTTCTGGTTTGCCTCCTCATTCACTGGAAACTGCTCTTCTAGCTCCTTTCCTGGCCCTTCCTTTCTATCAGAACTCTAAAGATCAAATCCCTAGACTTGGGAAAGGTTTGGCTTCTTTTCTAAGCATTGGCCTGTAGTTTATTTAAAATATCTACTTGCAGATAATGTCCAAAGTTATGTCTCTTGCAAAAATCTTTGTAACCACCAGTCTGATACATGCAATTGGTAACCTAGATATCTTCTCCCATCTCATCCTCTTTTGCCCCCTTCTCTCCTGCCCTCAATCTTTCCCAGCATCACAGTCTTTTCCAACAAGTTGCCTCTTCGATGGTTGGATGGCATCACCAACTCAATGGACATGAGTTTGAGCAAACTATGGGAGTGGAGGACAGAGGAGCCTGACATGAAGCAGTCCATGGGGTCGCAAAGAGTCAGATGTGACTTAGTGACTAAACAACAACATCTTCTCCCAGGCATATCATGTTCAAGATCAGCCGTTGGTCCTTTCTGAAATCTTCCCCACCTTTCTTCCCCATTTCAATAAATGCTACTTTCAGCCACCATGCTGCTTAAGCCAGAAAATGTGAACCCCTTCTCAACGCCTCCCACACAGTGACCAAATCCTGATAAGTTCTAAATACAGGATAGCAAACAAATATGCTTCTTTTCATCTCTAATGCATTCACCATAGACCAACACACCTCTGGTTGGAATACTGGGTTGGCCAAATACTTGGTTCAGGCTTTTCATACCATCTTTCAGAAAAACCTAAATGAACTGTTTGGCCAACCCAATACTCCAGTATCTCCCTAACTGACCTGTTTCCATGCTTCCGGTCTCTGATACAAACTAATCACCATGACCAAATGGTCATATATGACATGGCTCCTGACACTTCCCCAGCCCCATCTCTCTGTCTATCCCCCTCACTCTCCATACTAATCACATTGGTTTTCTTTTAGTTCTTCAAATAAACCAATGTCTTTCCTGATTTTAGGCCTTTCCTCATGACAATTTCTCTGCCTGGAAAGTTCTTCCCAGGCTTCCCTGGTGGCTCAGTGGTTAAAGAAACCACCTGCCAATGCAAAAGACAGAGTTTCAATCCCTGATTGAATGTATGCTCCCACATGCTGTGCAGAAACTAAGCCTGAGCACCACAACTACTGAGCCTGTGCTCTCGAGTCTGAGAGCCACAATTATTGAGCCCAAGCACCACAACTACATAAGCCTGCAAGCCCTGGAGCCTGTGCATTACAACTAGAGAGGGGCTCTTGCTCTCTGCAATGAGAGGAAGCCCAGGCAACAGTAAAGGCCCCACACAGCCCAAAATAAATAAGATGATATTTTAAAAAACATTCTTCCTGCCTTGACCACTTCATTACTCTATCACCTTCATTTAAATGAAATGGGTTAGTCACTCAGTTTCTGTTCGAGTGAAATAGTAGACCTAAGCCCTGAAACCCTGGACTCCCAAGTCGAGAAACTTGAGTGTATGCCCTAGGTCTGTGGAAGGTTTGTCATAAGTTGGCTCAATGGTAAAGAAAGAGGTGAACTGAATGCCCTACCAGGGCTCAACATTAGAGTATTGCAAATTTCTGTCTTACAGATGAAGAAACCAAGGCCAAGAGTCAATTTACCACAGTACAATAAACAGTTCTTTCATTGGGCAAACTTATTGCTAATATAATGTGGACACTATTGGCCTTTGCAGCTGAACAGATTGTTTTGTACTAAGGGAAGAAAAAAGATGGGCATATTTAACTAGGATAGTAATTCAAAATGTATGCATTAGTATGGAGATAGGAAGTAACAGTAAATGAAGAAATGAGGATGATTAGTTAAATGTCATAGGGAACTGGAATGCAAAAGTAGGAAGTCAAGATATACCTGAAGTAACAGGCAAGTTAGGCCTTAAAGTACAAAATGAAGCAGGGTAAAGGATAAGAAAGTTTTTCTTTTATTTATTTATTTATTTTTACTTTACAATATTGAATTGGTTTTGCCATACTTCAACATGAATCTGCCACGAGAACACACTGGTCATAGCAAACACCTTCTTCCAACAACACAAGAGACAAATCTACACATCAACACCACCAGATGGTCAACACCGAAATCAGATTGATTACATTCTTTGCAGCTGAAGATGGAGAAGCTCTATACAGTCAGCATAAATAAGACCTGGAGCTGACTGGCTCAGATCATGAACTCCTTATTGTCAAATTCAGACTTAAGTTGAAGAAAGTTGGGAAAACCACTAGGTCATTCAGGTATGACCTAAATCAAATCCCTTATGATTATATAGTGGAAGTGAAAATAGATTCAAGGGATTTGATCTAACAGACAGAATGCCTGAAGAACTATGGACAGAGGTTCATAACACTGCAGGAGGCGGTAATCAAAACCATCCCTAAGAAAAAGAAATGCAAAAAGACAAAATGATTGTCTGAGGAGGGCTTACAAAAAGCTGTGAAAAGAAGAGAAGTGAAAGTCAAAGGAGAAAAGGAAACATATACCCATCTGAATGCAGAGTTCTAAAGGATAGCAAGAAGAGATAAAAAAGCCTCCCTAAATAAATATGCAAAGAAATAGAGGAAAACAATAGAATGGGAAAGACCAGAGATCTTTTCAAGAAAACTAGAGATACCAAGGGAACATTTCATGCAAACATGGGCACAATAAAGGACAGAAATGGCATGGACCTAACAAAAGCAGGAGATATTAAGAAGAGGTGGCAAGAATATAGAGAAGAACTATACAAAAAAGATCTTTATGATCCAGATAACCACAATGCTGTGATCACTGAAAAAGAGCCAGATATCCAGGAGTGCAAAGTCAGGTGGATCTTAGGAAGCATCACTATGAACAAAGCTAGTGGAGGTGATGGAATTCCAGTTGAGCTATTTCAAATCCTAAAAGATGATGCTGTGAAAGTGCTGCACTCAATATGCCAGCAAATTTGGAAAACTCAGCAGTGGCTACAGGACTGGAAAAGGTCAGTTTTCATTCCACTCTCAAAGAAAGGCAATGCCAAAGAATATTCAAACTACTGCACAATTGCAGTCATTTCACAGGCCAGCAAAGTAATGTTCAAAATTTTCCAAGCTAGACTTCAACAGTACATGAACCAAGAACTTCCAGATGTTCAAGTTGGATTTAGAAAAGGCAGAGAAGCCAGAGATCAAATTGCCAACATCCGCTGGATCATCAAAAAAGCAAGAGAGTTCCAGAAAAACATCTACTTCTGATTCACGGACTACACTTTGACTGTGTGGATCACCACAAACTGTGGAAAATTCTGAGAGAGATGGGAATACCAGACCACCTGACCTGCCTTTGAGAATTCTGTATGCAGGCCAGGAAGCAACAGTTAGAACTGGACATGGAACAACAGACTGGTTCCAAATAGGAAAAGGAGTACGTCAAGGCTGTATAATGTCACCGTGCTTATTTAACTTCTATGCAGAGTACATCATGAGAAACGCTGGGCTGGATGAATCACAAGCTGGAATCAAGATTGCCAGGGGAAATATCAATAACCTCAGATATGCAGATGACACCACCCTTATGGCAGAAAGTGAAGAGGAACTAAAGAGGTTCTTGATTTAAGTGAAAGAGAAGAGTGAAAAAGCTGGCTTAAAGTTCAACGTTCAAAAAACTAAGATCATGGCATCTGGTCCCATCACTTCATGGCAAATAGATGGGGAAAAAAATGGAAACAGTGACAGACTTTGTTTTCTTGGGCTCCAAAATCACAGCAGACCATGACTGCATCCATGAAAATAAAAGATGCTTGCTCCTTGGAAGAAAAGCTATGACCAACCTAGACAGCATATTCAAAAGCAGATACATTACTTAGCCACCAAAGTCTGTATAGTCAAAGCTACGGCTTTTCCTGTAGTCATGTTGGACCATAAAGAAGGCCTAGTGTCAAAGAATTGATGCTTTTGAACTGTGGTGTTGGAGAAGACTCTTGAGAGTCCCTTGGACTGCAAGGAGATCAAACCAGTCCATCCTAAAGGAAATCAATCCTGAATATTCATTGGAAGGACTAATGCTGATGCTGAAGCTCCAATACTGTGGCCACCTGATGCGAAGAGCTGACTCATTAGAAAAGACCCTGTTCCTGGGAAAGACTGAAGGCAGGAGGAGAAGGAGACGACAGAGGATGAGATGATGGATGGCATCACTGACTCAATGGACATAAGTTTGAGCAAGCTCTGGGAGATGGTGAAGGACAGGGAAGCCTGGCATGCTGCATTCTAAGGAATGCAATCCTAAGGGATTGCAAAGAATTGGACGTGACAGAGTGACTAAACAACAACAACCACGAAAAAAAAATATAGTTTATAGCAATAGAACATTAAGTACAGATGTATACGTTGCTCGTAAAATCATTTCCCTGATCGATAAGTTCTAAATCTTCCAATGTCACGGTACTTTTACCAGTAAACTGGTTCAATGACCAACAGGAGTTGGAACACAAATGTTTATCTTCCTAGGAGACAGGAAGCAGATGCTGCATGTAGGTCCCAGGCAATCTCCTGACACAAATAACTCTGATCAAAGAATGTGTTTCTTATTTAAATCAAGGTTATTAAACTTAAATAAGAGAGGAAAACATCTTAGGGAAGAAAAAAACTGTTGGCTGAGATAGGTGGCTAAGATATAGACTAAATGAATCACTTCCCCAGAGATCCTAAAAATTCAAGATGGTAAGTCTGGGGACAGAGGGATAATATGGCAAGTGGCTCAGCTGATGTCTTCATTTAATTTCTAGGACAAGAGTATATTTCCTAGACATCTCAAAAGGTAGTACAGAAGAAAGCCAAATGTTTATTGTATCAACACACCCTGTGTGACACCTTCACGGTAAGTATACACAGAGCTAGTTAGCAAAAAACAATTTAAAGATATGAAGTCTACAACAAAAACCACAGGAAACATTCATTTACATAGTTTAATTGGCACCAACTTATGAAAATTTAAATTTCATCCTCTTTCATAATTAAGCTATGTAGAATCCATCAGATGCTGTAAATGTGGGCCACCTTATTCAGAACACAAGGGATAAAATTGAACAGAAATATTTTAAATAGAAATCTGAAGGAGGATGAAAAAGATTTAACTGTTATAAAGTCTTATTTATGAAAGTGTATTTGAAATCTACAGAACGTAGCACAATTCTTCCGTCTTTGAAACAATCATGGAGAATAGAAAGTTTATTTTTGAAGAAAATAATTAACCTGGATACAAAATAGTCACTTTTAAGAGTTTTTTGAAATGCAATTCTTTTCATATGTAAGGTTCAATTATCTCTTCTAACCCCACCTCTTTGCTTTCAAAGTCCAATCTATCCTCCACCCATAAAAATATGGAAACAATCAACTATCTTGAATTATAAACAAAAGGAAGAATTTTTTAAATTTTCAAATTACCAAAACTTAAAAAAAAATGCCAAAGCTTGTGAGGGTCCAAGGAAGCCAAACTCTCATCCAGTCCTGGGAAGAATGGTGGGGATTTGGAAATATATCAAAAGAAAGTGTGTCTCACTTATGTCTGACTCTTTGCAACCCCATGGACTGCAGCCAACCAGGCTCTTCTTTCCATGGAATTCTCTAGGCAAGAATACTGGAGTGGGTTGCCATTCCCTTCTCTACGGGATCTTCCCAACCCAGGGATCAAAGCTGGGTCTCCTGAACTGTAGGCAGATTCTTTACTGTCTGAGCCACCAGGGAAGTCCAATATATCAGAACACTTACAAGAACTCATATTCTTGGACTTAATAGTTACATTTCTGGAAAGCTATATAAAAAGAATCTGACTAAGAGAAAACAACTTTTTGAGAATAAAGATGCTTATTTCCATGTAATTGATATAGGAAAACAGGAATTACTGATATGTCCAACAATCAGTTCAGTTCACTTCAATCATTCAGTCGTGTCCAACTCTTTGCAACCCCATGAATCGCAGCACGCTAGGCCTCCCTGTCCATCACCAACTCCTGGACTTTACCCAAACTCATATCCATCGAGTCAGTAATGCCATCCAGCCATCTCATCCTTTGCCGTCCACTTCCCCTCCTGCCCCCTAATCCCTACCAGCATCAGGGTCTTTTCTAATGAGTCAACTCTTCGCATGAGGTGGCCAAATATTGGAATTTCAGCATCAGCATCAGTCCTTCCAATGAACACCCAGGGTTCATCTCCTTTAGGATGGACTGGTTGGATCTCCTTGCAGTCCAAGGGACTCTCAAGAGTCTTCTCCAACACCACAGTTCAAAAGCATCAATTCTTCAGCGCTCAGCTTTCTTCACCATCTAACTCTCACATCCATACATGACTACTGGAAAAACCATAGCTTTGACTAGACGGACCTTTGTTGGTAAAGTAATGTCTCTGCTTTTGAATATGCTATCTAGCTTTGTCACAATTTTCCTTCCAAGGAGTGAGTGTCTTTTAATTTCATGGCTGCAATCACCATCTGCAGTGATTTTGAGGCCCAAGAAAATACAGTCAGCCACTGTTTGCACTGTTTCCCCATCTATTTGCCGTGAAGTGATGGGACCAGATGCAATGATCTTTCTGAAAGTTGAGCTTTAAGTCAACTTTTTCACTCTCCTCTTTCACTTTCATCAAGAGGCTTTTTAGTTCCTCTTCACTTCTGCCATAAGGGTGGTGTCATCTGCATATCTGAGGTTATTGATATTTCTCCCAGCAATCTTGATTCCAGCTTGTGTTTCTTCCAGTCCAGTGTTTCTCATGATGTACTCTGCATAGAAGTTAAATAAGCAGGAGGACAATATACAGTCTTGACGTACTCCTTTTCCTATCTGAAACCAGTCTGTTGTTCCATGTCCAGTTCTAACTGTTGCTTCCTGACCTGCATACAGATTTCTCAAGAGGCAGGTCAGGTGGTCTGGTATGCCCATCTCTTTCAGAATTTTCCACAGTTTCTTGTGATCCACACAGTCAAAGGCTTTGGCATAGTCAACAAAGCAGAAATAGATGTTTTTCTGGAACTCTCTTGCTTTTTCCATGATCCAGCGGATGTTGGCAATTTGATCTCTGGT
>SJXQ01006033.1:366180-388354 GCA_006408695.1 Aepyceros melampus
GTTCATGATCTGAGCCACAGTCAGTTCCTGGTCTTATTTTTACTGACTGTATAGAGCTTCTCCATCTTTGACTGCAAAGAATATAATCAATCTGATTTTGGTGTTGACCATCTGGTGATGTCCATGTGTAGAGTCTTCTCTTGTGTAGCTGGAAGAGGGTGTTTGCTGTGACCAGTGTGTTCTCTTGGCAAAACTCTATTAGCTTTTGCCCTGCTTCATTCCGCATTCCAAGGCCAAATTTGCCTGTTACTCCAGGTGTTTACAACAATAGGGAAGTTGAACTTATGGTATATCAAAAATTGTCATTTTAATATTTTCTTCTCCCAAGTTCTTATGCTTTAAGATTTTTATATGCTGCATCACATATGTAATGCTGTTTATATTTTAGATTGCTGCTTTTCTTTTATATTGCTGAATTATTTTTAAGTTATCTATCTACAGGGAAGTCTTGGTTTTGGTAGATACTTAAGAAAATTCTGTAAGGCTATATTCTCACAGTTGGAAGCAACAATGGGATTATGACTGTGGATCCTGTCACCAAAGGAAAGTGAGGTGAGACACACTTGAGAAGAAATGCCCAATCCTCCGAAGATCAGGGGTTCTCCGAGATTGCTGAGCTCTTCACCAGAGCTGACAAGGCTGCTTCTCATGTCAGACGGGAAAGGTGCATGTATTGATTACATCCTCCCCTAAGGAAACACTATGGAATTAGAGCAGATTTGAACTTAGAGAGTTTCACAAGTAAAGCAATTCCAGTCTAGCCAGCAGACTGAGCAAATGGGTGCTATGGACTTAGGAACATGGATACATTTGTGATTGCACCTTAAGAATGCCTGAGACTGCCAAGTAGGTCAGAGATGGACATTGTAGGGAGGAGGCAATCAACACAGTCAAGGCTCAGAGATGTGAAAAAGGCAATGTGTTTAGTTTTGTTAGAGTGTAAACAGGAACTGCAAAATGAGAGATGAGGCATAGAAAAAGGTAAGGAGCCAATCCTGGAAGGTTTGCTGGGCCATATTGAGGAACTAGAGATAAAGAGCTACAGTGATCTTTCAATCATGAGAGAAACATGACCAGATGTGTTGCTCAGAAGTGTGTCAGAAGAGAAGGGTAACACTAGAGGCAGAAAAACCTGATCAAAGACATGATAAGAATTACTGCAGGTTGGATGCCTCTTCAGGGCTTGAAAGACATAAAGCAGGTTCAGAAGAAGATTTAGTGAGTTATATAAAACCAAAGGAAAATGCACATTTGTATTTCCACCAAAAGGATCAGGGATTGAAGAGCTATGAGCATGGCAGTAAAAAATCTTGTTAGCATTTGAAAACATGAAACCTCCGACGTTTATCTACTTAAATTGGTGGTGGCTGTAATGTATGTCCATAAGTTTTCTGATCCTCCTTCAAAAAGATGGAAGTTATTTCTGCGCCCCATGAATTTGGCAAGTCTTGGCAAATCTCTTTAAACAAATAAAATGCATCAGACCTACAACATCCAAGACTAGAACATAAAAGTTAGCATGACATGTAGCACCCTTTCCCTTGAGATTCAGCCACTAAGCTGTGAGGAAGCCCAGGCAACGTGGACAGACCATTTGTTCAAGCCCTGTTCTCTAACAATAGCTCAGCTGACATCCTGGTAGACAGTCAGCCTCCACCTGAAAGCCCATGACTGAAGAAAAGATTTGTGCTGACTCTAACCCCACCCACTAAAACTGCATGAGAAACCTCAAGTGAGAACTGCCCAGCTGAGTTCAGTCAGCTCCTCCAACACTCCTCAAACTGTGCAAAGTAATATCAAACAAAAAATGATAAAATATTTAAAAATATAAAATAATTTGGAGGTTGATTTGTTATGCACTGAAAGATAACCAGGACATATGCCATATCTGTTTCTTTTAAATTGACAAGAATCTGTGGACTTGTTTTCAGGGACAGGACAGAATGTAGGGAATTGAGCAGTACTGACCCTCAGGTCAAGTAACAGGGAGGGAACACAGCCCTGCCCATCAACAGAAAATTGGAGTAAAGATTTACTGAGCATGGCCCTGTCCATCAGAACAAGACCCAGTTTCCCCCTCAGTCAGTCTCTTCCATCAGAAGCTTCCAGAAGCCTCTTATCCTTATCTGTCAGAGGGCAGACAGAATGAAAAACACAATCAGAGAAAACTAACCAATCTGATCACATGGACCACAGCCTGGTCTAACTCTATGAAACTATGAGCGATGCCATGTAGGGCCACCCAAGATGGACCGGTCATGATGGAGAGTTCTGACAAAATGTGGTCCACTGGAGAAGGGAACAGCAAACCACTTCAGTATTCTTGCCTCATGAACAGTATGAACCCCATGGACACTATGAAAAGGCAAAAAGATAGGACACTGAAAGATGAACTCCCCAGGTTGGTAGGTGCCCAATATGCTACTGGAGATCAGTGGAGAAATAACTCCAGAAAGAATGAAGAGACAGAGCCCAAGTAAAAACAATACCCAGTTGTGGATGTGACTGGTGATGGAAGTAAAGTCTGATGCCATAAAGAGCAATATTGCATAGGAACCTGGAATGTTAGGTTTATGAATCAAGGCAAACTGGAAAGCCTCATGAACAGTATGAACCCCATGGACACTATGAAAAGGCAAAAAGATAGGACACTGAAAGATGAACTCCCCAGGTTGGTAGGTGCCCAATATGCTACTGGAGATCAGTGGAGAAATAACTCCAGAAAGAATGAAGAGACAGAGCCCAAGTAAAAACAATACCCAGTTGTGGATGTGACTGGTGATGGAAGTAAAGTCTGATGCCATAAAGAGCAATATTGCATAGGAACCTGGAATGTTAGGTTTATGAATCAAGGCAAACTGGAAGTGGTCAAACAGGAGATGGCAAGATTGAACATTGAAATTTTAGGAATCAGTGAACTAAAATGGACTGAAATGGGTGAATTTAATTCAGATGACCATTAAATCTACTACAATGGGCAACAATCCCTTAGAAGAAATGGAGTAGCCATCATAGTCAACAAAAGAGTCCAAATGTAGTACTTAGATGCAATCTCAAAAATGACAGAATAATCTCTGTTCATTTCTAAGGCAAGCCATTTGATATCAGAGTAATCCAAGTCTATGCCACAACCAGTAATGCGGAAGAAGTTGAAGTTGAATGGTTCTGTGAACACCTACAAGACCTTCTAGAGCTAACACCCAAAAAAGATGTCCTTTTCAATATA
This sequence comes from Aepyceros melampus, assembly GCA_006408695.1. Classification (NCBI taxonomy): domain Eukaryota; kingdom Metazoa; phylum Chordata; class Mammalia; order Artiodactyla; family Bovidae; genus Aepyceros; species Aepyceros melampus. The sequence goes on from SJXQ01006033.1 coordinate 369,407, forward strand.
GGGGACTGGAATGCAAAAGTAGGAAGTCAAGAGATACCTGGAGTAACAGGCAAATTTGGCCTTGGAGTACAGAACAAAGCAGGTCAAAGGCTAACAGAGTTATGCCAAGAGAGAGCACTGGTCATACCAAACACCCTCTTCCAAAACACAACATAAGACTCTACACAAGGACATCACCAGATGGTCAATACTGAAATCAGATTGATTTTATTCTTTGCAGTCAAAGAAGAAGAAGCTCTAAATAGTCAGCACAAATAAGACCAGGAGCTGACTGTGGCTCAGATCATGAGCTCCTTATTGCCAAATTCAGACTTAAGTTGAAGAAAGTACGGAAAACCACTAGACCATTCAGGTAAGACCTAACAGTGGAAGTGACAAATAGATTCAAGGATTCAGGGAATTAGGTCTGATAGACAGAGTGCCTGAAGAACTACGGACAGAGGTTTGTGGCATTGTACAGGAGGCCATGATCAAGACCATTCCCAAGAAAAAGAAATGCAAAAAGGCAAAATGGCTGTCTGAGAAGGCCTTACAAATAGCTGAGAAAATAAAAGACATGAAAGGTAATGGATAAAAGGAAAGACACCCATTTGAATGCAGAGATCCAAAGAATAGCAAGGAGAGATAAGAAAGTCTTCCTTAGTAATCAATGCAAAGAAATAGAGGAAAACAATAGAATGAGAAAGACTAGAGATCACTTCAAGAAAATTAGAAATACCAAGGGAACATCTCATGCAAGGATGGGCACAATAAAGGACAGAAATGGTAAGGACCTAACAGAAGCAAGAGATATTAAGAAGAGGTGGCAAGAATACACAGAAAAACTATACAAAAAAGATCTTCATGACCCAGATAACCATGATGGTGTGATCACTCACCTAGAACCAGACATCCTGGACTGTAAAGTCAAGTGGGCCTTAGGAAGCATCACAATGAACAAAGCTAGTGGATGTGATAGAATTCCAGTTGAGTTATTACAAATCCTAAACGATGATGCTATTAAAGTTCTACATTCACTATGCCAGCAAATTGGGAAAACTCAGCAGTGGCCACAGGACTGGAAAAGGTCAGTTTTCATTCCAATCCCAAAGAAAGGTAATGCCAAAGAATATTCAAACTACCACACAATTGCACTCATCTCACACGCTAGCAAAGTAATGCTCAAATTCTCCAAGCCAAGCTTCAACAGTACATGAACCATGAACTTCTAGATGTTCAAACTCAATTTAGAAAAGGCAGAGGAACCAGAAATAAAATTGCCAAAATCCGTTGAATCATTGAAAAAGCAAGAGAGTTCCAGAAAAACATTTACTTCTGCTTTATTGACTACGCCAAAGCATTTGACTGTGTGGATTCAAACTGTAGAAAATTCTTGAAGAGATGGGAATACCAGACCACCTGACCTGCCTACTGAGAAATCTGTATGCAGGTCAAGAAGCAACAGTTAGAACTAGACATGGAACAACAGACTGGTTCCAAATAGGGAAAGGAGTACGTTGAGGCTGTATATTGTCATCCTGTTTATTTAACTTATATGTAGAGTACATAATGAGAAATGCTGAGCTGGATGAAGCACAAGCTGGAATCAAGATTGCCAGTAGAAATATCAGTAACCTCAGATATGCAGATGACACCACCCTTATGGCAGAAAGCAAGGAAGAACTAAGGAGCCTCTTGATGAAAGTGAAAGAAGAAAGTTAAAAACTTGGCTTAAAACTCAACATTCAGAAAATTAAGATCATGGCATCCAGTCCCACCACTTCATGGCAAATAGATGGGGAAACCATGGAAAAAGTGACAGACTTTATTTTCTCGGGGTCCAAAATCACTCTAGATGGTGACTGCAGCCATGAAATTAAAAGACACTTGCTCCTTGGAAGAAAATTTATGAGCAACCTAGATAGCATATTAACAAGCAGAGACATTACTTTGCCAACAAAGTTCCATCTAGTCAAAACCATGGTTTTTCCACTTGTCATATATGGACATGAGAGTTGGACTATAAAGAAACTTGAGTGCCAAAGAATTGATGCTTTTGAACTGTGGTGTTGGAGAAGACTCTTGAGAGTCCCTTGGACTGCAAGGAGATCCAACTAGTCCATCCTAAAGGAAATCAGTCCTGAATATTCATTGGAAGGACTGATGCTGAAGCTGAAACTCCAATACTTTGGCCACTTGATGCAAAGAATGACTGATTTGAAAAGACCCTGATGGTGGGAATTACTGAAGGCGAGAGGAGAAAAGGACAACAGAGGATGAGATGGTTGGATGGCATCACTGACTTGATCGACATGAGTTGGAATAAGCTCCAAGAGTTGGTGATGGACAAGGGAGGGGAGACTGGTGCCCTGCAGTCCATGTGGGTGCAAAGAGTAGGACATGACTGAGCGACTGAACTGAACTGAACTGAATGTCAAGCTTAGTGACAGTAGAACTGTAAGGAAAACAATGGCACCTGGGGCTTATAAGAGATCTTAATGCTAGAAATTTGAAGCCTTTAACAAAAGAAACACACAAAGAACATGTTTATCAAAGTTTGAATGTGAAAGTATTAATTGCTCAGCCGTGTCTGACTCTGCAATCCCATGGACTGTATCACCTGCCAGGCTCCTCTGTCCCTGGAATTTTCCAGGGAAGAATACTGGAGTGGGTTGCCATTCCCTTCTCCAGGAGATCTTCCTGACCCAGGGATCAAACCCAGGTCTCCTGTATTGCAGGCAGATTCTTTACTGTCTGAGCCACCAGGGAAGCCAAACTTAAGGTAATGCAAAGGAGGTATAACTAACTCTTTAATGGTTAACTTAAAATTCAGTAGCAGTTTGATCTTAGCTTAACAGAAAATGCTCCTGCTACAGAATACTTTAAAAGTTTGGTATATAAACTTATGTGTAAATAGGTCGCTCAGATGGTAAAGAATCTGCCTCCAGTGCAAGAGACCTGGATTCAATCGCTGGGTGAGGAAGATCCCTTGAAAAGGGAATGGCTCTCCACTCCAGTATTCTTGCCTGGGACATCCCATGAACAGAGGAGCCTGGAGAGCTACAGTCCATGGGTTCAAAAACAGTTGGACATGAATGAGCAACTAACACATACACACATATATATGCACACACATATACACCTACACAAACACACCTCCCTGATAGAAGGTAGCTAGATACAAGGAGTCACTAGATGAGTTGATGAGCTAGTAAGAAAATGAAGTCTTCATGGCCAAAAAGAAGCAAAAGCAAGAATCCAGAGAGGTAGCAAAATGCTAAGGTCAACAGCAGCCCTAAGCTTATCTGCAGAGCTGTCTAGAGCTTTGGGTTTTAAAGGAACAATGACTGATTGGGCCCTAGCAAAGAGAAGTGTTGAATGGTTTCCTTTGTGATGCCTGGTCCCTCAGGAGCTATACTTATTGTGAAAGGTGGAAATATTTCAGCTCACAAAACAAAGTCATTTGCCTTTTTTAGTCGTTTCTTTGGTGGTGGAGGTGGCAGGTCTCTCCTGATAATCTATTGATACAACTGTAAGCTGGTGCTCATGCAAAATTGGCTCTAGAAATCACACAACTTCCAAGAACTGAAAAAACACAGGTCAAGATTTATTTAAAGAGATTCAGAAATCTCACAAAAGTAAACATCACTGCTTTCTGGAAGAAAGTACATGGAACTCAGGTTTGAAACAGTTCTCACAGGTGACAGTTTCTACTTCATGACCCAGATAATCACGATGGTGTGATCACTCATCTAGAACCAGACATCCTGGAATGTGAAGTCAAGTGAGCCTTAGAAAGCATCACTACGAACAAAGCTAGTGGAGGTGATGGAATTCCAGTGGAGCTATTTCAAATCCTGAAAGACGATGCTGGGAAAGTGCTATACTCAATATGCCAGGGAACTTGGAAAACTCAGCAGTGGCCACAGGACTGGAAAAGGTCAGTTTTCATTCCAATCCCAAAGAAAGGTAATGCCAAAAAATGCTCAAATTATCACACAATTGCACTCATCTCACATACTAGTAAAGTAATGCTCAAAATTCTCCAAGCCAAGCTTCAGCAATACGTGAACCATGAAATTTCTTATGTTCAAGCTGGTTTTAGAAAAGGCACAGGAACCAGACATCAAATTGCCAACATCGCTGGATCATGGAAAAAGTAAGAGAGTTCCATAAAAACATCTATTTCTGCTTTATTGACTATGCCAAAGCCTTTGACTGGGTGGATCACAATAAACTGTGGAAAATTCTGAGAGAGATGGGAATACCAGACCACCTAACCTGCCTCTTGAGAAATCTGTATGCAGGTCAGAAAGCAAGAGTTAGAACTGGACATGGAACAACAGATTGGTTNTCAAATGCATCTCTTGATTCAATACTATTTTAATAAAAATCCTAACAAATTTTTCAGAGATATTTAACAAGCTGACTCTAAGATTTATATTGAAGAACAACAGACCAAGACACATCTGAAGAAAAACAAGGTGTAGGAACTCAGTCATGAAAATTTTTTATAAATTATAGCAATTAAAACATTGTGCTTTTGGTGTATGAATAGGCCAACTGATCCTAATAACAAAACAGATAATCTAGAAAAAGACTCATGCCTAAATGGAAACCTGGTACATGACCAAAGGGTCGTGAGAAATTGGGGAATAGATTGCACTCTTGGACAAATATGTTGAAACGGTTATACATGAGGAAGAAAATAAAATTGAATTTCTTTGTTGAAAAAAAGAAATCAATTCTGCATAATACAGGTACTTAAATGTGAAAGGTGATAACCTTAAAATACTTCAAAAAAAGTATTAGAGACTATCCTTATGCCACTAGGGTAAAAAAAAAAAAAAGATTTACTAAGCAAGATCACAAAATATAATACCAACCACTCAAAGCTAAAACAATCAAAACAAAGCAAATTAAAAACACCTTCCCACTTTTGAATATCACATCATAAGAAGAACATCAGATGGACTCATATCCACATATGGATAATCAGCATGAGGCATTGTGAGAGGCCTGGAGATCTCACATATACATATAGAGTGGTTGGGATTTTTTTTTTTTTTTGGACCCACCATGCCACTTGTGTAGGACTTCCCTGGTGGCTCAGACGGTAAAGCGTCTGCCTACAATGTGGGAGACCCAGGTTCAATCCCTGGGTCAGGAAGATGATCTGGAGAAGGAAATGGCAACCCACTCCAGTATTCTTTCCTAGGAAATCCATGGACAGAGGAGCCTCGCGGGCTACAGTCCATGGGGTCGCAGAGAGTTGGACAGGACTTAGTGACTGAGCATACAACAGCAACATTCAGAAGGCTTGATGTACACTGGGGGATAGGAATTTATGACCACACATCTCCAGTTTCCTCTCTTCTCCTGGGAGGGACCAGTATGGAAAGAACTCTTTGGTTTTCTCTCTCCAAACCACCCCTCTGCAGTAGAGGAGATGAGGAAGAAGGGGCTCAGGCATGTGTGGGCCCTGAACTTGTTTGCTTTTGTTTTAGAGCTCATGGGGAGCTCTGCCCTTATAGGATGCAGTAGATATGCTCAGAGATGGCTTCTCTGCCCTGCAACAAAGTCAGCCCAATTCAGAAGGAAGAGGTAGAAGCCAAATGTTTTCAGGTCAAAGCCCCAATTTTATCCACAGTAACGTGGACCTCACAGTGTTATCTGATTTCTGTGTCTATTTCCGGTTGGCTCAAAACCAATGGGGAAAATGTTATCGGTAGTTAACCACAAGATCACAACCCTCAAAACCACTACCAGGCTTTTGAGTTATGTTTATACATCCTTTCTTGACCTGGAGAAGATTTTAAACAATCTGCCTCTCAAGAGTAGTTCTCCAAACCAGAACTGAAAGGAATGGGTATAACTTATAAGAGGATATATTTCAGTTTCAACTTACTAATGTCAAAGAACTTCCTAATAAGTGGTTGGTTTAAGTTTCTCGGCAAATTTGCATTGGAAGCAACCAACCCACAGAAACAAGAGGGGGTATTCTTGTAGCATCTCTGGCCTTTACTGTCCAACTGTAAGATTCCATGAAATAAAATAAATGCAGGCTTAGAATGGAGCTTGGTCATTTAGGTCACAAAGAACAAGAGCAATACAGATGGTTCTGGACCAATATTCTTGAGTTGCAAAGTAACTCCTTCAAAATTGTTATGCTATTTCCCTACATTTTTGCCATCAGAACCCCATAGGAATATCTCTCTCACATAAATTTTGAAATGTATCAACCACAAAAGCAAGACTGTTTCTCAGACAGAGAAGAATGTTCTTACCTGGAGAATTAATCATCACTTAAAAAGGTTCTGGAGACTGACTCAGATGCCTTTGGTCAGAGAAGAAAGCATTCTGGATATATAAATCACTTTATCTGTCTCTCCCCAAACTCCTATTTTGCTTTGTTTTCTGTCAATGCTGTGTCTTGCTTTTCTTTTTTTGAAAACTCCCCCTTATAAGAGAGCGTGCTGATAGCACAGTGGGTGGATCCTCTGCTTGTCTGAATACTAGAATCACCCAGAGAGGTTTTGAAATATTCAACAAACAGGCCAAACCCCAAACAAATTAGAATGCCCAGTGGTGGGGACCAGGCACTGGTATTTCTTTATAAAGTTCTGCAGGTGATTCCACTGTTTGGACCATGTTGAGACCCACTCTGTTAGCAAACAGCAGTGGTTCCCAAATGTAAGCCTGCATCAGAATACTCTGGTGCATGAGCATGCATACTCAGTCATGTCCGACTCTTTGTGACCCTGTGGACTGTAGCCCGCCAGGCTCCTCTGACCATGGGGTTTCCCAGGCAAGAATAGTGGAGTGGGTTGCCATTTCCTCCTCAAGAATATTTAGAGGGCTTGTTAAAACAGACAGCTGGGCTGCATTTTCCTGAGTTTCCAACTCAGCAGGTCTGCAGTAGGGTTGAGAATCTACATCTCAAACAAGTTTCCAGGTCATTCTGATGGCCACACTATGAGAAACACAAGAAAACACCAATTTGTGAACTTTAACCCATTTGGTTCTCAAATATGGAAGTTTTTAAGATAAAAATTTAGTGAGGTTTCCATGGTGAGGTGGATACCCCACACACATGTCAATCAGAAATGGTCCTTCCTTGTAGTTTTTACCCCCTTACTTTTAAATCAGGTTTGAGCTCACTACCCCTGGCAGTCTCAGTCTAGAACACTCTTAAGAGCTTTAACACAGTACTGTTCTAAACCAAAGGAGGTCCAGAAAGGCTTTCCGAAGTTCCAACAACCCTGACAATAACAGGTTGCAAAACAACAAAGTCAAACCAAAGCCCACACTGCCACCTCTTTAAGGGGGAGGAAAAAAATACATATTCATATGCATACATATATGCATAAATATTCACTTTCTTTTTATAATAATATTTATAACAAAAAATCATGAAACCAGGTTTCTTAAGTGCAACACTTAATCTGGCCATTGCCAGGCCAGCCAGGTCCGCTAGGAGGGAGATGGAGGGACCCACAAGCTCCCAGGAGCACGTGTTCCTCTGCCCATCTCCCAGGCTATTAGGGAACTCTGTCTGAAGGAAACTGCAAGGTGCATCTGCTTTTCCCATCTGTTTCAAGCCTTGATAGTCTTTTAGTGTTTTGGAGGTTTCATTATTGAAGAACAGTGGGAACAAAAAAAAAAATTAGGTTGCTCCTGTTAAATTTGTTCAGTCTCAGCAACCTGGGCACATCCCTGAATCTATCTTTTCCAGCAGTTCAGGCCTCCAGTTTCAGATTCATACAATTCCCCTGGTTTGGACAATCCACACAGTGTTTCAATATCAAACCCAATGATTAGAGTGCCAAGACCGTTGTTTTCTTTAAATTCAAAGGAAAGACTTCCATTTTTTTTTCTACTTTATATTCAGCATTTGCTGCCACATTCTCCTGTTTTCTTTGCCTTTCACAGTCTTCTTTCAAGTTGGGAGTGAGAAGCTAATGAAATTCAGGAAGAACAACATAAATGCAATTTCATCCCAGAGGAAAAAAGCAGTCCTTCATTTTGCCTAAGACTGAAAACCTCAACTCTTGTTCCTTGAAAATGTGCTTCCAGACCACTGTGATCATCACCCTCATTCTATTCTGGGTAAAATGAGAAAATATGTGTGAAATACTTGAAAGAGCTCAGAGCATTGCACAAATAAATGGGTTAGTTATTATTATTCCCAGACACAGGCTGCTACTCAGGCATGTGACTGTCTTCCCCGATGACTCAGTGGTTGAGAACTCTTCTTGAACCTGGTCCAAGAGTAGTAATCAGTCATTTATGTGCTCCTCACTCTGGTCCTACATGGAATTTGGTGGGATGGGGGCGGGGAGGCGAGAATGTGAGTCACCTAGATGCAAAACGAGGTCTGTTCCATGATCTTTAGAGTGTCAAACCAGGATTGGGTCTTTTTATGTTGACCTTGTATAACCTCAACTCTTGTTCCTTGAAAATGTGCTTCCAGACCACTGTGATCATCACCCTCATTCTATTCTGGGTAAAATGAGAAAATATGTGTGAAATACTTGAAAGAGCTCAGAGCATTGCACAAATAAATGGGTTAGTTATTATTATTCCCAGACACAGGCTGCTACTCAGGCATGTGACTGTCTTCCCCGATGACTCAGTGGTTGAGAACTCTTCTTGAACCTGGTCCAAGAGTAGTAATCAGTCATTTATGTGCTCCTCACTCTGGTCCTACATGGAATTTGGTGGGATGGGGGCGGGGAGGCGAGAATGTAGTCACCTAGATGCAAAACGAGGTCTGTTCCATGATCTTTAGAGTGTCAAACCAGGATTGGGTCTTTTTATGTTGACCTTGTATTTACCTGGGCAGAGTTATAGGAATTTTTTAAGACCTGAACCTAGCTGGGCTCACAGTCAAATTTTAAAGTGGGGAGAGGGGGGTTAATTTACACATGGGGCTTCCCAGGTGGTGCAGTGGTAAAGAATCCACTTGCCAATGCAAGAGATGTGGGTTCAATCCCTGGGTCGGGAAGATCCCCTGGAGGAAGGCATGGCAACTTGTTCCAGTATCCTTGCCTGGGAAATCCCATGGAGAGAGAAGCCTGGCGGGCTACAGTCCATGGGGTCATAAAAAGTCAGACACTACTGAACACAGCACAGCACAGCAAAATTTACACATCTGTCAAGGAAATCCAGAGAACTGACTAGCCCACTGTTTCACAATGACTCAGGACCAAGCAGAAACTTGATCACAGCCCTGATGCAGCTTCAAATGCAGACTCATCCTGTCTGTAGCTAAACCACACTTATCATAGGCCCGATGAGTAATAGAAAGGTACAGAAAGATTCTTTTAACATAGTATTTATGGATGCACAGAGTCTGAAAACTGAGGACTATGCTGACATGTGTTTTGAAAAACAGCCTACAAAGTATTGCCATCTGTGGTAAAGTAGCACTCATACCCATTAATAATTCACAACTCAGCTCATCAAATGGAGTAGAGAACAAACCTGATCATTAGTGCAAACTACTACTGTCAGCACTAATGAAGGTAATTAACATCATGTTTAAGTTTTTTGCTTATGGAGTAATTGGCAAAAGATTTAAAAAATAACTTTATGAGGAAATTAACCAGCCATCCTATAACTCTGTACTTTCATTCCATTGCTTTAAACATCTTAATTGCCAGGAAAGCTTAACCATATAAAGTGGGGAAACAAAAGAGGTTAGGAACTCAGGGAGGGTTGTTCATCATTTTCCACAGCTTACTTTTTTCATTATAATACATTTTCCATTTTAATTAAATGAATAAAATAGCTGTATTGCCTTTGAGATTATATACAATTGCCAAATAAAGCTGCAGACATCGTTCTCCTTAATGTTTTTAGAGAAGACTGCTCTGCTGTCTTTTAAATAGGCACATTTTCTTCACTTAGCTTGTTTTGAATTTGCACAGGCTTAAATCACAACAGATGTTTCCTGCGGGTATCGGGTACTGAATAAATTATACATCAGTTTCCCATAGGTTTTCTTTCTTAGCAGTCATCAGATTCTTTTGAACTCAAAATTGGGTAAGGCAAAAATTAACTCTATTTTCAATCTTCTCTACTCTTGCAAGGAGAATGAAGGCCAAGCCAATGACAGTAACCTGGGCATTCAGAATTAAAAAAAAAAAAAACAAACTGTTTAAAGGGAAAACTTGACTACCTGTCCATTTCCCATTGCATCAAAGCTTAAATATTAATACAATAATACCAAAAGGTATTTATTATGTCCTGAGCACAATATTGTGTCCCTAAATTCATGGTGCTACCATCAAAAGCAACCAAGTAAAGCATAAGAGTTATACATTGATGGGAATAGTAGAGTTGTTCTCACTGGAGTTTGGAAAGCATTTTCAGTAGGTAGGGGTCAGGGCACATTTAACTTTAAGGAATCCAATATGTTGCACTTTTCTTCCTTTGTGTGCCATTTCTCAAGGATTCTCTGTTCCTTATCAGTTCCTATTCTGGGAACGAATAGAGCTGCATGCAGTTCTCAAGACTGAGATCATGGGAAAGGTACCTGCTTGGATTCCTTTCAGTAACTCCCTTCAGTGACTCTTTTCAGCATCAGCGACCTTGTATATATTAGACTATCCATTTTGTTGGAATTGATGGAATTTCATCCTGTGTAATGGCTGAGTAATCATTTTACTAAAGATATATAAGCCTACATTTCTTCTAATAAAATACCTTTGTTCCACTAGAGACTTGAGTCCCCCACGTCCTTTCTGTCTTCATTCTCTTTGGAACATGGAAACCTGTCGAGCTCACTTCTCACCGAGGCTTTCAAGACCTCCTTGAGAGGACGCCCTATGCCTTTGTGAGCGGTACAAGTCCTGTGCATGGGCTTTATTGGTTTTCCACGTAACTCAAGAGATATTGCTCTCTCTCTCTCTCTCTCTCTCTTTTTCCCTCTTTCTTTTCATTGACTCAGGTCCACCAGGCCCCGGTCTGTAAAGAACACAAGTGGCGCCTGAACAGGGACCTGGAATTCACGGTATTCAGGACAGAGTGACTGGGACCTACTGAGGTCAGGTAAGTGCGGCGTTATGGGACAAACGGCTGGAAAGCCCCGCCATTTTTCTGCTTTAGTTCATCATTTATTTAAAGTCCAAAGACTTTCGGTTTCATGTCAGCAAATAGAGGCTTATCTCCAAATAGTGGAAAACTATCTTGACTGTAATAATTGTAGTCATCTTATTCTTGCTGTTTGCTTTTTAAATCTGTAACTATATAATGAATTTTATATCTAAGGGGTTTGAGACATTTGTTACAAATGATTATTCAAGCTCCTATGATTGCCACAAGCTCTTCCAACTATTACTTGGGGCCCCTAGATCAAAGATCCTCAATATGAGGATAAAGAAAATATATTGCCTCAACAAGTTAGGGTCTACACCCCTTTCCAACAGGAAAAAGTTACAGAATGATTTCTCCACCCCTTTCCCTGACATATCCTCCTAAAAATAGGAAAAAATGAAAGAACTAAAGCTTAAGCAGACACTCCAAGGCCCTATAAACAGGAAGCAAACATTCTCACTCATGCTTTCCTTAAGCCTTGTGCAACATTGTATCTTGCTGGAAAACTGACCTTTGTTCAGGTCCAGAACTAATGATTACACAGCACAATGTCTTACTCATGGAAATGCTTTTCTTACACTCTATGTTGATTATAATTGTAACAAATCTTGCCTGGAAACTTGTATCTCAAGACTTGTATCCCTGATTACACAACAACAGTATATCTTGCCCAGAGATGTTGTCTGAAACCTGTTCTCCCTGGCTAATCTTGTGCAAAGTTATCTCAAAATATATGTCTTGGGAAAGGGCCTAATAAAGCCTATGCTAATTTTTTAGCTAGACTAGAAACTGCTATTTCCCATAATGTTATCAAGAAAGAAGCCAAAATGCAAAAAAAACTGCTTACTTATAAAAATTCAAATAAAACATGTCAAAGAGCTATCGCTTCAATTCATAAGACTGGGACTATTATTGATTATTTGAAGACTTATCACCATTTAAGATCACAAAAAAAAAACTCAAAAAATACAAGCAGGTAGGGAATGTTATTAACAATATGGCCACCCAAGTTTCCTTAAGTCCTATGGGTCAGACTTTATCTGGTTTTAAGTTCTGGAGATTTGAAATATTGGGCAGAAAACATCAGATTTCAGCAGTGATACAAGAGCTACAAGAGATGACTATAAAATAGGCTCTGGCATGCCTGGGCATCATTAAAACCATCAGTCATAAGGACCACACTTAGAGAAGAAGAAAGTGAGAAGGAGCCAAGGTTGAAGTCCTCAATGACTCTCCAAGCGGTCTGCAAATGACAGTGCAAAGACTGGGTTATCAGCAACAACTGATTGGGATGAGCCTTATAGAAAGAGTGGTTTCTAATAAATCCTGGAGAGGATGTGGAGAAAAGGGAAACATCCTACACTGTTGATGGAAATGAAAGTTGGTATAGCCACTATGGAGACCAGTGTAGAGGTTCCTCAAAAAGCTAAAAGTAGAACTAACATACGATCCAGCAATCTCATTCATGGGCATATACCTGGACAAATCTATAATTCAAAAAGATACATGTGGAGGCCTACACCAAGGCCATGGGTGCAAGGCCCTGTACCAAGGATACAGATGTGGAGCCCTGCACCAAGGTCATCTCTGGAACTGAGTCCCATTGCCACAAGCCATGAGCTCTTTGCCATGAGTCCTCCTGAACTAAACCAGCCAGCTCCCTGACCCCATATTAGGTAAATATACCCACCCTATTACCCACCAAATAGCACCCTAACCAATCACATAATATCATCCTCCAGAAGGAATTCTGTCTTAAGGCTACTAGCCCACCAAAGGGTTAGCTCTCCCTTCAGCTGTCCTGCTGTTCTAATAGCATCTCCTGCTCTAACAAACTCTATTATGAAATACTCATGTCTGGAAATTCTTTTTCCAACACATGCATGGACCATGACAATATGTGCATCTCCATGTTCACAGCAGCACTATTCACAATAGCCAAGTCATGGAAACAACCTAAATGCTCATTGACGGATGAATGGATAAAGAAGATATGGTACATACAGACAATGGAATACTACTCAGTCATAAAAAAAGAATGAAATAATACCATTTGCAGCAACATTGATGCAACTAGAGATTATCAGATTAAGTTAAGTAAATCAGAAAGAGAAAGACAATACTATATGATACCACTTATACATGGAATCTAAAATACAGCACAAATGAACCTACCTACAAAACAGAAATACACTCACAGACATAGAGATCAGATTTGTGGCTGCCAAAGAGGATAGGGAGAGGGATGGACTGGGAGTCTGGGGTTGGCAGATGCAAACCATTACATTTAAAACAGATAACAAGGTCCTACAGTATAGCATAGGAACTATATCCAATCTCCTCAGATAAATCATAATGGAAAAGAATATACAAAAGAATACCTATATGTGTATGGCTTCCCTGGCGACTCAGATGGTAAAGCATCTGCCTGCAATGCAGGAGACCTGGGTTCAAACCCCGGGTTGGGAAGATGCCCTAGAGAAGGAAAATAGCAACCCACTCCAGTATTCTTGCCTGGTAAATCCCATGGACAGTGGAGCCTGGTGGGCTACAGTCCACGGGGTCGCAAAGAGTTGGACATGACTGAAAACACACACACACATATATATGTGTATAACTGAGTCACTTTGCCATATAGCAGAGATTGGCCCAACATTGTGATTCAACTACACTTTAATGGAAAAAATAAATTAATTTAAAAAACAATGAGCAGTTTCCAAGTAAGAAAAAAAATGCACTGGCCAAATCATCTCCAGATCTGGGTCCCGAAGGAATAGTTATAATTCAGAGAGGCTGAATGACTGCAGTTTCAAGAAGGAGTGATTATATAACTAGATTAAGGATATCCATTTACAATGAAACAGAGGACAAGAGGGAAGACACAACTATTAAACAGTGAACCAGCAGGGCAATGGTAAACTGAAGGCCAGTACAGTACAAGCTTGGATACAAAGGATGGAGAAATAGGGTTGTACCTTCAGTGAGTGAGAGGCAGTTTCTGGAGCTTTAACCAAGAAGCTACCCAATGGCCCCCTCCTCTGCTCTCATTAACTACTCAAGCCTAGAATGGCTTGGTTCCTGATTTAGAAAGAGAAGAGGATATTCCACGAAGACTGACAAGCTAAGAACTGAAAGCTTGTCTCCAATATGTCTTTATTATCCTAGAGGCTTCACAGTGTTTTACAGTGCAGACAGTCTCTTCAACTGTTCACATCTTAGCCCCAGGAACACACACTCTTATTACTTCACTGTCTGGGCAACTCCCCTCCCCAAATCTAAAGAGAGACTCTTGTTATCATTTATTACTAAAATGTAAGTTATGATGTGATAGCTTAGGAATTCACCTTGTTGGTCTGACCCAGCTTTTGCAAAGCTGGATATGGCCTGTCCCTGTCAAGTCTAAAACTGCTTATCACTAGTCAATGCAACATTAAAACTTAACATTCAAAAAACTAAGATCATAGTATCTGGTCCCATCACTTCATGGCAAACAGATGGGGAAACACTGAAAACAGTGACAGACCTTATTTTCTTGGGCTCCAAAATCACTGCAGATGGTGACTGCAGCCATGAAATTCAAAGACGCTTGCTCCTTGGAAAAAAAGCTATGACAAACCTAGATAGCATATTAAAAAGCAGAGATATTACATTACCAACAAAGGTCCATCTAGTCAAAGCTATGGTTTTCCAGTAGTCATGTACGGATGTGAGAGTTGGACCATAAAGAAGCTGAGTGCTGAAGAATTGATGCTTTTGAACTGTGGTGTTGGAGAAGACTCTTAGAGTCCCTTGGACTGCAAGGAGATCAAACCAGTCCATCCTAAAGGAAATCAACCCTGACTATTCATTGGAAGGACTGATGCTGAAGCTAAAATTCTAATAGTTTGGCTACCTGATGAGAAGAGCTGACTCATTAGAAAAGACCCTGATGTTCTGAAAGATTGAAGGCAGGAGAGAAAGGGGACGACAGAGGACAAGACAGTTGGATGGCATCACTGACTCAATGGTCATGAGTTTGAGCAAGCTCTAGGAGATGGTGAAGGACAGGGAAGCCTGGCATGCTGTAGTGCATGAGGTTGCAAAGAGTTGGACACAGCTGGGTGACTGAACAACAACAACTCAATGCAATGTATAAATTGCGGCAGTTGCAACTGGAGCAAAGAATCTTACTGCTTATCATGAAAATCATTTGTTCTGAAGTGTGCTCTGCAAGGTGGTTCTTTTCTAAAAGTGGCCCATTATTTCTTGAATTTTAGTCATTATGTTCTACCAAGTCAAAGGAGCAAGAGGCCAAGGAGTGTGCACACAGCTGATGACAGCCTGGCCTCTTCGCCATGT
The DNA here is from genome assembly GCA_006408695.1 of Aepyceros melampus. Classification (NCBI taxonomy): domain Eukaryota; kingdom Metazoa; phylum Chordata; class Mammalia; order Artiodactyla; family Bovidae; genus Aepyceros; species Aepyceros melampus. The sequence continues at coordinate 384,824 of SJXQ01006033.1, forward strand.
CCTTTCTCAAGTTTCATGGCTTAGGAACTAAGCTCATAGCCCAGACCACAGCCTCTCCTCATTTTTGACGCATACCCAGGTTTGGGGTCTACTGGCCCAGACACAGAGATGGGCTTCTGTGCTGAAACTGGGATCTCCTTGACCACCAACCATACCTGGTAACATCTATGTTCCTCACCAACACAAAGCCAAGAAGAGCTCTGAGCCTGTGTGTACCCTGACCCACCGCTTCCCTGCCATCACTCTTGTTTTCCCAGTGATTCAGTCTGTGTTAATGGCCTTCCTTAGCTCTCACTCTCAACACTTCCCACTCATGAACAGAAGACCCAGCCTAGGAAAAATACAGGGCCTGCACCTAAGAGTGAATGCCGCCTTAAATTTCGCACCTAGGCACTTCCCTTGCTTAACCTTAGTCCTGGTCCTGAGAAAACCCATCCTGATCTACAGTCCATTCAGCAGAACCTCATGCCCTATGTAGTATTAGTTGTTGCTGTGTAATAAACCATCTCCAAATTCAGTGGCTTAAAGTAACAATCACTTATTTATAACAAGATTCTGGAGACTGATGACTTCCGCTAGGCTCAGTTGGACAAGTCCTCTGGTCTCCACTGCACTCCCTCATGCAGCTTTGTTCATCTGTGGGTAAGCTAGGGGGTTGATTAGTTATTGACTAGGTTGCCTCCCACTGCCTCTATGGGGTCTCTCATCCTCCCATCAGGGCTCACTCTCAAGGAAAGGAGGGTAAAGCTTCCAGACAGAGAGAAGTGCACAAGACATATTGATGCCTCGGCTCAGAGATGACATATAGTCATGTCTGTTATATGCTGTTGGCCAAAAAGAATCATGAGGCCAGCCCAGATTAAAGTGGGGGCAAATTACCTTTACCTGTTGATGAAATGAGCCATGGAGTCACAATGCAACAAGACTAGACACAAGGAGGGGTGAAAAACTGCAGCAATTTTAATCATCAGTCTACCACATCTTGCTTAGCTTCACCCTACGTGGGCCTCTTCTCCAGTATTGGCCCCCATGTTCAAAGCCTTAGCTCACAGAGTACAGTCCCACTGCATACCTATAGACATCTAATAAATAGGGTAATACATAACTGTTGCCAAGTTTTCAACAGCCATCCAGATTCCAAACTACTAGGTCTATGCCTGTCTCTGAATTCATTAATATCAAAACCTTCTAAAAGTTGAGTTGAGATTATAACATTCTTTTGGCTGTGTTCCAAGACTGATACACCAGCTCCAAGAGGCCAGCCTCCATGTCAGTTTCAGTTCTATCCTCCCCACCACAACTCTGACCATGCCTTCTCTTCTTCACCATGGTACCAAGCAGATTACAAAGCCTTACACCCGAGTCTGCCCGAATGGCAACAGCTAAGAACATTTCTATCTGGATCTGTGGTTCTCAAAGAATACTCTCTTCAACAAACAATGCTGGCATTACTGAGTATCCACATACAAAAGAATAAAGTTGGGCCCAATTTCATACCATACATAAAAACCAACTCAAAATGGACCAAAGACCTCAATGTAAAAGCCCAAACTACAAAACTCTTAGAAAAAAACTTAGGGATGAATCTTCGTGACCTTGGACTTAAAAAAGGATTCTTAGATATAACACGAAAAGCACAAGCAACAGAAGAAAAAGTAGATAAATTGGACTTCAACATCTTAAATGTTAGTACAAAAGAAACCATTGAGAAAGTGAAAAAACAACCCAGAAAATGGTACAAAATATTTGCACACCATGTTTCTGTTAAGTGTACTCTTCAGAATAGAATATATAAAGAAGTTTTACAACTCAAAAGCAAAAAGACAAACTACCCAAGATGAAGCAGCAATGGATTTAAGTGAATGGCTAACAGCCTCTGCCACAGAAGAAGAGTCAAGACCTTGTGCCTTGTGTGGGCTGAGCACCAACCCCCAACCCCTCCACCCCCCTACTCCCAGCTAGAGTTTTCCTGGGAAACCTAGATTAAACAAAAGATCAAGGTAGGGCTAGTTTCTCCCTGTGGTATGTTGCTTATTTGGGGCCCATTTCATCACAACTTTCTGCATCCACATGCCTACCATGGTCTCATGATGGGCAGATTCTACTTTTCTGTCCCTTTCCTGTGATTGTGGTCATGTGACTTGCTTTGGCCAATAAAATGAGACAGAAGAGATCATGTGCCAGTTCCAAGCCCAAGCCTTAATATAACTTGTGTGTTTATACTTTTGCCTTTTTACCATCACAATGAGAATAATGCACTTAGACTGGCTCACTGAACCCAGGAGGAAGATGAGAGACACAGGAGCAAAATCAAATTGCCCCAGCACAACCCAATCTGGACTGCCAATCTCCAACCAATCACTAGATGTATGAACCAAGTAAGTACCCACTTTTGGTTTGCTCAGATTTTGCGGCTGGTTGTTGTGCAGCATTACTATGGCCATAGTCAACTGAAACACCACCCTCAGCCCCATATCATCGAAGTTCATTGTCACATGGCCAATAGTACCTTGGATACAGCTTCCCAGGTGGCTCAGTGGTAAAGAATTCGCCTGCCAATGCAAGAGATGCAAGTTTGGTCCCTCGGTTGGGTAGATCCCCTGGAAGAGGAAATGGCAACCCACTCCAGTATTCTTGCCTGGAAAATCCCTTGGACAGAGGAGCCTGGTGGGCTACAGTCCAGGGGGCCACAAAGAGTTGGACACAACTGAGCAACTAAACAATAACCCTCAGATACGCTGGATTTGGGACAGCAATTTCGGTCTGCATCTTCAAACTCAGTGTCCTGCTGATTTTCAGGTAAAGCCAAATGTGAGCTGCATTCTAGAATCCACAGATGCCTGAAAAAGAAGACAAACAGTCCTCCTTGCCAGCTGATTAAGTACACGATGCTGCTAACTGCATCATATTCAAAACCTCGTAACTCCTAACACGTTCCACGGAAGAAGCAGATGTCATCTTGACAGGATTCCTTTGTTTTCTCAATAGATACTACAGAGCTGCCCATGCTCTCCAGAGCAGGCAATTTATCAAGAGATCAAGATTATGCACTGTGTTTTATTAATACATTTCATCATGCTGATTTGAAACAAAGGTATCTTCTGTCTAATTGTTTTTGCCTCTGATCTGACAGGAGCATTATTTTAGAATAATTGTATCAATACAAAAGTTATCTGGGGTATAACATGTAAAGAGACCACACAAAGTGCTTCTACCTATAATGAAATGTCAAGAACTTCCTGAGTCTGACAGCTTTACCCAGAAATTGAAATCAGCATTTTACCTCTTCCCCACTCTGTAGTATCATTTTTCTTTTTCAGCACGAAGGCATTAGATGCCATGGAATTTGCAGAAGGATAGAGTATATGGTAAAACCAGCTGCAAACCCTTCTCATCTTTTATAGCAGGCAGGTGACATGTTCAGATGTAAGCAACATGACCATCTCTGACCTGCCAACATCTTCCCATTTCTATCAACAACAGGCCCTCCCTGCCCCACCCCCAACACACACACTTTTTGTGAAGAACTGG
>SJXQ01006034.1:0-80741 GCA_006408695.1 Aepyceros melampus
TAGCATTTGTCTTACATATTGTGGTGCTTCTATGTTGGGTGCATATATATTTATAATTGTTATATCTTCTTCTTGGATTTATCCTTTGATCATTATGTAGTGTCATTCTTTGTCTCTTTTCACAGTCTTTGTTTTAAAGTCTATTTTTTCTGATGTGACTTGCTACTCCTGCTTTCTTTTGGTCTCTATTTGTGTGGAATATCTTTTTCCAGCCCTTCACTTTCAGTCTGTATTTGTCCCCTATTTCGAGGTGGGTCTCTTGTAGACAACATATATAGGAGTCTTGTTTTTGTATCCATTCAGCCAGTCTTTGTCTTTTGGTTGGGGCTTTGAACCCGTTTACATTTAAGGTAATTATTGATAAGTATGATCCCGTTGCCATTTACTTTATTGTTTTGGTTTCGAGTTTATACACCTTTTTTGTGTTTCTTGTCTAGAGAAGATCCTTTAGCATTTGTCAGAGATCTGGTTTGGTGGTGCTGAATTCTCTCAGCTTTTGCTTGTCTGTAAAGCTTTTGATTTTTCCTTCATATTTGAATGAGACCCTTGCTGGGTACCATAATCTGGGCTGTAGGTTATTTTCTTTTATCACTTTCAGTATGTCTTGCCATTCCCTCTTGGCCTGAAGAGTTTCTATTGAAAGATCAGCTGTTATCGTTATGTGAATCCCCTTGTGTGTTATTTGTTGTTTTTCACTTGCTGCTTTTAATATTTGTTCTTTGTGTTTGATCTTTGTTAATTTGATTAATATGTGTCTTGTGGAGTTTCACCTTGGGTTTATCCTGTTTGGGCCTCTCTGGATTTCTTGGACTTGGGTGACTATTTTCTTCCCCATTTTAGGGAAGCTTTCAACTATTATCTCCTCAGGTATTTTCTCATGTTCTTTCTTTTTGTCTTCTTCTTCTGAGACTCCTATGATTCGAATGTTGGAGCATTTCATATTGTCCTGGAAGTCTCTGAGATTGTCCTCATTTATTTTAATTCGTTTTTCTTTTTTCCTCTCTGATTCATTTATTTCTACCTTCTATCTTCTACTTCACTCATCCTATCTTCTGCCTCCATTATTCTACTATTTGTTGCCTCCAGAGTGTTTCTGATCCCATTTATTGCATTATTCATTACATATTGACCCCTTTTTATTTCTTCTAGGTCCTTGTTAAACCTTTCTTGCATCATCTCAATCCTTGTCCCCAGGCTATTTTTCCATGATTCCATTTTGATTTCAAGATTTTGGATCATTTTCACTATCATTATTTGGAATTCTTTCTCAGGTAGATTCCCTATCTCTTCCTTTTTTGTTTGATTTGGTGGGCATTTATCTTGTTCCTTTCAGTTCAGTTCAGTCGCTCAGTCATGTCTGACTGTGACCCCATGAATCGCAGCATGCCAGGCCTCCCTGTCCATCACCAACTCCCGAAGTTCACTCAGACTCACATCCATCGAGTCGGTGATGCTATCCAGCCATCTCATTTTCTGTCGTCCCCTTCTCCTCCTGCCCCCAATCCCTCCCAGCATCAGAGTCTTTTCCAATGAGTCAACTCTTCGCATGAGGTGGCCAAAGAACTGGAGTTTCAACTTTAGCATCATTCCTTCCAAAGAAATCCCAGGGCTGATCTCCTTCGGAATGGACTGGTTGGATCTCCTGGCAGTCCAAGGGACTCTCAAGAGTCTTCTCCAACACCACAGTTCAAAAGCATCAATTCTTTGGCGCTCAGCCTTCTTCACAGTCTGATTCTCACATCCATACATGACCACAGGAAAAACCATGGCCTTGACTTGATGCACATTAGTCAGCAAAGTAATGTCTCTGCCTTTGAATATGCTATCTAGGTTGGTCATAACTTTTCTTCCAAGGAGTAAGCACCTTTTAATTTCATGGCTGCAGTCATCATCTGCAGTGATTTTGGAGCCCCCAAAAATAAAGTCTGACACTGTTTTCCCATCCCATGAAGTGATGCTGGGTATTGCTCTGTCTCTTCATCTTGTTTATATTGCTGAGTTTCGGGTGGCCTTTCTGTATTCTGGCAGTTTCTGGAGTTCTCTTATTATGGAGTTTCCTCACTGGGGGTGGGGTTGTATGAGTGACATGTCAAGGTTTCGTGGTTAGGGAAGCTTGTGTCGGTGTTCTGGTGGGTGGAGCTGGATTTTTTCTCTTCAGGGTGCAATGAAGTGTCCAGTAATGAGTTATGAAATGTCAGTGGCTGTGGAGTAACATTGGGCAGCCTGTATATTGAAGCTCAGGGCTGTGTTGCTGTGTTGGTGGAGAATTTGCATGGTATGTCTTGCTCTAGAACTTGTTGGCCCTTGGGTGGTGCTTGGTTTCAGTGCAGTTATGGAGGCGTTTGTTGAGCTCCTGTTGATTAATGCTCCCTGGTGTCACGAGTTGTCTGGTGTTGTCAGGATTTAGACTTAAGCCTCCTGCTTCTGGCTTTCAATCTTATTTTTGCAGTAGTCTCAAGACTTCTCCTTCTATACAGCACCGTTGATAAAATATCTAGGGTAAACATGAAAAGTTTCTCCACAGTGAGGGATACCCATAGAGGTTCACAGAGTTACATGGAAAAGAGAAGAGAGAGGAGGTAGTTTGAGGTGACCCGAATGAGACGAGGTGGAATCAAAAGAGGAGAGAGCAAGCTAGCCAGTAATCACTTACTTATCTGTGCTCCACAGTCTGGACCGTTCATAGATGTTCACAGAGTTATACAGAGAAGAGAAGAGGGAGGAAGGAGACAAAGGTGGCCAGGAGGATAAAAAGGGGGGAATCAAAAGGAGAGAGACAAATCCAGCCAGTAATCGGTTCCCCAAGTGTTCTCCACCCTCCAGAACACACTGGTGATTGACAGAGTTGGGTAGAGAAGAGAAGGGGGAGGGAGGAAACAGAGGCAACCTGGTGGAGAAAAAGGAGAGTCCAAAGGGGGAGAGAGCAGTCAAGCCAGTAATCTCTCTCCTAAGTGAAAATGGGCACTGAAGATTGGGTTCTTAAAGGTACAAAATTGATTTAAAAAAAAAAAGCAAAGACTGAAAATCTAGAGTAGAGGTTGAGTTTTCAAAAATACAATATTAAAGAAAGAAGAAACAAACAAACAAGACAAAGTCACAAAAAGTATTATATATATATATATATATATATATAAAGTTTGCTTTAAAAAATAGGGTCTCTGTTTTTGCAAAGTAATAGTAGGTTATAAAAATGAAAATTAAAGGAGTAATAGAGGATTTAAAATTTAAAAATGTTATACAGAGAAGAGAAGAGGGAGGAAGGAGACAAAGGTGGCCAGGAGGATAAAAAGGGGGGAATCAAAAGGAGAGAGACAAATCCAGCCAGTAATCGGTTCCCCAAGTGTTCTCCACCCTCCAGAACACACTGGTGATTGACAGAGTTGGGTAGAGAAGAGAAGGGGGAGGGAGGAAACAGAGGCAACCTGGTGGAGAAAAAGGAGAGTCCAAAGGGGGAGAGAGCAGTCAAGCCAGTAATCTCTCTCCTAAGTGAAAATGGGCACTGAAGATTGGGTTCTTAAAGGTACAAAATTGATTTAAAAAAAAAAAGCAAAGACTGAAAATCTAGAGTAGAGGTTGAGTTTTCAAAAATACAATATTAAAGAAAAGAAGAAACAAACAAACAAGACAAAGTCACAAAAAGTATTATATATATATATATATATATATATAAAGTTTGCTTTAAAAAATAGGGTCTCTGTTTTTGCAAAGTAATAGTAGGTTATAAAAATGAAAATTAAAGGAGTAATAGAGGATTTAAAATTTAAAAAAATGATAATAAAAATAGTAAAAAATATATCTAGGACTCTCTCTTGTGTTGTTGTGGGCAGTGTGGGTCAGTTCATTTTCGGATAGTTCCTTGGTCTAGCTTATATTTCTCAAGATCTATAGGCCCCTTCCTATGTAGTCAGTACTAACTACAGGATTGTAATCTATTGCGCCTGTCATTTCCAAGGCGGTTCCCTCTGTTTTAGCTTCTTCTGTTTGCTGGTCTCTTCAGTGCCTGATTTCCACCCTGACACAAAAGGGGTGGTGGTAGACACTTTTTTAGGCTCACTTGTTCAGTTGTGCTGTGGGGAGGGAGGGACGCTGCAAACAAATAACACTGGTGTGTGCTCACAGTGTCTCAGCCACATTGGGTCTGCCCCCACTCACGGCACGTGTGCTTTCCTTGCCCACACTGCCTAGGCTCTAGGTTACTCCACCGGGAACCGTCTGAGGCTGGCCCTAGGCTGTATGCACCTCCCAGGTCTAAGCTGCTCAGGTTCAGGCACTCAGGTAGTCCCCAGAGGTGCAGACTCCATTGGGCCTGCGTTTTGTGCCCTTCTCAGGTCCGAGCAGCTCAGGTGATGAGGTGTTTGACGAGCACAGTCGCTGTGACTTATTGCCTCCCCTGTCCCTGCTGTTAGGTTTTCTGAGTGTACAACCAACGCACCTTCTCAGGCAGATGCTGACCATCCAGAACCCCAAGAAGTCTTAGTTAGCAAAGAAGCTTGCTTGCAGTTTGGTAGATAATGCCTCTCTAGGGCTGCAATTGCTCCCTTCCAGCTCTGGCTGCCTGTTACTGGAGGGGGATCATCTGCAGCCAGCTATCTCTGTTTAGTCTTTTGTTCTGTGAGTGGACCTGACAGTGTTTTAGGTTAGGGGTTTTCACGTGCTAGCTATCCCACAGTCTGGTTGTGAGCCTAAGTTTGTTCACTCAGATTGCCCTTGGGGCATTCAGGCCCAATCCTTACTCTAATCAATGCAGCCTGCGCCTCCCTGCCCAGCCCCTGCTTTCTAGTGGCGGGTGCAGGCATCTGCACTGCTTCCCCTCTGGGGAGTTACCATTAGGCACGTAATCTGTGGGTCTTAATTATTTATTTATTTTTACTCCCAGTTATGTTGCCCACTGAGGTTCCAAGGCTCACCACAGACTCGGCAGTGAGAGTGTTTCCTGGTGTTTGGAAATGTCTCTCTTTTTAAGACTCCCTTCCAGGGACAGAGCTCCATCCCTACCTCTTCTCTCTCTCTCTCTCTCTCTCTCTCTCTCTCTCTCTCTCTCTCTTTTTGTCTTTTATATTTTTTCCTACCTCCTTTAGAAGACAATGGGCTGCTTTTCTGGGTGCCTGATGTCCTCTGCCGGCATTCAGAAGTTGTTTTGTGGAATTTACTCAGCGTTTAAATGTTATTTTGATGAATTTGTGCAGGAGAAAGTGGTCTTCCCATCCTATTCCTCCACCATCTTAGGACCACTCCCCTGAACATATTCTTATTGTAGAAAATATAAACGCTACAGACATATATCCTGTAAAAAGTGGCAGGTCTGTTAAACATGCTCACCCCATCCAAACACACTCTCCAGTAGGATTTATTGCCAGCAGTTTGGTGTTTATTGTTCCTATCTATTTTAGAAAGCATTTTTGATTCTTAAAAAGTATTATACTTCCAAAAAACAAGGATCATGTTTATGTGTTCTTTTATTTTTAGCCAGAACTACACACACTGCAATACCACTGTAAAGCTTTTTGTTTCATTTTGGAGAGGAATTTTGCTTGAGACACATTTATATTAGTTTCTCAGGCAATGAAGTACCAAGAAGACCTCCACAGAAGGCTGTTTCAATTACCAAACCATTTTGTTTGGATCCAGAAGAACAATGGGTTATTATATGCCTCAACATAAATGTTATGAATTAAGTGTGCACAACACATATTTTTATTGATACCAGAAATAAATTCTTCTCAGTATGTCTACTCAGGCAGAGCATAGAAAAGCAATTACATAATGAGTTTCATCAATTTTCTATGAATGCTGGTTCTTAAATTAAATGACTTAATCCCTCAATTAATGAGCTGCTGGCAGGAGGAATTTACAAAAAGAGACTTGCCTCAAGTCTCTTCTTTACTGTAGCTGATCAGTTCAGTTCAGTCATTCAGTCATATCCAACTCTTTGCGACGCCATGAACTGCAGCATGCCAGGCCTCCCTATAAGTCACCAACTCCCAGAGTATACCCAAACCCATGTCCATTGAGTCAGTGATGCCATCCAGCCATCTCATCCTCTGTCATCCCATTCTCCTCCGGCCCTCAATCTTCCCCAAAATCTTTTCCAAAGAGTCAGCTCTTTGCATCAGGTGGCCAAAGTGTTGGAGTTTCAGCTTCAAAATCAGTCCTTCCAATGAACACTCAAGACTGATCTCCTTTAGGATGGACTGGTTGGATCTCCTTGCAGTCCGAGGGACTCTCAAGAGTCTTCTCGAACAACACAGTTCAAAAGCATCAATTCTTTGGCACTCAGCTATTTTACAGTCCAACTCTCACATCCATACATGACTAAAGGAAAAACCATAGCCTTGACTAGACGGACCTCTGTTGACAAAGTAATGTCTCTGCTTTTTAATATACTGTTCAGGTTGGTCATAATTTTCTTTCCAAGCAGTAAGCGTCTTTTAATTTCATGGCTGCAGTCACCATCTGCAGTGATGTTGGAGCCCCCAAAAATAAAGTTAACCACTGTTTCCACTGTTTCCTCATCTATTTGCCATAAAGTGGTGGGACCAGATGCCATGATCTTAGTTTTCTGAATGTTGAGTCTTAAGAAAGCTTTATCACTCTCTTCTTTCACTTTCATCACGAGGCTCTTTAGTTCAGGGTGGTATCATCTGCATTTCTGAGATTATTGATATTTCTCCTGGCAATCTTGATTCCAGTTTGTGCTTCCTCCAGCCCAGCTTTTCTCTGATGTACTCTGCATATAAGTTAAATAAGCAGAGTGACAATATACAGCTTTGACGTACTCCTTTTCCTATTTGGAACCAGTCTGTTGTTCCATGTCCAGTTCTAACTGTTGTTTTCTGACCTGCATATAGGTTTTTCAAAACACAGGTCAAATGGTGTGGTATTCCCATCTCTATCAGAATTTTCCACAGTTTGTTGTGATCCACACAGTCAAAGGCTGTGGCATAGTCAATAAACTAGAAATAGATGTTTTTCTGGAACTCTTGCTTTTTCAATGATCCAGCAGATGGCAATTTGATCTCTAGTTCCTCTGCCTTTTCTAAAACCAGCCTGAACATCTGGAAGTTCTTGGTTCACGTATTGCTGAAGCCTGGCTTGGAGAATTTTGAGCATTACTTTACTAGCATGTGAGATGAGTGCAATTGTGTGGCAGTTTGAGCATTCTTTGCCATAGCCTTTCTTTGAGATTCGAATGAAAACTAACCTTTGCCAGTCCTGTGACCACCGCTGAGTTTTCCAAATTTGCTGGCATATTGAGTGCAGCACTTTCACAGCATCATCTTTCAGGATTTGAAATAACTCACTGGAATTCCATCACCTCCACTAGCTTTGTTCTTAGTGATGCTTCCTAAGGCCCACTTGCCTTCACATTCCAGGATGTCTGGCTCTAGGTGAGAGAACATACCATTTTGATTATCTGGGTTGTGAAGATTTTTTTTTTTTTTTGTACAGTTCTTTTTTGTATTCTTGCCACTTAATATATTCTGCTTGTTAGGTCCATACCATTTCTGTCCTTTATTGAGCCCACCTTTGCATGAAATATTCCCTTAGTATCTATGATTTTCTTGAGGAGATTTCTAGTCTTTCCCATTCCATTGTTTTCCTCTATTTATTTGCACTGATCACTGAGGAAGGCTTTCTTACCTCTCCTTGCTATTCTTTGGAACTCTGCATTCAAAGGGGTATATCTTTCCTTTTCTCCCTTCTTTTCACTTCTCTTCTTTTCACCGCTATTTGTAAGGCTCCTCAGAGAGCCATTTTGCTTTTCTGCATTTCTTTTTCTTGGGAATGGTCTTCATCCCTGCCTCCTGTACAATGTCATGAACCTCTGCCCATAGTTCGCCAGGCACTCTGTTTATCAGATCTAGTCCTTTAAATCTATTTCTCACTTCCACTGTATAATCATAAGGGATTTGATTTGGGCCATACCTGAGTGGTCTAATGATTTTCCCCACTTTCTTCAATTTAAGTCTGAATTTGGCAATAAGGAGTTCATGATCTGAGCCACAGTCAGCTCCCAGTCTTTTTTGTTGTTGTTGTTGTTGACTCTATAGAGCTTCTCTAGCTTTGGCTGCAAAGAATATAATCAATCTGATTTCAGTGTTGACCATCTAGTGATGTCCATGTGTAGAGTCTTCTCTTGTGTTGTTAGAAGAGGGTATTTGCTATGACCAGTGCATTTTCTTGGCAAAACTCTATTAGTCTTTGCCCTGCTTCATTCCGTATTCCAAGGCCAAGTTTGCCTGTTACTCCAGGCGTTTCTTGACTTCCTACTTTTGCATTCCAATCCTTTATAAGGAAAAGGATATCTTTTTTGGGTGTTAGTTCTAAAAGGTCTTGTAGGTCTTCATAGAACCATTCAACTTCAGCTTCTTCAGTGTTACTGGTTAGGACATAGACTTGGATAACTGTGATATTGAATGGTTTGCCTTGGGAACAAACAGAGATCATTCTGTCATTTTTGAGATTGCACCCAAGTACTGCATTTTGGACTCTTTTGTTGACTACTCCATTTCTTCTAAGGGATTCCTGCCCACAGTAGTAGATATAATGGTCGTCTGAGTTAAATTCACCCATTCCAGTCCATCTTAGTTTGATGATTCCTAGAATGTTGACGTTCACTCTTGCCTCTCCAGTTTGACCACTTCTAATTTGCCTTGATTCATGGACCTAACATTCCAGGTTCCTATGTAATATTGCTCTTTGTTGTTGTTGATCAATGGATCTTATATTAATAATAGTAAATTTCCCCAAAGTGTCAATTATATACCTGTGTTTACTAGGCATGTCCTATACTTATTTTGAGCCAAGCAATGTGGAGGATGCAAAATGGTCACTTTTCACATTCTCTTTGTCCTCAGTGACTCTAGCTGGTAAGATAAAGCACACACACATTTAAAAATCTAAAAACAAAACTGTGTGATATTGAGTATCAATGCAAAGTAGGTGCCTGGAGATCGCTTCACAGATGCTGTGGCACATGGGCCAAGTCTTAAGATTAGGTAGGAGGAAGTAGGTGGGAGGGGGAATCAGGAGAGAGGGAACACATGTATGCCTATGGCCGATTCGTGTTGATGTGTGGCAAAACCCATTACAATATTGTAAAGTAATTATTCTTCAATTAAAATTTAAAGGAATGGATGAAAATAAAAGATTAGGTAGGTAGAATTGAATTAGCTTATTACAAATGTTAAGAGCAAAGTTTCCAGAATGCAGCCACATGCATTGCATACTCTGGCTTCAAAATTTGCCAAGCATGTGATCTTGGGAAGGTACTTATTAATCTTTTTCCTTCAGTCACCTAATTTGTAAAATATAGATGTTAATAATACTACTTAACTCATAAGATTGTGGTGAGTATAAACTGAGATAATACTTGTAAAACATTTAGAACAGTACTAAATATGTAGTATATATTTGGTAACTCAGCTATTTCTATATAGATTATTACTGTGATGAAAGAAATTCTGATTTGCTAGATCTCTGTGTAGCACAGCATTATAGAGTTATCTTTTTTCATTCTTTTTAAAGCTCCCATTTGCTATGTTGTTGTTGTTGCTGAGTTGTGTCCGACTTTCTTGTGACCCCATGAGGTTAGCCTACCAAGCTTCTCTGTCTATGGGATTTCCCAGGTAAGAATACTGGAGTGGGTTGCCATTTCCTTCACCAGGGGATCTTCCTGACCCAGGGATTGAACCCACATCTCTTGTGTTTCCTCCACTGCAGACAGATTCTTTACCACTGAGCCACTAGTGAATCCCCCTCATTTATGTGTGTGTGTGTGTGTTGTGTGTGTGTGTAATTAAGTCAGTTCAGTCATGTTCGACTCAATGAGACTCTATGGATTGCAACCTGCCAGGCTCCTCTGACCATGGTATTATCCAGGAATGAATACTGGAGTATATACTTATTAAGTAATCTTAAAATTGTAGCTTTTACTTTTCACTCTGTACTCTTCTGTGTAATTTGAGTTTTTTTACATTCAATTCTTGTTCATATAGTTTTATTGGGATATAATCTACATGCCATAAATTTGCTCACATTAAGTGTATGATCTAGTGAGTTTTATTACATTTACAGAGTTATAAAATCATCACCACAATCTAACTCTAGAACATTTTCATCATCCCTAAAAAAACCCTCATATCAATTTGCTATAGCAAACTATTGTATTTCTTGTGCATGTTTTATTTGGTATTAATTTTTTTAAGATCAATAGAGCAAAAATAAAAGGAGAACTGATGGTAAACCTAGAAGTCATTAATAAACTATGACTGCTTCTTTCCAAAACATGCCAGCATGCAAAATTATACTTTCAAGACTTGACTCACTCTGTCAGATTATACTATTTCAGTAGTAAATTTGCCCCCCATTAAAACAACAACAACAACAATAACAACAACAAAAACACTTCCAGAACTTAAAGTGACCCTTTTATGTAGTTTAAAAAAACACCTTGGGAAGTTGTTCTAAAATATTTTCAGTCAGTTGGCACGGTTGATGGGGCAAAGGAACCACTCCCTCCATTTGCTCCTGCTTTTCTACAGAAAATGCAACCAAATCTCTACAGAATTAGGGAAATCCCTACATTTGATGAGATGTAGTGATATTATCTCTGCATTTTTATTAAAATCAAAAATTCTAAATGCATAACATTAACTTAAGAATATGAATAATTATGTCATGTTTTATTAATGGTATAAGGTAGCCTGTAGGGTCATATGGACCATGAATTGCAAACCAAAGTCTTTTGTCAGAGTTATCTCAGAAGTGTGACATACTGGGAACGATCACATGGGCATGGAGTCAGCAAACCTAGGCTTGAATTCTGAGCCACTCAGTAACTGCAAAACTTCAGGTGATTCACTTAACCTTTCATAGCCTGTCTCCTTTTTTCAAAATAAAGGTGTAATGCCTACCTTGTTGGGTTATTGTGAGCCTTAAGTGAGAACATGTATGGAAAGAATGAAATGTTTAGCATTAAATAAATATTTCTTTTTTTCCTCTGCTTCCTTTCTTTTCTTCCCCCACTCCTTTTCTTGTTTATCCCTTCTTACTTCTCTACCTTGTTTCTTCTTTCCTTTCTTTTTTCTTTTGTCATGGCATTTGTTTTCTTTCTAACTGGCTTTGAGGAAATTGTATAGAAGTTTCCTTTTAAAGAATCTACACACAATAATTGATGTTGGAGAAGACTGTTGAGAGTCCCTTGGACTGCAAGGAGATCAAATCAGTCAATCTTAAAGGAAACAGTCCTGAAAAATCATTGGAAAGACTGATGCTGAAGCTGAAGCTCCAATATTTTGGCCACCTGATGCAAAGAACTGATTCATTGGAAAAGACCCTGATGCTGGGAAAGATTGAAGGCAGGAGGAGAAGAGGACAACAGAGAATGAGATGATTGGATGGCATCACAGACTTAATGGACATGAGTTAGAGCAAGCTCCGGGAGTTGGTGACAGACAGGAAAGCCTGGCATGCTGCAGTCCATGGGGTGGCGAAGCGTCAGACACGACTGAGCGACTGAACTGAACTGAACACCCAATGACTCCATTTCTGAATACAGAAATTCACAAGAATGTGATCACAACATTCAAGCTGGCTCATTTTGTATCCAAAACTTTTTTCATCATCTTCTGCCATCGCTTCCCCCCCCCTTAAATATAGCTGAGCTTTGATAATTCAAATCAAGTCTCATGTAAAAACAGGTTCTTCAAAGTTGTATCATTACAAATATTGGGTTTCCCAAACACTCTCTCTCAATTCTTGCTTTTTTATGTTAAATTATATTTTGATGATTAGTTTTTGGAAGACAAAACATTATTTGCAGAATTTACCTGATTTGATATTGAATACTCGATAGTTCTCTGGGGATAAGAGTTGTGAACCTGGAAAAATGTCTGCAATTTTTACTTTATATGCACGTGATGGTAGCAAAATGTTAATGGAAAAATGTTTGCTTCAGAGTTTCTCACATTCACTGTTGTGGTAAATATGATTTAGCATGAACTCACATTGTTACTGGAGCTGTGCCTACAGAAACTGCCCTAGTAATGTGTTTGCATAGTGCTTAATTAAGTGTATGTTGCAACTTGTTCCTATTACACATTCCAGTTTGAACAATGTGCAATAGCCAAACATAAAATTAAGACCTACTTTTTCCATTATGTATGTCAAATCTCCCTGATTTTAAGAGTAGTTGTGACTCGCAAATTACAAAACAATAAAAAAAGTCAACATAAAACACAAAAGTCAAAGGTGCCTGGGAAGTACTAGATAAAATGAACAGGTGAGATTTGTTAGTTAATTTGAGTACTACTAGCTTACCTGGGAAATCAGAGTCTCTTCTAGTCAAGCCATAGCAAAGAGAGCTTTCTTATCAAAGAGTTAATGCCATGCCCTGAGATATGAGCTGTGGCAGTTAGGAAGTGCCCTCACTTGTCCAGACCACTCTAATTTATTACAAGGAAGTGGTAGATAACAAAAGCACCAAGTAACATCTACCTCCTGGAAACTAAAGTTCCAGAAATGGAGCTAAGCACAGATGAAATGTAAGGACCAAGTGGAGCAAAATAGTAATAAACAGAGTGGTAGAAAATAAGGAAAAAATCATGAAGGCATTTGACTATTTGAATTACTTGGATTTTTACTTTGAAAATTATATCATTTGAGAGTTGTGAGAAGGGAATCACATGCTCTGATTCCTGTTTTGAATAAATCATTCTGGCTTGTTTGTTGAGAATACACTATAGTGAAGACAAGGGCAGGAGAAAGGAAATCAATTTGTAAGGGGTAATTTTATAGGCAAGAGATTATGATAGCTTGGATAAGAAGAGGAGATGAGAATATGTCACATCTTCCCTAGTGGCTCAGCTGGTAAAGAATCTGCCTGCAATGCAGGAGATTCAATCTCTAGTAGGAGAACTAAAATCCCATATGTTGCATGGTGTGGCCCAAAAACCAAATCAAAACAAAAGTCTACAAATAACACATGGTGGACAGGGTATGGAGAAAAGGGGACTCTACTACACTGCTGGTGGGAATGTAAATTGGTTGAGCCACTATGGAGAACAGTACAGAGGTTCCTTAAGAACTAAAAATAGACTTGCCATGTGTGTGTGTGTGTGTGTGTGTGTGTGTGTGTTAGTTGCTCATTTGTGTCTGACTCTTTCAACCTCATGGACTGTAGCTCACCAAGACTCCTCTGTCCAGCAATCACACTTCTGGACATATATTTGAATGAAACTCTAATATGAAAAGATGCATGCACCCACTATGTTCATCATAGTGCTGTTTACAATAGCCAAGACATGGAAGCAACCTAAATATTTATCACTTAATGAATAGATAAAGAAATGTGGGCATATATATATGGACTTTAGTATCAAAGACAGTGGTTAAAGGGAATTCCCTAAAACACAGTATTGGGGCACTTCTATCTAGAAATAATTTAAGTTAGAAGCAAATTCAAGTAGGTTCTTTGCCTGTGATGATATCAGGGCATGATATTATATCAGTAGTCATTGCTAGTAGTTAGAATATATAAGCCAAATCTGGAAAAGGGCATGGAAACCCACTCCAGTATTCTTGACAGAAAAACCCCATGGACCGAGCAGCCTGGTGAGCTACAATCCATGGAGTTGCAAAGAGTCAGATACAACTGAAGCTGCTGAGCACAGCATGAGCCAAATCACATTTGCTTCTTCCTAAAGTGAATTTAAAATAATATTTCCATAATTAATAGCAAACAATATGAAATCTAGACATTTTGTTTTAGTCATACTCTCAAATCACACATGTCACATTTTCCAGGCTACACTACACTAGGCAGTGCAGAGATTTTGAATATGCGAATATGAAATGTAACAAAGGTCCATAAGCCAAAGGTATGGCCTTTCCAGTAGTCATGTATTACTGGATGTGAGAGTTGGACCATAAAGAAACTGATGCTTTTGAACTGTAATACTGGAGAAGACTCTTGAGAGTCCCTTGCACAGTAAGGAGATCAAAGCAGTCAATTCTAAAGGAAATCAGCCCTGAATATTCATTGGAAGGACTGATGCTGAAGCTGAAGCTCCAGTACTTTGGCCACCTGATGCAATAAGCGAACTCATTGGAGAAGACCCTGATGCTTGGAAAGATTGAGGGCAGGAGAAGGTGGTGACAGAGGATGAGATGGTTGGATGACATCATTGACTCAATGGACATGAGGTTGAGCAAACTCTGGGAGATAGTGAAGGATAGGGAGGCCTGGCGTGCTGCAGTTGATGGGGTCACAAAGAGTCGAACATGACTGAGAAACTGAACAACAACAATGACTTCTGGTAAATGTGTATATTGGAAATAGGTAAAGTGGGAAATAATGTCCAAATCATTTAAAATGATTCCCTAGGTATGTATACAGCCTGTGATACACACACTTATGGATGACTTTGTAGTGGATGAATTGAATCATTAGATGTCATCATACCAGACAAAAGCTATTTCTCTAGATTGTGGATAAGAATTTTGAAGCTTGAGCGGGAGCAGGTGGGGAGAAGTTTGGAGAACATGGTGAGTCAGTACTACTGGCTTCCTAAGGAAGTTATATAATACAATTTTTTGGTTGTTCATAGCTTGACTGTTTCTACAACTTCCTTCTTAGTCAAAGATGAAGACTGTACAGGTTCTTTTCAGATTTTAACTAAATTGAAGTTATTGAGTATGAAGAACAAAATTCTTTGGATTATGTGTTCCTAAGAGAAAGGAATCTTGCCCCAAGCATGCCTGAACATTAACCATTAAACAATTAACCCTTTGATGTCCATTTCATATTTCCCACACAATTGTATATTTGAAAATAAGAAGATACCTTGGGCTACTGTAGAGAGAGAGAGAATATTTATAGCAATTTTCCCCCAATTAATCTCAACAACAGTGGGTAATTCCAATGTGATGTGATTTTTTATCTTTCCATATTTCCTGATAACTACTGCAAAGTACCCATAGTATATGGTGTTGAAAATGTCATTGGTAGAGTGCTATTTTTTTTTTAAGTTAATTCTCTTTAAAATGTAAATTCCATGTGAGGAAGTAGCATTTTAAATTGTTAATTGTCATTTATACTTTGATACTTTAGTCTCTGGAGCCTAGGGGTGATGTTGCTATCAAGAATCAAAAATGCAAAAACTTGTCAAAGATAGAGATCTTCCTTCACAATTTTACTTTGCAATACATTGCAATTTTGAGTATTTTCTCTTTGCATGATGTTATAGACCCATAATTAAATATCCACCTCATAAGACTATCATGGGAATAAGAGATTATCCATGTAAAGCACCAAGCATAGTATTTGGCAAAGAGTAAATTCTCAGTTAGCAATAACAATTCCTTAGCCATTTAACAACCAATAGCAACTGGGAATCAGTAGACTGTGCCTAATGGAGTTAAGAGAAAGGGGAAAATAATATCATATACATTCATAGCATATTTTCCCCAAAGATCTTTGAAACACTTTCATTTAATTAGTGAGGCATCAATGTGAGGTAAGTAAGAGGAGTTTCACTTTCAAGGTATGAAAAGTAACTAGGCAATTCATTCAAGGTTATAGAATAAATCACTGGCAAAATCTGAAGGTCTTATAACTCTTATTCATATATCCTATTATCTATGCTAAATTGCTTTACAGAGGCCCAAATTCTGGAGGTATATGGGCTCCTATATATTTTCAATTTTATGAAAATAAACTAGGCCTTATGATGCAATCAGGCAAGTGATTTCATTCACTGTAAGCATAAAAATGATAGCAGCAATAAATATAATGGTTTAATAGTTAAATCTAAGAAACAGAATTTTAAAAGCAAAAATAAACATAACACATTAACATTATCTCTAATTTGATGCAATCAAATGCTGAAGCGGGAGATGCTGTGTAGGAAAGGAAATGGGTGTCAGTGTATTGGTTACCTTTGGCTGTCAATATACATGAATACTTTTCTAGAAGTAGTTATTTTATTTTTAAAACAGTTGAGTTGACTCAATGGAAAAGACTCTGATGCTGGGAGGGATTGGGAGCAGGAGGAGAAGGGGACGACAGAGGATGAGATGGCTGGATGGCATCACCGACATGAGTTTGAGTGAACTCTCGGAGTTGGTGATGGACAGGGAGGCCTGGAGTGCTGTGATTCATGGGGTTGCAGGGTTGGACACAACTGAGGGACTGAACTGAGCTGAACTGAACTTATGCTTAAACAACTGTGGACTGAGCAGAATAACTTCAGAAACATGATTTCTCATTTTCCACCCACAATTTGTTTTTAACCACTAACTAATTGGACAGCATGCCAAATTATCATACTATCATACTACAGTAACATTAGGTGATCGCAGAGTTGGAAAGGTCACAAAGACCAGTCATGAGATGGAGATGGGGCTTTTCAGAGCTATTTATTTATGTTGAAAAGTTTGTTCTTTCATTTTTAGTTAGAGGAACACACAACACTAGAGTGGAAATTTTTATTAATGGTAATGCTTTTAAAAGGTCGACTGTTCTTCATAAAGCCTCTAGTATTCACATATGAACCTTGCACAGATCAGTTTTTACTAGGGCTGGAATTATAGTATCAAATCAGGTAGTTGATTAATGGCCACACGCCAAGTACCACTTCTGCTAAAAGTATGTTTACTAAAAAAAAAGGTCACTCCCTGCACTAGAGTCCTTCCTACACAAGAAAGCCCAGTGTATCAATGTATTGATTCATATCTTTTGCCATTTCTCCAAATTACAGACACACTGAGATCTACTTTAAGCTCAGTGTTTACCAACTGATGCATTTCCCAAACATATTCAAAATAAATTATAAACTGTTATACTTTTAAATTTCAGTTTACCATTGCCTTCTTTCTCTAAGACACCTTTTTTGAGATAACAAAACAATAATTCTAGTCAAGAGTAGATGACTAAAAGATTTATGTGTTTTTGTTATATTTTTGCTTACTCAATGAAGGTTACATCACTTAAAAATAAGTATATGGGTTATACATCAAAAGAGATACTGTGCATACATATATTTCAAAAAAGGAGGCACAATTAAACTTCTGCTTCAAATCAATCCTAGGTTTCAGTTATTTTCAACTGGGTATTATGCAGATATTTAGACAAAGAACCTGCTTTGACAAATTGCTTAAAATGTGTTACTACAGTGAAAAGCTAGTTCAAGGGAAAAAAAAAAACTCTTTTGATTAGTTACATTATTTTCCATATTCCTATTGCATATTCACATCATTCTGTCACTATTTTGTTTTCAGGAGGAATTTAAGGCAACATAATAATTAAATAGTATTATTCCACCAAGTTCCAGGTTCCAAAATACAATAAAGCCATACATTACTTTGTACACTTCAAATTTGAGGTATGTACTGATTCATGTAGAGGTTGAAATGAACCTTATTTATGAAGAAAGGATCTGCTTGGGAGAATAGAAAAAAATAAACGATCAAATTGATTATGTCAATTTTCAAGAAATCATCTGCTTACTTACAACTTAAAATACTGTCTCTCCCTCCCCTATTTCTCCAGCACTTTATATTTATTTCAACCATCACTTTATATTTGGTTATTTTATGATGACTGTTCTCATAAGTGTCTCCCTAGTATATTATAAACTCTTTGTCAATAGGGAATAGTGCCTTATTTTTTACTATTTTATATTTTTAGTTAATATGTATTTAAAAGACTCTGATGCTGGGAGGGATTAGAGGCAGGAGGAGAAAGGGACGACCGAGGATGAGATGGCTGGATGGCATCACGGACTCGGTGGACGTGAGACTGAGTGAGCTCCGGGAGTTGGTGATGGACAGGGAGGCCTGGCATGCTGTGCTTCATGGTGTCACAAAGAGTCAGACATGACTGAGCGACTGAACTGAACCGAACTGAACTATTTACAATGTGCTAGGCATTGTTCTAAATGTTTTCACATTTACATCTCATTTTTAAGCTTCACAAGAATCTACCCAGTAGATATTATCAAGAGCTCTATTCTTGAGATAGGGAAAATGAAGCTTGAAAAAATTAAATGAAAAGCTGGTTTGAAGCCTCAGCAGTCTGACCCGAGTGCCTCACCAGGTTTTGTAGCCACTTTTAATTGTTTGGGTCCCACTTGGGAGGCAAGGGTGAACCGGAAGAAAGGACCACCTATTAGATCTAAATAAGAGCAATGCAAGAGTACCATATGGGTCTTGTGTACCCAGAAAGTAGTTTATCCCCATTTAACAGGAATTTAGTCACCTTAATTCACTTGAAAACCCCTCAGGTAGAGGTAACAAGAATAAGTCATTTTCGGGGATAGACCAAGCCTTAAGATTAAAATGGCTGTGATAGCGCACAAGTGAGGCCAAGAGGAGCTACCTCATGTCCAAGGTCAGGGGCAGCGGCTGAGAGTGCCAGGATGAATGGTGCAGGAACAGCCGAGAGGAGCTACCATACATCTGAGGTCAGGGTCATTGGCCGAGAGGAGCAATCCCACGTCCAAGGAGTGGTGACTGCATGGGTGCAGGAAGGCCTAGAGGAGCTACTCCATGTTCAAGGTCAGGAGGTGTGGTGGTGAGGAGATACCCCTTGTCCAAGGTAAGGAGCACGAGCTGTGAATTGCTGGAGCAGCAGTGAAGAGATACCCCAATTCCAAGGTAAGAGAAACTCAAGTAAGATGGTAGGTGTTGCAAGAGTGCATCAGAGGGCAGACACACTGAAACTATACTCACAGAAAACTAGTCAATCAAATCACATGGACCACAGCCTTGTCTAACTCAATGAAAATAAGCCATGCCTTGTGGGGCCACCCAAGATGGGCGGGTCATGGTGGAGAGGACTGACAGAATGTGGTCCACTGTAGAAGAGAATGGCAAACCACTTCAGTATTTTTGCCTTGAGAACCCCATGAAAAGTATGAAAAGGTAAAATAGGATACTGAAAGAGGAACTCCCCAGGTCAGTAGATACCCAACACGCTACTGGAGATCAGTGGAGAAATAACTCCAGAAAGAAGGAAGGGATGGAGTCAAAGCAAAAACAATACCCAGTTGTGGATATGGCTGGTGATAGAAGCAAGGTCTGAAGCTGTAAAAAGCAATATTGCATAGGAACCTGGAATGTCAGGTCGATGAATCAAGGCAAATCGGAAGTGGTCAAACAGGAGATGGCAAAAGTGAATGTCACAATTCTAAGAATCAGCAAACTGAAATGGACTGTCTGAAAGAGGAACTCCCCAGGTCAGTAGATACCCAACACGCTACTGGAGATCAGTGGAGAAATAACTCCAGAAAGAAGGAAGGGATGGAGTCAAAGCAAAAACAATACCCAGTTGTGGATATGGCTGGTGATAGAAGCAAGGTCTGAAGCTGTAAAAAGCAATATTGCATAGGAACCTGGAATGTCAGGTCGATGAATCAAGGCAAATCGGAAGTGGTCAAACAGGAGATGGCAAAAGTGAATGTCACAATTCTAAGAATCAGCAAACTGAAATGGACTGGAATGGGTGAATTTAACTCAGATGATCACTATAGCTACTACTGTGGGCAGGAATCCCTCAGAAGAAATGGAGTAGCCATCATGGTCAACAAAAGAGTCTGAAATGCAGGACATGGATGCAATCTCAAAAATGACAGAATGACCACTGTTCATTTCCAAGGAAAACCATTCAATATCACAGTAATCCAAGCCTATGCCCCAACCAGTAACTCTGAAGAAGCTGAAGTTGAAGCTGAAGTTCTACGAAGACCTACAAGACCTTTTAGAACTAACATCCAAAAAGATGTTCTTTTCATTATAGGAGACTGAATGCCAAAGTAGGAAGTCAAGAAACACCTGGAGTAACAGGCAAACTTGGCCTTGGAATATGGAATGAAGCAGGGCAAAGGCTAATAGAGTTTTGCACTGGTCTAGAGAATACACTGGTCTAGAAAACACCCTCTTCCAACAACACAAGAGAAGACTCTACAAATGGACATCACCAGATGGTCAACACTGAAATCAGATTGATTATATTCTTTGCAGCTGAAGATGGAAAAGCTCTGTACAGTCAGCACAAACAAGACCGAGAGCTGACTTTGGCTGAGATGATGAACTCCCTATTGCCAAATTCAGACGTAAATTAAAGAAAGTGGGGAAAACAACTAGACCATTTAGGTATGACCTATATTCAAATCCCTTATGATTATACAGTGAAATTGAGAAATAGATTTAAGCGACTAGATCTGATAGATAGAAGGCCTAATGAACTATGGACTGAGGTTCATGACATTGTCTAAGAGACAGGGATCAAGATCATCCCACTGGAAAAGAAATGCAAAAAGGCAAAATGGCTGTCTGGGAGGCCTTAAAAATAGCTGTGAAAAGAAGAGAAGCGAAAAGCAAAGGAGAAAAGGAAAGATATAAGTATCTCAATGCAGAGTTCCAAAGAATAACAAGAAGAGATAAGAAAGCCTTCTTCAGCAATCAATGCAAAGACATAGAGGGAAAAAACAGAATGGGAAAGACTAGAGACCTCTTCAAGAAAATTAGAGATACCAAGGGAACATTTCATGCAAGGATGGGCTCAATAAAGTACAGAAATTCTTTGGAACTAACAGAAGCAGAAGATATTAAGAGGAGGTGGCAAGAATACACAGAAAAACGGTACAAAAAAGATCTTCACAACCAAGATAACCACAATGGCATGATCATTCACCTAGAGCCAGACATCCTGGAATATGCAATCAAGTGGGCCTTAGAAAGTATCATTACGAACAAAGCTAGTGGAGGTGATGGAATTCCAGTTGAGCTATTTCAAATCCGGAAAGATGATGCTGTGAAAGTGCTGCNTTAGCACTGGTTTTAAACTTGGAACTAATTATTATCCAAAAAATCATATTGAAATATCAATAAGCACAATTATTGCATTTTATTTCTAATTCCGCCACTTGGTTAGCTATGATTCCAAGTTAAATCTGAAGAGAAATAACATTACTTCTCAGGAGTGCAATCCAACTACTTCATTCTTATAGTATATGCTGCTGCTGCTGCTGCTAAGTCACTTCAGTCGTGTCCGACTCTGTGCAATCCCATAGACAGTAGCCCATCAGGCTCCCCTGCCCCTGGGATTCTCCAGGCAAGAACCCTGGAGTGGGTTGTCATTTCCTTCTCCAATGCATGAAAGTGAAAACTGAGTGAAGTCGCTCACTCATGTACTTCGCTCAGTCATGACTCTTTGCGACCCCATGGACTGTAGTCTTCCAGGCTCCTCTGTCCATGGGATTTTCCAGGCAAGAGTGCTGGAGTGGGGTGCCATTGCCATCTCCACTTACTATATATATATATAATAAATATCTACTGAAGAAGGTCAGTTGTAGTGACCTTATGTTTGACTGTGTGGATCACAATAAACTGTGGAAAATTCTGAAAGAGATGGGAATACCAGACCACCTGACCTGCCTCTTGAGAAACCTGCATGCAGGGCAGGAAGCAACAGTTAGAACTGGACATGGAACAACAGACTGGTTCCAAATAGGAAAAGGAGTATGTCAAGGCTGTATATTGTCACTCTGCTTATTTAACTTCTATGCAGAGTACATCATGAGAAATGCTGGACTGGATGAAACACAAGCTAGAATCAAGATTGCCGGGAGAAATGTCAATAACCTCAGATATGCAGATGACACCACCCTTGTGGCAGAAAGTGAAGACGAGCTAAAAAGCCTCTTGATGAAAGTAAAAGAGAATAGTGACAAAGTTGGCTTAAAGCTCAACATTCAGAAAACAAAGATCATGGCATCTGGTCCCATCACTTCATGGGAAATAGATGGAGAAACATGGGAAACCATGTCAGCCTTATTTTTCTGGGCTCCAAAATCACTGCAGATGGTGACTGCAGCCATGAAATTAAAAGACGCTTACTCCTTGGAAGGAAATTCATGACCAACCTAGATAGCATATTCAAAAGCAGAGACATTACTTTGCCGACTAAGGTCCGTCTAGTCAAGGCTATGGTTTTTCCATTAGTCATGTATGAATGTGAGAGTTGGACTGTGAAGAAAGCTGAGTGCCGAAGAACTGATGCTTTTGAACTGTGGTGTTGGAGAAGACTCTTGAGAGTCCCTTGGACTGCAGAGAGATCTAACCAGTCCATCTTAAAGGAGATCCGTCCTGGGTGTTCTTTGGTAGGAATGAAGCTAAAGATTAAACTCCAGTACTTAGGCCACCTCATGCAAAGATTTGATACACTGGAAAAGACTCTGATGCTGCGAGGGATTGGGGGCAGGAGAAGGAGGGGACGACAGAGGATGAGATGGCTGGATGGCATCACAGACTCAATGGACGTGAGTTTTAGTGAACTCCGGGAGTTGGTGATGGACAGCGAGCCTGGCGTGCAGCAGTTCATGGGGTTGCAAAGAGTTGGACACGACTGAGCGACTGAACTGAAGTGAACTGAACTAAGATTAAAATGCTTCAGAAGGGCAACAGAAATGTAGAGTCTCTGAATCTGGAAAATCATACAGACTTCAATATAACTTTTAACCTCAATCATGGGGCAGACACGTTTCAACAAAGTTACTAGAAAGAGGTTCTCCAGAATTCAGTTTTATTTTTAAAATCTTATATTTTGTAATGTATTTATATCTTCAGTTCAGCCCCATCACTCAGTCGTGTCCGACTCTTTGTGACCCCATGAAATGCATTACGCCAGGCCTCCATGTCGATCACCAACTTCCAGAGTGCACTCAAACTCATGTCCATCAAGTTGGTGATGCCATCCAGCCATCTCATCCTCTGTCGTCCCTTCTTCTTCTGCTCCCAATAACTCCCAGCATCAGGGTCTTTTCCAATGAGTCAACTCTTTGCATGAGGTGGCCAAAGTATTAGGAGTTTCAGCTTTAGCATCAGTCCTTCCAATGAACACCCAGGACTGATCTGCTTTAGGACGGATTGGCTGGATCTCCTTGCAGTGCAAGGGACTCTCAAAAGTCTCTCCAACACCACAGTTCAAAAGCATCAATTCTCTGGCACTCAGCTTTCTTCACAGTCCAACTCTCACATCAATACCTGACCACTGGAAAAACCATAGCCTTGACTAGACAGACCTTTGTTGGCAAAGTATGTCTCTGCTTTTGAATATACTATCTAGGTTGGTCATAACATTCCTTCCAAGGAGTAAGCACCTTTAATTTCATGGCTGCAATCACCATCTGTAGTGATTTTGGAGTCCAAAAAAATAAAGTCTGACACTGTTTCCACTGTTTCCCCACCTATTTCCCATGAAGTAATGGGGCCAGATGCAGTGATCTTAGTTTTCTGAATGTTGAGCTTTAAGTCAACTTTTTCACTCTCCACTTTCACTTTCATCAAGAGGCTTTTTAGTTCCTCTTCACTTTCTGCCATAAAGGTGGTGTCATCTGCATATCTGAGGTTATTGATATTTCTCCCGGCAATCTTGATTCTAGCTTGTGCTTCTTCCAGTCCAGCGTTTCTCATAATATACTCTGCATATAAGTTAAATAAGCAGGATGATAATATACAGTCTTGATGTACTCCTTTTCCTATTTGGAACCAGTCTGTTGTTCCATGCCAGTTCTAACTGTTGCTGCCTGACCTGCATGCAGGTTTCTCAAGAGGCAGGTCAGGTGGTCTGGTATTCCTATCTCTCTTGGAATTTTCCACAGTTTATTGTGATCCACACTGTCAAAGGCTTTGGCATAGTCAATGAAGCAGAAATAGATGTTTTTCTGGAACTCTCTTGCTTTTTCCATGATCCAGTGGATGTTGACAATTTGATCTCTGGTTCCTCTGCCTTTTCTAAAACCGACTTGTACATCTGGAATTTCACAGTTCACGTATTGCTGAACCCTGGCTTGGAGAATTTTGAGCATTACTACTAGCATATGAGATGAGTGCAATCGTGCGGTAGTTTGAGCATTCTTTGGCATTGCCTTTCTTTGGGATTCAAATGAAAACTGAAATTTTCCAGTCCCGTAGCCACTGCTGAGTTTTCCAAATTTGCTGGCATGTTGAGTGCAGCACTTTCACAGCATCATGTTTAAGGATTTGAAATAACTCAAGTGGAATTCCGTCACTTCCACTAGCTTTGTTCATAGAGATGCTTCCTAAGGTCCATGTGACTTCACATTTCAGGATGTTTGGCTCTAGGTTAATGTGAATGATCACACCATTGTGATTATTTGGGTCATGAAGGTCTTTTTTGTACAGTTTTTCTGTGTATTCTTGCCACCTCTTCTTAATATCTTCTGCTTCTGTTAGGTCCAGACCATTTCTGTCCTTTATTGAGCCCATATTTGCATGAAATGTTCCCTTGGTATCTCTAATTTTCTTGAAGAGGTCTCTAGTCTTTCCCATCCTGTTGTTTTCCTCTATTTCTTTGCATTGATTGCTGAAGAAGGCTTTCTTATCTCTCCTTGATATTCTTTGGAACTCTGCATTGAGACACTTATATCTTTCCTTTTCTCCTTTGCTTTTTGCTTCTCTTGTTTGTGTTGTGCTTTATCATGAATTAGTTCTGTTAGATAGTTATAATAGGAAAAAGGAGTCCAGAATGGCAGTGGCTAAAAGACAAGGGAAAAGCCCAAGAAAATGAGCAAAAAACAGCACTCCTGGCTAGTCCAATTTACTTAGGGCAGGCCCAGAGGGTGGAAAAAAACATATAAAAAGGGGAGCCAAAGGACTGTGGGTCTCTCTCTGCCCCACTCAAGTGCTCTCTGTCTCTCTCTGTCTCTGTCTCTCTCTCTCCCTCCCACAGGTACACATGCTCACTCTCTCTCTTTCTCTTCTCTTTGCATCTTTTGGGTCGGCATGCCCTCACGCCTTGAGGTGTATTTTCCTTTATTTTCTAAATAAAACTGATCTATCCAAGAACTATAACACAGACTGTCCGAAAGCTGTCACATGCTGAGGGCTTTAACATCTGTTGCTTCAAATCTTTGCTGTGATGAGACAGAACTGAGGCAATTACACTCCCCTGACATCTATGGTGCCTTGACTCAGATTTAACCTGGCTAAAACAACCTCTCTAGCCCTGCAAGGAGGAGGCCAAGCACAGCAGGAGCCCAACTCCGCGAACGCTCAGAGGTAGAAATGAAACACAAAGAAAACCCATTGCAGGGGAAGTGACAAGAAGCCCATCATGCTGGAAACCAGGACAATGAAAAACAAACTCTGCAGAAAGCTCACACAGCTCAGTCTCAGATTTGAGAAGACCTCCAGTTAAGGCAGGAGGTCCTCACTCCTATGGCTGGAGGGACATATGCCTAACAAAATCTTAATCCCTTTACAATCTCCTGTTTCTTGTTTCCTCAAATCCCCTGTGAACAGGCGTGCAGCAGTGGGCGCAATTAAGGGACTCTGGAGAAGCTACTCCTCGGTATGTCCCAAAGGCACTATCTGCTGAGCCCCACTAGCTGTTATCCAAGCCGGTGAGGGTTCTTCTGTCCTTAATCTTCTTTGTGCCAAGGATCAAGCCAATGAAAACTGTGAGCATAGGTCAGGTATTCAGCAGATTTTCCAGAAGGCTATGAAGGGTATTCCTTGGCACATTTTTTCCACTGAATTCACATTCAGTCCTTCAGCTCCTCTCTCCCAGAACTCAAGCCTGGCCAAACCCAGGATGCTTGGCTTCAGGACCTAATGAGGCTCAGGCTTTGATGTCTCATTGCAAAACATTTCAGTGAGAGACACAGCAATAGGTAAGAGGTGGGTTTGTTAGGATTCAGAGAGAAGCACACTCTGCAGGGTGTGGGCCATTGCAGAGGGCAAGGGTTTAGGCCATGGAATGCGGCCTGGCTAGGTTTTGAGCTGGGTGAATTCATGTGCAAATGAGTGGGAGGATCATCCCAACCATTGGGGAACCACCCTCTCCTCTGTCTTTTGACTGTGACTTGGAGCTGTCCTGCCACCTCTGGGTGTGTCATTTAGCTTACAGATCTGAGATTAAGGTTTACTTGAATTTAACTTGTCATTTTGGACCCAATTGATTTTAATTGGTTTATGTTATGCCCTCGTGCTATATCATTCTTTCAAAAGTTGTGCCCTGACCCCTTCCCTCCTGTTTCATGTTCTTTTCCTGAGCCCCGTCCAGGCCCACAATGTTGCCTCTACAATCTTCTGGAGGGACAACCAGATAATAGCTGACCCTTGGGAGGGAAATACTGTATAATATTCAATCACTCTAGATATTCAGGCCTTCATCTTCCATGTTTCCTACAACATGTGCAACATCAGCATCTCTCAGTGAACCCACTAGGGTGGGTGACAGGTACACAGTGCCTGCTAGAAATCCATCAGTTGGCATCCTTTCAAAGGCAATTGGGCTTCTAGGGATAATGTTTGCCACTTTGGGAGTTGGCCCTGCCGGCCATTTGGGCCCAAACCCTTACCACACGTCTCCTAAAGTTACAAACATACCCCTGGATCAAATCTCCACTCCACTTTTATAGAATACCTGATCTATTGTCTATTAACAAATTTGTTCTTAAGCCAACTACTAACTCCTACAAACCAGGACTCTGACCCTTTGTAGGCAACATTGGTCCACCCAGGCTATTATTAAAACACTTTAATGACCCTAACAGGACCAGATAACCCACTCTTTTGTCATTACTTCTGTTATTGCCTAAAGTGGGTTATGGCAATGTTTATCAGTGGAGACACCCTAACCTGCTCTTATGGAGGATTAGGGGAAGAAATCAGTGACTTATAATCCTTT
The DNA here is from genome assembly GCA_006408695.1 of Aepyceros melampus. Classification (NCBI taxonomy): domain Eukaryota; kingdom Metazoa; phylum Chordata; class Mammalia; order Artiodactyla; family Bovidae; genus Aepyceros; species Aepyceros melampus. The sequence continues at coordinate 26,717 of SJXQ01006034.1, forward strand.
AGAGCAATCAGAGGATAAGACTTATGACTGTTTCACTGTTTCCCAGTCTCAGGGCACAGGCTTGGATTGCTTTACACCAGGATATCTATTCCCATCTGCGGTGAACAAACTGGCAATGAGTTAAAATTACAACCTTTTAATCCTATCCAGCACTGGTCACCTTGGAGACCTTGGGGACACCTAACTCCAGTCTGGGGGTCCCAGGAGGTCAACCTGCCTTGACCTATCTAGGGATCTGATCCCCAAAAGGTTGTCACGCCTCAACCTGCTCAAGGACCCAATTCCCAGGAGGCCGTCATGCCTCAACCTGCCCTGGGATTCGATCTCCAGGAGGCTGTCACACCTCAGCCTGCCTGGGTGTCTGCACCCTGGCCCGGGGATACCTGGCTTTCAGGTTGCAACAGTACTGGGTAGGATAAGCTTCAGAAAGACTCATCCCAAAGGAAGTCCACCCATGGAAATAGAAGGAAGCCTATTACTTGTGGGACTGTGCCCCGTCTCAGCAATAACTGAGGAGCCCGAGACCCCATTGCCTTTCTGGAAAGGCTAAAAGAGGCCCTCTAAAAGTTTACCAATCTGGACTTAGACTCTTAGGAGGGACAGGTGATTTTAAAGGACCAATTCCTGTCCCAATGTGCATCAGATATCAGAATAAAGTTACAACAGTTATAGCAGCAGGACCCTGCTTCCTCTTTAGATGAGATGGTCCAGACATCCACCAATACTTTTTACAACAGAGAACAGGAGAAAGAGGCCAAGGCCAAGAAGAGGGAGAAAAGGAAAGAGACAAGTTATGCCCAGATGCTGACCTCCCTCCTGGGAAGTCCTATGGCAAACCCCAAGTCCTTGAAGGACAAGGCATGAGGTAAATCCCTAATCTGTAGACAGGCGGGGCATTGGGGCAAAGAATGTCTAAACCGTGACAAGTCTCCCAAATGCCTCAACTGGCACACTGGGCGGCACTGTGCCCACAGGACCCAAGAGCCTCAAGGTCAAGCACCAAGCCTTCCCTCACAATGGTTCAATAAGACTGAAGCAGCCCGCTCCAGCCAGCCCACCTGTCACAGATAACCATCATGGGGCTGGAGCCAAGGGTGCAACTGGATGTGGCAGGTAGGCCTGAGAATTTCTTGGTTGACACGGGGGCTACCTACTCTGTCTTGACCTCCTACTCCGGAGCTTTCTCCTCCCTAACCTATACCATTTTGGGTGCTACAGGAAAAGCAGTTACAAAAAGATTCACCTGAGCACTTTGTTACTGGGATGGACAAATATTTTCCCACCAGTTTCTGGTGGTCCCTGAGTGTCCTATTCACTTATTGGGAAGAGATATACTCCCTAAACTTGTGATGGGAAGTGTTTCAGCCCTTAGAGCCCTACAGTTTCTGGTTACTACTGAAGAACCCATTACACCCTCTCCAATAGAGAGGGACCAAAAACTATAGGAGGACAAAATTAACCCCCAGGTGTGGGACCAGGAGACTCCTGGAAGAGCCCACCAAGCTGAACTGGTCATCATCTGAGATCCCACTCAGCTTCCTAACCAGAAACAATATCCCCTCAGAAGAGAAGCTCAGGAGGGACTACAGCCTCTAATAAATAAATTCCTTGTTTGTGGGATATTGGTCCCCACCAGTTTGCCCTGTAACACCCTAATCCTCTCAGTAAAGAAAAAGGATGGAACCTGGTGAATAATTCAAGATCTCTGGATCATAAATGAAGCCGTAGTTCCCCTCCATCCCACAGTACCCAATCCCTATGTAATCTTGGGAGAAATCCCACCCAGTGCCAAGTGGTTTTTTTGCATACCACTGGCTAAAGAATCCCTATATCTTTTTGCCTTTGAGTGGGAGGCCCCAGGAGAAAAACACCAACAGATGACTTGGACAGTATTACCCCAGGGGTTCAGAGATAGCCCCCACCCGTTTGGACAGGCCCTTAGACAGGATCTCCTAGATCTGGCCTGGGACCTAATGGAAAAATATTACAATACATAGACGACCTACTAATTTGCTCTCCAGATGAGTAAAATGTCCAACAACATGCAATTCAGGTTCTAAACTTTTTGGCAGAGAGGGGGTATAAAGTCTCCCCTGCTAAGGCACAGATGATCGAGACAAAGGTCACTTACCTTGGAGTTCAGATTACACATGGGTCCAAGAGGCTGTCCTCTGATAGGGTACAAGGAATCCTCCAGTTGCCCTCCTCCACAACTTGAAAACAATTGCGAGCTTTCCTGGGGCTAACTGGATATTGTAGAATCTGGACACCCAACTATGGTCTAATTGCCCAGCCCTTATATGAAGGCTTAAAGGGAAAGGATGATTCAATCCCACTTATGTGGGAAATTCCTTAAAAGAAGGCAGAGGCTACACTAAAACAAACCTTAACTCAAGCACCTGCCTTGAGGTTGCCAGACCCAGAAAAAGCATTCCAACTTCATGTCCATAAAAGAGAAGGAATAGCCTTGGGAGTGTTAACTCAAAGGTTGGGATCTAAGCCTCAGCCTGTAGCTTACTTATCCAAGAGGCTAGACTCAACTGCACGAGGTTGGCCTCTCTGCTTTTGAAATCTTGCAGCTATTGCCATCCTGATAGAAGATGCTTTAAAACTCTCCTTTGGGGACAAACTAACTATTTTTGCCAGCCACCAAGTAAAAATCTCCTAAATGGGAGAGGTCATTTATGGATGATAGCATATTCAAAAGCAGAGACATTACTTTGTCGACTAAGGTCCATCTAGTGAAGGCTATGGTTTTTCCAGTAGTCATGTATGGATGTGAGAGTTGGACTGTGAAGAGGGCTGAGCACTGAAGAATTGATGCTTTTGAACTGTGGTGTTGGAGAAGACTCTTGAGAGTCCCTTGGACTGCAAAGAGATCCAGCCAGTCCATTCTGAAGGAGATCAGCCCTGGGATTTCTTTGGAAGGAATGATGCTGAAGCTGAAACTCCAGTACTTTGGCCACCTCATGAGAAGAGTTGACCACTGGAAAAGACTTTGATGCTGGGAGGGATTGGGGGCAGGAGGAGAAGGGGACAGCCGAGGATGAGATGGCTGAATGGCATCACGGACTCGATGGACGCGAGTCTGAGTGAACTCCAGGAGTTGGTGACGGACAGGGAGGCCTGGCGTGCTGCGATTCATGGAGTCGCAAAGAGTCAGACACGACTGAGCGACTGAACTTAACTGAACTGATCAAAGAATCCTCAGATATCAAGTAGTGCTGATGGAAAACCCAAGCCTCACTATATCCCCTTGTGAGGTTCTTAACCCAGCCACCCTCTTGCCTACCCCCAAAGGCTCTCTCCCCTTTCACTCTTGCCTAGAAACCTTGGTTGGACCACTGAGCAAAACCCCAAGAGGAATTGTCTAAAGATCCTCGGACCAATCCTTAGGAAATCTGGTATGCTGATGGAAGCAGCTTTGTCTTGGATGGAAAAAAAAAGGGGGGGGGCAGAATATGCAGTTGTCTCCAGTTTTGAGACCATAGAGGCTAAGCCTTCGGCACCAGGTACTTCAGCCCAATTTTCTGAGCTCATAGCCCTGACTCGAGCTTTAGAGCTGGGAAAAGGAAAAAGAATAGCCATTTACAGTGACTCCAAGTATGCCTTTCTGATGCTACACACATGTTGCTATTTGGAAAGAAAGGGGCCACTTGACCACCCGAGGATCCCCAATCAAATATGGTGATCAAATTCTTAGACTTTTGGAGGTAATCCATCTGCCCACTGAGGTTTCAGTCTCCCACTGTAAAGGACACCAAAAAGAGAACACGGAAGTAGCACAAGGGAACCAAGCAGCCAATCAGGCAGCAGCTGCTGCTGCTGCTAAGTCGCTTCAGTCATATCTGACTCTGTGCAACCCCACAGATGGCAGCCCACCAGGCTCTCCCATCCCTGGGATTCTCCAGGCAAGAACACTGGAGTGGGTTGGCATTTCCTTCTCCAATGCATGAAAGTGAAAAATGAAAGTGAAGTCGCTCAGTCCTGTCTGACTCTTAGCAACCCATGGACTGCAGCCTACCAGGCTCCTCCACCTATGGGATTTTCCAGGCAAGAATACTGGAGTCGATTGCCATTGCTTTCTCCGAATCAGGCAGTGAAGAGAGCAGTATTACAGAACAGTGACCTTAATAGGGATTGCCACCATAGTTCCACAGACTAATTTGCCAGAAACTCCTTCGTATACTGAAGGTGAGACTCTTAAAGCTAAGAGTGAGGGCTTTCAAGAAGATGATATGGGGGTGCTTCCAAAAGGAGGGACTCCTTTTTCTGCCTGGTAACCTCCAATGGAAGTTGGTTAACTCCTTACATGCCACCACTCATTTAGGGGAAAAGGCCCTCCAAAGATTACTGGAAAGGTCCTTCAGAGAAACAGGCCTCTGAACGACTATAAGGCAAGTGGTCCCCTCTTGTCCCACTTGCCAATTAAACAACTCCCAAGGAGTTTGAAGACCCCAGCTGGCCCAACCCATCCAATGACGTGGGGCCTACCCAGGAGAGGACTGGCAGATGGACTTCACTCAGATGCCAGTTTTACAAGGGTATAAATACCTACTAGTCATGATAGATACATTCACAGGATGGATTGAAGGCTTTCCCACCAGGACTGAGAAGGCTGAGGAGGTGGTAAAAAAAAAAAAAAAAAAACTGTTCCATGAAATCATTATGAGATTTGGTCTGCCCAGATCATTACAAAGTGACAATGGGATATCATTTACTTCTAAGGTCACCCAAGGGGTCTCTAAATAACTTGGCATTTCTTATTATCTCCATTGTGCCTGGAGGCTTCAGTCTTCAGGAAAAGTAGAAAGAGCCAATCAATTTTTAAAATCAGTGATAAAAAGGTAAACCAGGAGACCTCCCTGGGATGGAAGGAGGCTTTACCAATAGCTCTCCTCCACACCCATATTGCCCCTAAGGAACAGGTTGGTCTTAGTCCTTATAAGATGCTATATGGGAAACTTTTTGTTTATGTCAATGACCTCTTTCTAGATCCAGAGGCTCAGACCCTCCAGTCTTATACCAGGCCATTGGGCAATTCCTACAGGATATACTCTCATGGGAGTATGAACCAGGACCCAACAGATTCTAAGGAGTCACCACTACATGCTCCAGGGACTCAAGTCCTAATTAAAGTCTGGAAAGCTGGGTCCCCAAAGGCTCAACTCCAGTCCACATGGAAGAGCCCCTACCCTGTAATACTTTCTACCCCCACAGCAGTCAAGGTACCAGGACATGACTCCTGGATTCACTACTCACAAGTCAAGCCATGGAAGAAAACAGAAGAGGACACTAAATACACCTATGAGCCCCTGAGAGATCTCAGATACCTATTCAGAACTACAAATGAGTGCCAGTCTAATGAACACCCCCAAAATCTAGTTTCTGGGGATAAGATTTCTCAGGACAGCTCTAAAGAGCCGACACAGCTTGGTAAGTGTTGTACTCCAAAACAAACAGGAGATAGATCTGATCCCTGAACAAGAAGGGACTTGAGTCTTCCTGGAGATGGGAATTTGGAGTTGGCTAATGCCCCTACCAGTCCTTGTTATGCCACATTGATGTTGCTTATGATTGCTCCATGTATTATCAATTGTCTAACCTGTTCTGTCTCTGCCCAGATCAACAAGCTAAAACACGCATTGACAGTTGAACAAGGATATATAAAATTACAGCCAACCATGGAAAATATCACTCACCCTTAGATGAACACCACTATAAGGACTCAGGCCTGAGACTAGCAAAAGGGGGAAGCCCAATACCCCTCACCATCCCAGTTCAGCAGGAGGTAACCAGAAAGACCTTGACACCCCTATTCCCAAAAGAATTGGGCCTCCCATCTCTTGAAGGGGGAATATTAACTAGTTAGAATAGGAAAAAGTAGTCAGAATGGTGGTAGCTAAAAGACGAGGGAAAAGCCTGTGAAAATAGAACAAAGGAAGGTCCGAGGACCGGAGTGAGGACCTTGGATAGAATAAACAGCATTCCTGGATAGCTCAATTTACATAGGGCAGGCCCAGGGGGAGGGAAAAAAAAAAAAACATATAGAAGAGGAGCCAAAGGGCTGGGGATCTCTCTCGCCCGCTCATGCACTTTCTGTCTCTGTCTCTCTTCTCTTCACGTCTTTTGGGTCGGCATGCCCTCATGCTTCGAGGATGTATTTTTCCTTTATTTTCTAAATGAAACTGATCTATTCAAGAACTATAACATGGACTGTCTGAGAGCTGTGATGTACCAAAGGCTTTAATGTCTGTTGCTTCAAATCTTTGTTGAGATGAGACAGAACCAAGGAGATTACACTCCCCTGACAGTTCATTTAACTTAATTTCTTTGCATTGATCACTGAGGAAGGCTTTCTTATCTCTCCTTGCTATTCTTTGGAATTCTGCATTCAGATGTTTATATCTTTCCTTTTCTCCTTTGCTTTTCACTTCTCTTCTTTTCACAGCTATTTGTAAGGCCTCCTCAGACAGCCATTTTGCTTTTTTGCATTTCTTATCCATGGGGGTGGTCTTAATCCCTGTCTCCTGTACAACGTCACGAACCTCTGTCCATAGTTCATCAGGCACTCTATCAAATCTAGTCCCTTAAATCTATTTCTCACTTCCACTGTATATAAGGAATTTAATTTAGGTCATACCTGAATGCTCTAGTGGTTTTCCCCACTTTCTTCAATTTAAGTCTGAATTTGGCAATAAAGAGTTCATGATCTGAGCCACAGTCAGCTCCTGGTCTTGTTTTTGCTGACTGTATAGAGCTTCTTCATCTTTGGTTGCAAAGAATATAATCAATCTGATTTTGGTGTTGACCATTTGGTGATGTCCATGTGTAGAGTCTTCTCTTGTGTTGTTGGAAAAGGGTGTTTGCTATGACCAATACATTTTCTTGACAAAACTCTATTAGCCTTTGCCTTGCTTCATTCTGTACTCCAAGGCCAAATTTGCCTGTGATTCCAGGTGTTTCTTGACTTCCTACTTTTGCATTCCAGTCCCCTATAATGAAAAGGACATCTTTTGCGGGGTGTTAGTTCTAAAAGGTCCTGTAGGTCTTCATTGAGCCGTTCAACTTCGCTTCTTCAGTGTTACTGGTTGGGGCATAGACTTGGATTACCGTGATATTGAATGGTTTGCCTTAGAAACGAACAGAGGTCATTCTGTCGTTTTTGAGATTGCATACAAGTCCTGCATTTTAGATTCTTTTGTTGACCATGATGGCTATTCCATTTCTTCTAAGGGATTCTTGCCCACAGTAGTAAATATAATGGTCATCTGAGTTAAATTCACCCATTCCAGTCCATTTTAGTTCTCTGATTCCTAGAATGGTGACGTTCACTCTTGCCATCTCCTGTTTGATCACTTCCAATTTGCCTTGATTCATCGACCCGACATTCCAGGTTCCTATGCAATATTGCTCTTTACAGCATGGGACCTTGCTTCTATCACCAGTCACATCCACAACTGGGTATTGTTTTTGCTTTGGCTTCATTCTTTCATTCTTTCTGGAGTTATTTCTCCACTGATCTCCAGTAGCATATTGGGCTGCCTACCTGGGGAGTTCCTCTTTCAGTATCCTATCATTTCACCTTTTCATACTGTTCATGGGGTTCTCAAGGCAAGAATGCTGAAGTGGTTTGGCATTCCCTTCTCCAGTGGACCACATTCTGTCAGACCTCTCCACCATGACCCACCGATCTTTGGTGGCCCCACAAAGTATGGCTTAGTTTCATTGAGTTAGACAAGGCTGTGGTCCTAGTGTGATCAGATTGGCTAGTTTTCTGTGATTATGCTTTCAGTGTGTCTGCCCTCTGATGCTGTCTTGCAACACCTACCTCTTACTTGGGTGTCTCTTACGTTGGACATGGGGATATCTCTTAAGAGCTGCTTCTGCAAGGCACAGCCACTGCTCCTTACCTTGGACAAGTCGCCCCTCCTGACCTTTAACGTGGAGTAGCTCCTCTCGGCCCTCCTGTGCCTGCGCAGCCGCCACTCGGACGTTGGGTAGCTCCTCTCGCCTGCGCTTCTGCATGGTCCATTGCAGCCACTGTGCGTGTCCAACTCTGCGACTCCATGGACTGTAGCCTACCATGCTTCTTGTCCATGGGATTTTCCAGGCAATATTACTGGAGTAGGTTGCCATTTCCTTCTCCAGAGGATCTTCCCAACCCAAGGATCAAACCCAAGTCTCCCACATTGAAGGCAGACGCTTTACCATCTGAGCTACCAGGGAAGTCCAGGTAATAGTAGTACCAAATGTCATAAAACTGATGTGAGGATTAGCCAAAGTATACATGTAGAACAGTGTCTGACACACAGTAAACACTTGAAAAATGTTGGCTGTTTTCATTTTATGTAGGTGGACATATGCACATTGTGGAGGTGGATAGACAGTGGAACAAATTAAGATAATTAGTAATAAAACTTGACCTCAGAATCAAAGGTCAGGTGACCACTAAGTTTTTCAGATCTTTTCTCCCCACCTTTTTTTGGGAATCAAAACTTTATTGATTTAATCAAAGTGAAGTTTTTATAGTAGTTAATGGAGAGATATCAGAATTATACAGTTTTTTATTGTTTCCATGTCTAGTTTGAGAAATATTTTGTTCAGAATATACATTGCTGACCATAAGTGCACATCACTGTCTATCTCTCTCTTTAAGAAATTATTACTATAAAGCACATATCCCAGTATTGATATAATTGCATTAGTGGATTCTTTTGTAGTAAAGTTCTTCAAAACTTTCCATAGTTACAACATGTATCTATTAATTATATTATTTTTAGAAGCAATATTGATAGAATACTGTCTTTGATATCTTTCACATAAGAAATTCAATGCATGAACTTATTCATAGCTAACTGAATCTTATCAAGTCATTTCACTTGTCTGGATTTCAGTTTCTCCATTTGTAAAATGAAGAAATTTAAACTAGACTAGACTCTATTTTTTCAACTTACAAACTTCTAAATTTAATTCATACATTCACTAATATGTATTTCAGAGCCTACTGCATGAAAAGCATTGGTCTGGCCGCTATAGATATATTTTTTTCACAATTTCCTGTCAATATTTTATTTACAACAGTGGGAATCAGGCATCTTTAGCAAATCTCAGTAAAAAGTCAGCGTTAAATTATGTCAAAACATTTTCTGAAATTAAACTAAAAAACTCTACTCTTTCCCCCTCCTCACTGAGCATTCAGCACAAGTTTATATTTATACAGAGGGAAACATTTACCAACTCCTATTTTCTGAGATCATGCTGTTATTCTTTTGAAGTATTCTAAAGAAAATAACTGATCATTTCTCAACTGGCGCTATTTTGCTCCTTTTTGAGGAGCCAAATTCTTCATTCTGTTTTCCATCATTTACCACTTGTTTCTAAAGATTGAATTTTTTGTTTCTGGGAATGCTTCTACTGTCAAATTCTAATTATTAATGGTGCCCTCAAACCAGATAGCTGAAGGGCTACTTTGAGGGCATTGCTCCCCTGTTACTCCATCAGTTAACTGCTGGCTTAACCTTCCCTTACACTCACCAAATCCTTGGTTGGAGAAAGATGGGGAGGAAGGAGAGAGAGGGAGGAAAGTAAAGAGGAGGGAGAAAGAGAAATCTTATCATTCAGATTAAAGTGCCAAAGTGCTTGTGGTATGTTTGTGTGTGTGTGTGAATAGGGCATAAATCTGAAGTGATACTGAGAGGGTAAAAGGCAGGAAGGCCAGGGATCTCCAAATGGAGGAAATAGGCTGCAAATGTCAGACATTTATCTCTCTATTAAGCAGCAGGAGGAGACAAACTAGTTTTATATTTTTTCCCCTTCTCTATACAAATATAAAAAGAGGTTTCTCTTAAAGTAATCACCTGATTCCACCTGAACTTAACTTTTCTCAAACCTTAAGTTAGCCAATGCATTTTTCTCATGGAAATGTTTGCTTGTGAGGGGCCTGGTGCCATTCTCTGAGTTTTGAGACATTTCTTTAATTAGCAGACTGCTAGTAGCTACATAACATCAGGCTAAAGACTAGCAGGGGGGTATTCTTTCTGTTCCCTTTAGATGTCTATGTCAGAAGCTTTCTCTATCTCTTTTCAGTTCAGTTCAGTTCAGTTCAGTCACTCAGTCGTGTCTGACTCTTTGCGACCCATGAATCGCAGCACGCCAGGCCTCCCTGTCCATCACCAACTCCCGGAGTTCACTCAGACTCATGTCCATTGAGTCCGTGATGCCATCCAGCCATCTCATCCTTGGTCGTCCCCTTCTCCTCCTGCCCCCAATCCCTCCCAGCATCAGGGTCTTTTCCAATGAGTTAAATCTTCGCATGGGGTGGCCAAATTTTTATACTTTAATAAAACTTTATTACACAAAAGCTCTGAGTGATAAAGCCTCATCACTGGCCCTGGATTGAATTCTTCTCCTCTGGGGGCCAAGAATCCCGGCGTCTTTCCTGGTTCAGCAACAACCTTTCAATACAAGCCTAGTGGTTGCTGGAAGAAGAGGTTAGACATGGTTTTTAGGCAACAAACTAAAAAATAGGCTTGCCTTCATATCCACATCTAGAATGCCAAAGGATCTAAGTAAGTCAAAACTGCATGGAAATTGTACTGGAAAAAAAAAAGAATTATATTGCAATGCTGTATTTTATATGATGATAAATAAAGCAACATCTCTTAAACTATCCTTTGTCTCACTATTCATTCTCAGAAAAGAAACACTTGCTAACGCTTTATAAAACATGGTGGTAAATAAAGCCCTATTCATTTGATTTTTCAAGAAGAACTAGAGCAATTCAAGCTCTTAAAAAATAGGTAATAGATAGATCAAAGCCTATCAAATCCAGAAGGGACCTTGGAAATCATCTATTTCAATCCTGTCATTTTATAGATAGAGACCAACAGAAATTAAGTGAGTTGCCTAAATTTACCAGCTGATTAGTGACAATGACAGGACTTGAACCCATAATTCATGGCTCCTTTTTAGTGTTCTTCATTCCACAATTCATTATCTCATAGTCATTCAATTTTAAAGTTTGAAGTTTCTCCCCAAATTTATTTTCCTGGATTTTTTTTTCAATTCCCCTTTCTGTGTCCATCTTCATGAAAGCTGCACAAAGTTATTTGACATTAACTCCTAAATGCTTTCTGTGTCAGTGGAGTTTTCAGATTAAAATTAGTTGATATCAGTACAGTTTGAGTGTCTAGGGAAATGTCTTTGTGTAACTATGGTAAAAGATGTTATTATAATAATTTGTGAAAAGGCAGCAACTTGATTACTTTTCATGCTATTAAACTCTTCATTAAAGTCTTCATAATGGAAAAAAAAACTGTTTTTGTCTGACTTAGAGATAAGACTGGTTCCAACTAAATTCATTCTATTCTAACAACTCCTCCAAACAACCACTATAAAACATAAACTATATCTTATTTTTTTTTTCAAACTTGCCTAAGTATTTAACCTTATTTTAAAATTACTTGAAGAATGTAAAGGCCAAATTAACTGCATTCACCCATAATATAAAGTTAAATTATGAACTAAAATGTAAAATAACTCATATGAAAACTTGTGTCTCCTAAAATATCCTCACAATAATCATAGGCCCTTCCAAGAAGGTACCATTTTATGGCAAAAGGAATTCCACTGATAGCATCTAATTCCCTCCTTGGAGATTTCAAACAGTTCAGAACATGATTTTCTAAAGGTAAGTAAATGAAGTAGCAGCTGTTTTATTACTGAACAAGGAAGTATTTTGTGAGGACAAAGGATTATCTTGTGACAACAAATGAATATCTTGTGAAATTCATGCAGCTTTCACTCCAGGCACTCAGAGCTACATAAACTCTTTAGCAGAAAGATTCAAGCTTTAGGGGGAAGGCTGGGGCATGCAGAGCAGTCTAATGCTCATTTCTGGCCACTGTTGGCAGCCACACTACTGCCTCTTGTGTGTTAGCACTGGGAAGGTGGGTTTTGAGATCCTCCAGGGAGCTGGGGCTGGAGACCTGGAGGATGAAGCTGGCTGATGCTGACATTTAATGAGTATCATTCATATAATAATATAGTACATATTTTTTATCATGGAGCTAGTACATGGAACAATATTTTATTTTTCAATAAAAACATCCATAGATACTTCATTAGACACATCTTGTAGAATAACTCATATTCAAAGACTGAATACATTTGTGTCAGATCTTCCCCTGTCCTCTCTCCTCTGTGACTCTTTCCTAAAGCAATTCTGAAGCTATTTGACAATCAACATGGCTGAAAATAGAAATGCTTAGGCGACCTAGACAAATGAGAGAGGCTATCCTATCAGCCACTTAAAAATTTGTTCCATGGAGTGCTAGACAATGGCATCAAGAATATTAAAAATGATCTGGTTAATATCTAATAAATGAGCTTCTCTAATTTAATCAACTTTTCTCACACTCTGGCTGTTATGTATTCCACATAGTTAACTGGGTTGGGGAACCCTATAAAGGAATACATATTGCAAGAATGCTGGTCCCCTCTCTTGAAATACTTTCTTTGTATTCTGTATTCACAGACATTTTGTTGCAATAGCATTTTCATCTTAAGGTTAAAATAAAATACAATACCCCAACTGAGCTCTGCCACAAGAAGAAAAGAGTAGGAAGCCTTTTGCATTAGTAGAGACTAAAAATAAATGTAGAAAATTCAGTGAATAATGAATTCTAGATTTCAAAGAATTTCTTACAGTTCTGTGTACACACTGCTTGCTTACTCCATCTGAAACACCCAACTCATTTTATTTTCCCCAAATTTACATTTAATCTTAGACATCACTTCCTTTAAAATTCTTTTATTGACCTCTCAAGACTGGGTTAAATTTTTCCCTTGTATGTATCAACAACACCTTATACTTAAACCCATCATAACATTTATCACACTGCATTGTAACATGTGAATGTATGGCAAAGCTGTTGGGTTTTTCTCATCAGGATTTCTCAAAACCTAGAACAAGGAATTATATAGAAGTGGGTGATTCCACAATATGTTGGCTGCATAAATAAAGAAGTGAATGAACAGACAAATGAATGAATGAGGTGTACCCAGACCTCTGAGGAGGCTTATCTCATTATCTTGTACTATCTTTTGTGTTCTCAGTAAAATCAATGGATAATCATTTCAATAATGTGCTCCAATTCACTTTCATTTGCAAAACAACTTGGTGAACAAAAACTTGTGAAGTTTAACAATTTTTCAAATCATCTTGCTTGCTTCTGTATTCTGTACTCACCAAGCCTTTTGGAATTAACCCAAACTCAGTGGCTTAGAAGATTTGGTAGTCAAAATAGGCTACTAGGTTTAACTGCATAATGAAAACATTTTGGAGAGGCTTAAGGGTGACACCTAAGTGTCTACTGTTGAAATCAATTATTTAATGGTAAAATCATTTGGTGCTGTCACAGATAGAAAGCATTTTATTTCTTATAGGCCAGCATATTTGAATTAATGTAACTGATGATAAAGATGGGATGTAATTTTAAGTGATCTGATTTTTGAATAAATCAATGACACTTATTTTCTAATTATCGCCTGTGCTGACAAAGTGGATTTCTAGAAGTCTTTTTCAAAAATTTAATGACTCACAGATGTACCAGAGACTAGAGCATGCTGCAACTTGTCAATCTGAGCAACACAAGTGTGTACAAATTCAAAACTGGTTTAGTTGGGTGTATCTGACATTCATGAAAATTTTTTACTCACATGCTGAGTAATGAAATTAAGATCGTTACTCCAAATATTTTATGATGGGAATTGATACTGGGAACTGGGTTTTAGCAAAGTATCTTCATTGTAACCACAAAGCTTCTTCTTTTACCAATAATTTAAATTTCATTATAAGAAGAAAACTGTGGATGTGACTTCTTATATAATATTCCAGGATCTATGAAGCCTTTACTTCATCATTTAATCCAAAATAATATGCAAAATCCACTATAATATTTTAGAGAATTCATGATCTTCTATTTATGACACCAGTAAATCAGAATACCAGAGAGAGATTTGGTCAGGGAACTATAAACTAAACTATCAAGCTAAAATTTGTATTTTAACACCCAAATCCAATTGTATAGATTCAAAATCCTAATTCATAAATAATATGCAATATGTCACAGAAATAAAATAGATAATGAGCCAAAATTTAAAAACTTTCAATACATAGTATATTGGAATAGTCTACAATTCTCCTGTAAGAGTTAATTGGAGCATCAAATTGTTATGCTGCTGCTGCTGCTAAGTCGCTTCAGTCGTGTCCGACTCTGTGCGACCCCATAGACAGCAGCCAACCAGGCTCTGCCGTCCCTGGGATTCTCCAGGCAAGAATACTGGAGTGGGTTGCCATTTTCTTCTCCAATGGATGAAAGTGAAAAGTGAAAGTGAAGTCACTGAGTCATGTCCAACTCTCAGCGACCCATGGACTGCAGCCCACCAGGCTCCTCAGTCCCTGGGATTTTCCAGGCAAGAGTGTTGGAGTGGGGTGCCATTGGAAATGTAAATCCTTTCAAAGAATTAAGATGTTTTCATCAAAGAGATTAAATAATGATTTCTAAAACTTTGCAATTTGTATTTAACTTTAGGCTTTATATGCCTAGAGAATAATACATGGAGAAAATCCAGGAAACAGTGAGTAAATGTACTAGTAAATTATATCTGTAAAGACATATCTATATATCTGTGTCTATATCTAACTATGGAGAAAGAAAGAGAGAATCTTGAAACAGTATAGTTCTTTTAAATCTGAATGTTCCTAACATAATAGATATGTACATACACACTACAAAAGCATCTTGACATTTCTAATAAACCAGACATGAAAAATATAATAACTCAGTCTTTATTCTTTAAGAGTGTTGGAGTGGGGTGCCATTGGAAATGTAAATCCTTTCAAAGAATTAAGATGTTTTCATCAAAGAGATTAAATAATGATTTCTAAAACTTTGCAATTTGTATTTAACTTTAGGCTTTATATGCCTAGAGAATAATACATGGAGAAAATCCAGGAAACAGTGAGTAAATGTACTAGTAAATTATATCTGTAAAGACATATCTATATATCTGTGTCTATATCTAACTATGGAGAAAGAAAGAGAGAATCTTGAAACAGTATAGTTCTTTTAAATCTGAATGTTCCTAACATAATAGATATGTACATACACACTACAAAAGCATCTTGACATTTCTAATAAACCAGACATGAAAAATATAATAACTCAGTCTTTATTCTTCAATACTAAACAAGGCCGTGTTTACTCACAAAATGTCGATCTTTTGATGAACAATTCTGAAGTGTTTTCATGGGTGGGGATTCCTCAATTTTCTGGTAACAGTCAAAGGTAGTTTATGGTTTACAATATTTTGTTTACTGATTCAGTATCTTTATTTGAAACCTTTCTAGTTTGACCTTGAGTAGAAGGGATTACTCTGGTCTTACGTAACTTATTCATCTATGTTAATGTCAGAAAAGCCTGGTGGATCATGGATGGCTTCATATACAAGGCTATAATATTTTATATTTCTCTAAATTGTTGTTAATAACAAGTACCATCTAAAAGCAATTGACTGAAGCATTAGTGTAAGTGAATATTGCTCAAAATCTGGTTGTCATCTAACAAAAATTTTGCAGTCTAGCAGCTTCCAAAATAAATACCTCTGTTTTCTTCTGGTAGGCCAAATGAATAAATGAATAAACAGCTAAATGAATGAGTAAATGAAGGAACAAAGATAAATGTTGGGACAGCCATTAGATTTGTGTTGGAAGGTCTTGTCATATATTTCATTTGAGTATTAAGGGTGCGTAGTAAATACCTATGAAGTTCAAGAAGACTGTATAAAATTGGGCTGCTGTATATCTGTATAAAACATGAAATTCTACTGTAAAAATTTCCACCTATCCCCTGACTATTTCCTCCAAGTAATACTTCAAGAACTGGAAAAAAGAGACTTGGTTTTTAATGTGCAAAGCTATTAATATAAAATATCATGTAGATATTGCATGGCACAATAAAAATAGTTATCAGTAATAATAGCAACAACGTAATGACAGAGCCAGCTCCACCTCAGTTGAAACCAACCCTAACCAGTTGGGGAGGTTCAAGAGAATGATATTTGTTGCAAAAGGCTTATTTCAGTGTATTTCTACTGCTACATAATTCCTGCTATGATTAGAGGAACCTCCCAGTTCCTCTCAATTTTCATTCTGGTAATAGCCAATGCAATTCAGTTGCAAATTCCCTTGTCTCTGTTAATCCTTTACAATAGGCATGTTAATCCTTTTTAAGCATCAGGATAAAGGGATAGAAAGATCTTTACCAATTATAAGGAAAACATAAAGGCTGAAAACTAAAGACATCCAAATCAAGCATTGTAAAATATTTTTCTACAGTAGGACATTTGTTGTGTAACATTTATGTCCAGTCATAAGCATAGTAACTCACAGAACCTTAGATGTTGCAGATTTTCAAATAGTCGGTGTAGTATGAGAGCCATAAAAGTATTCCAGATGGTATGGAAAAACATTTTTAAAGGCTGAAAGAACATTCCTTTGTAAAATCTTATTCGAAGATTTTATTTACCCTTACTTGTTCATTTAAGTGTTTAAAATTCACAGCTCTAGATTGAGGGGTCTAGGTGACAGTCAATAGTTATATTCAGATAAGCCACAAATTCTTGCAATGGGATATGTGTTGTTGAGTACTCATATAACCATCCCCACCTATCATCACAAAAAGATTTATAATTGTTTTAGTGAGGAATTAGTTTCATGTTTCCTGTGATTTCTGTTTGGAACACTAGAGCTTTGGGATTCAGATTCTCACTGAATGAAAGGATGGTTTTGAAGTTCTTCAGAATCCCTCTTAGGTTTTAGGAGATGGCAGTGAAATAACTGGTGGATCTGGGGCAAAATTTGATTCATTTTAAAAAATCCAATAAGCTAGGAATCAGCTAACTAAAATGGACTGGAATGGGAGAATTTAACTCAGATGACCATTATATCTACTACTGTAGGCAGGAATTCCTTAGAAGAAATGGAGTAGCCACCAGGGTCAAAAAAAGATGTCCTTTTCACTATGGGGGACTGGAATTCAAAAGTAAGAAGTCAAGAAACACCTGGAGTAACAGGCAAATTTGGCCTTGGAAAATGGAATGAAGCAGGCAAAGAGTGTTGCCAAGAGAATGCCCTGGTAATAGCAAACACCCTCTACCAACAATACAAGAGAGGACTATACACATGGACATCACCAGATGGTCAACACTGAAATCAGATTGATTATATTCTATGCAGCCAAAGATGGAGAAGTTCTATACAGTCAGCAAAAACAAAACTGGGAGTTGATTGTGGCTCAAATCATGAACTCTTTATTGCAAAATTCAGACTTAAATTGAAGAAAGTAGGGGAAACTACTAGAGCATTCAGGTATGATCCAAATGAAATACCTTATGGTTATACAGGGGAAGTGAGAAATAGATTTAAGGGACTAGACCTAATAGAGTGACTGATGAACTATGGACTGAGGTTCGTGACATTGTGCAGGAGACCGGGATAAAGACCATCCCCATGGAAAAGAAATGCAGAAAAGGAAAATGTCTGTCTGAGGAGGCCTTACAAATAGCTGTGAAAAGAAGAGAGGTGAAAAACAAAGGAGAAAAGGATATAAGCATCTGAATGCAGAATTCCAAAGAAGAGCAAGAAGAGATAAGACAGCCTTCTTCAGCCATCAATGAAAAGAAATAGAGGTAAACAACAGAGGCGGAAAGTTGAAAGTGAAAGAGGAGAGTGAAAAAGTTGGCTTAAAGCTCAACATTCAGAAAACGAAGATCATGGCATCTTGTCCCATGACTTCATGGGAAATAGATAGGGAAACAGTGGAAACCGTGTCAGACTTTATTTTTGGGGGCTCAAAAATCACTTCAGATGGTGACTGCAGTCATGAAATTAAAAGATGCTTACCTCTTGGAAGAAAAGTTATGACCAACCTAGATAGCATATTGGAAAGCAGAGACATTACTTTGTCAACAAAGGTCTGTCTAGTCAAGGCTATGGTTTTTCCAGTGGTCATGTATTTGGCTTAAAGCTCAACATTCAGAAAACGAAGATCATGGCATCTTGTCCCATGACTTCATGGGAAATAGATAGGGAAACAGTGGAAACCGTGTCAGACTTTATTTTTGGGGGCTCAAAAATCACTTCAGATGGTGACTGCAGTCATGAAATTAAAAGATGCTTACCTCTTGGAAGAAAAGTTATGACCAACCTAGATAGCATATTGGAAAGCAGAGACATTACTTTGTCAACAAAGGTCTGTCTAGTCAAGGCTATGGTTTTTCCAGTGGTCATGTATGGATGTGAGAGTTGGACTGTGAAGAAGGCTGAGCACTGAAGAATTGATGCTTTTGAACTGTGGTGTTGGAGAAGACTCTTGAGAGTCCTTTGGACTGCAAGGAGATCCAACCAGTCCATTCTGAAGGAGATCAGTCCTGGGTGTTCTTTGGAAGGAATGATGCTAAAGCTGAAACTCCAGTACTTTGGCCACCTCATGTGAAGAGTCGACTCATAGGAAAAGACCCTGATGCTGGGAGGGATTGGGGGAAGGAGGAGACGGGAACGACCGAGGATGAGATGGCTGGATGGCAGCACTGACTTGATGGACGTGAATGTTAGTGAACTCTGGGAGTTGGTGATGGACAGGGAGGCCTGGCGTGCTATGATTCATGGTGTCACAAAGAGTCGGACATGACTGAGCGACTGAACTGAACTGAACTGAACAAAACACATTGATTTATTGGCCCAAGTTTAAGATTTCTCTTCTATACTTGCTGCTGCTGCTAAGTCGCTTCAGTCGTGTCTGACTCTGTGATCCCAGAGATGGCAGCCCACCAGACTCCCCCATCCCTGGGATTCTCCAGGCAAGAACCCTGGAGTGGGTTGCCATTTCCTTCTCCAATGCATGGAAGTGAAAAGTGAAAGTGAAGTCACTCAGTTGTGTCCGACTCTTAGCCATCCCATGGACTGCAGCCTACCAGGCTCCTCTGTCTATGGGATTTTCTAGGCAAGAGTTCTGGAGTGGGGTGCCATTGCTTTCTCCATGTGTGAGGTAATTAGAATAGGAAAAAGGAGTCCAGAATGGGAGTGGCTAAAAGACAAGGAAGGGAAAAGCCTGTGAAACAGAACAAAGGGAGGTCCAAGGACTGGAGTGAGGTCCTCACTTGAACAAATAGCACTCCTCGCTAGCCCAATTTACATAGGGCAGGCCCAGGAGGAGGAGGAAAAAATTAAAAACATAAAACAAGGAGCCAAAGGGCCGGGGGTCTGTCTCTTTTCTTCGTGTCTTTTGGGTTGACATCCTCTCACACGTTGAGGATGTATTTTCCTTTATTTTCTAACTAAAACTGAGCTGCAACATGGAGTTGTAACACTGATCTGTCCGAGATCTGTGACACGGTCTGTCTGAGAGCTGAGACAGGGCACAACTTCTTATATTTCTAAATGCACTATAATTTTGCTGGTAAGATTCCAGGAAACCAAACTATAGATTCACTTGCCATTTTTCACTCACTTATTCTTTTGTTCTTTACAAAAGTATTTTTTAGACTCATTAAAACTAAGTATATTTAAAAGGCTTAATGTGTGCTTATTTTCTGCCCATACAAAATGACTTATTATGGACACAGAAATATAAAGATAATCAAAAATATATTCACTTAATTAAAAAGGGCCAGTGTATATTACATTACATCCTGATAATTCAACCACAAGAACTTCTCTATTATCATAGACTAAAAATGATAGAACAACAAAGGCCAATTCAAATATGCTGCAAAAATGAATTGATGTTATATTAGGGTGCCATAATAACTTTGAAAGATTTTCTTGTAAGACCAATTTCACTCACATTTACTTAAAAATGGCTTTCTACGTAGCAGGTAACTGGACCAGTGGGTTAAGACTCTTGGGGAGGCAATTGTGGGCCTGATTCATATTCCTTTTCCAACTTTCAAATCAATTTCTAACAACCTTAGAATGAGGCCACAGTTTGACAGGTCGCTAGGATTTGCTGTGGGCATGCGTCATGATGGGCTGTCATTAGGGGCTCTAGAAGTGGGGAGCCAGGCTTGCTTGGGCAGCACAGGCACTCAGCAGGAGTGGGCTTCAAGGTGTGAGGGGAAAAACCCATCCTTGGCCCATCCATGGGCCCCGGAGTGCCTCAGTCAACCCTTGGTGCCGAGTCTCGACCGATGCAGCCCAGTGTCCCTAACTCTCAGCCAAGCCCAAGGCCTGACCCCCAGTCTCCAGTTTGATCGGGTAGCAGCCAAAGATGCTCACCTCTTCTGTACCTAAGACTTGAGATACCAAGATCCGCTCCCACTACCATCGCCTCTGCCTGCCTGCAGGGCATGAAGTATTTATTGACTGACTGCCTACTATATACAAAGCCAATAAGTGAATATTGCAATTCTCTGTCCTTACAGAGATTACATGCTTGTTCAGTTCAGTTCCATCGCTCAGTTGTGTCTGACTCTTTGCAACCCAATGAATTGCAGCATGCCAGGCCTCCCTGTCCATCACCAACTCCCAGAGTTCACTCAGATTCATGTCCATCGAGTCAATGATGCCATCCAGCCATCTCATCCTCTGTTGACCCCTTCTCCTCCTGCCCCCAATCCCTCTCAGCATCAGAGTCATTTCCAATGAGTCAACCCTTTGCGTGAGGTAGCCAAAGTACTGGAGTTTTAGCTTTAGCATCATTCCTTCCAAACACCCAGGGCCAATCTCCTTTAGAATGGACTGGTTGGGTCTCCTTGCAGTCCAAGGAACTCTCAAGAGTCTTCTCCAACACCACAGTTCAAAAGCATCAACTCTTTGGTGCTCAGCTTTCTTCACAGTCCAACTCTCACATCCATACATGACCACTGGTAAAACCATAGCCTTGACTAGATGGACCTTTGTCAGCAAAGTAATGTCTCTACTTTCCAATATGCTATCTAGGTTGGTCATAACTTTTCTTCCAAAGAGTGAGCATCTTTTAATTTCATGGCTGCAGTCACCATCTGCAGTGATTTTGGAGCCCCCCAAAATAAAGTCTGACACTGTTTCCCCATCTATTTCCCATGAAGTCATGGGACCAGATGCCATGATCTTCGTTTTCTGAATGTTGAGGTTTAAGCCAACTTTTTCACTCTCCTCTTTCACTTTCATCAAGAGGCTTTTTAATTCCTGTTCATTTTCTGCCGTAAGTCTTGTGTCATCTGCATTCTGAGGTTATTGATATTTCTCCCAGCAATCTTGATTGCAGTTTGTGCTTCTTCCAGCCCAGCATTTCTCATGATGTACTCTGCATATAGGTTGAATAAGCAGGGTGACAATATACAGCCTTTGCGTACTCATTTTCCTATTGTACGAGAAATAAAATTTGTTCAAACACAATCACAATATAGGCCATATGAGATAACTAACTACCCTAAAATGATCGTAACAAAGACCACAGAGACATGACTTTTGTCTAAATTCAAATAGGCTTTAGAGATGTTTGATTTAGATCTTAAAGAGTGAAAGGAATTTCAACAGAAGAAGAGGAAAGACCAAGACTTTCCTGAGGGAATGAAGGGTATGAATAGAGTTTGAAAGTTAGAAAAGTACTAGGAATGACCCATGAAAAGGCAAGTGGAGTAGTTTGGCTAGAGCACTGAGCATGTATAAAAGTAGAAACGTGTCTGGATAATATGTTGGGGTTATATAGGAAAAGAGCTTTGCAGTGGATGTTTATTGTGTAGGGCTGTCCAGCATACATTAACTCTTTTAGAAATTCTATGGCAAAATTAATTTTCCTCTAATATGGATCACCTTTTATATATGCAAGTTGAAGTATCT
The DNA here is from genome assembly GCA_006408695.1 of Aepyceros melampus. NCBI lineage: Eukaryota > Metazoa > Chordata > Mammalia > Artiodactyla > Bovidae > Aepyceros > Aepyceros melampus. The sequence goes on from SJXQ01006034.1 coordinate 48,603, forward strand.
TGCCCTTCCTAGCTAAAGAGTGGACATGTAAACCAAGTTCTGTGTGTATGTGTGTGTGCTTAGTTGTGTCAGACTCTTTGCAACCCCACAAACTATAGCCCACTAAGCTCCTGTGTCCATGGGATTTTCCCAGCATGGAATGCTGGAGTGGGTTGCCATTTCCTTCTCCAGGGGATCTTCCCCACGATCAAACCCATGTCTCCTGCGTTGGCAGGCAAATTCTTTACCACTGAAGCCACCTGGGAAGCCCTTGTAAATCAAGCTAGGTCCATTTAATGAACTCCCGGAGGTTAGGTTATAAGCAGAGTAAAATAATGAGAGAAAAAACGTTGATTGGTTAGTCCATTTTTTCCCTTCTAATTGAAATTCTGGATTTTTCCTAGCTTTTGTTACTTCTAAATCTGACCTTTTCAGGTCCTTCAATTCTGTGAACTACCCTCTCTCCTTCTGTTAAGTATTTCTTCTTTTCTTTCTTTCATTTTTTTTCCTCTTTCACTTTTTTCCAGTTAGCCAGTTTTGTTGCTTACACCAAAGAACCTTATAAAACCTTGAACAGAAAGCAGTTTTACACTGAAGAAAACCTTGAAGGCAAATTAAGGATGGGAAATTACCTAATCAAACTGATGCATTGGAAACAGTATTCTAGAAACATTATGTTGGTTGGATTAGAAAAGAGACTGAAGTGAAGGATACCAGTTAGGAAGCTATTCTACTAGTTTTAGAACCAGGCCCTGAGGACCTGGACTAAGGTAGTGGCAGTGATGAGAAGAAAGAGATATGTGTAACAGACATTATTAGTAAGAAAGAATTAACAGGTTATGGATACTGATTTGACATTAGTTTTGCTGGAGACAGAGAGTCAAAGATCAGTCTGAGATTTCAAAACTGAATAAAGGGCTTATGAATGCTAAGTCTGTGAGAGACTGAGGAGACACTGCTAGAAAAATATGACAGTCGGGGATTGCAATATCGTGTGAACCAGTGGAAGAGATATTGACAAGTCGTTGGGGCTGCTCAACAGTGTAAGAGGCTCTGGAAGAAAAAGTTCTAGAAATAAGAAAATAAGTTCTCATCATTCTTCAATTTAGGTGAAATCTCAGAAGAAAAAGAGTTTTAATTTTTGACTGGGAAAAAAAACCCATTTGATGTAGCATTATTTGTGACCCTCTAGAGCAGTGGTTCCTAAACCTTGTTTGTTCCATGGATCTTTCGGCAATCTAGTAAGACCTAGAGATCCTTTTTCAGAGTAACACTTTTAAATGCATTAAATAAAATATGTAGCTTCTAAAAGGAAATCAATTATATAGAAATGTTGTTTTCAAAATATTTAAAAATTTGGTGATATAGTAACACATGTCTGATTTATCACTGAGTAACAATACACTTCAAATACAGGCAATTTAAAATTAGGTTTTCTCACATACAGGGTATTGTTACCATCTTTCTAAATTCCATATATATGCGTTAAGATAGCAAAAGAGACACAAATGTATAGAACAGTCTTTTGGACTCTGTGGGAAAGGGAGAGGGTGGGATGATTTGGGAGAATGGCATTGAAACATGTGTAATATCATATAAGAAACGAATAGCCAGTCCAGGTTCGATGCAGGATACAGGATTCTTGGGGCAGTGCACTGGGATGACCCAGAGGGATAATACGGGGAGGGAGATGGGAGGGGGGTTGAGGATGGGGAACATGTGTACACCCGTGGCGGATTCATGTTGATGTATGGCAAATCCAATACAATGTTGTAAAGTAATTAGCCTCCAATTAAAATAAATACATTTAAGTAAAAAAAAAATATAAAATTAGGTTTTATTTTCCAAAAGACATAGTGTGAAGATTGTTGTTGCTTAGCTTGAATAAAAACAATATACAAGCAGCTTATGCAGCTCAATTCCAGAAAAATAAGTGACCCAATCAAAAAATGGGCCAAAGAACTAAATAGACATTTCTCCAAAGAAGACATACAGATGGCTAACAAACACATGAAAAGATGCTCAACATCACTCATTATCAGAGAAATGCAAATCAAAACCACAATGAGGCACCATTTCACACCAGTCAGAATGGCTGTGGTCCAAAAGTCAACAAGCAATAAATGCTGGAGAGGGTGTGGAGAAAAGGGAACCCTCTTACACTGTTGGTGGGAATGCAAATTAGTACAGCCACTATGGAGAACAGTGTGGAGATTCCTTAAAAAATTGCAAATAGAACTGCCTTATGATCCAGCGATCCCACTGCTGGGCATACACACCAAGGAAACCAGAATTGAAAGAGACACGTGTACCCCAATGTTCATTGCGGCACTGTTTATAATAGCCAGGACATGGAAGCAACCTAGATGTCCATCAGCAGATGAATGGATAAGAAAGCTGTGGTACATATACACAATGGAGTATTACTCAGCTATTAAAAAGAATACATTTGAATCAGTTCTAATGAGGTGGATGACGCTGGAGCCGATTATACAGAGTGAAGTAAGCCAGAAAGAAAAACACCAATACAGTATACTTACACATATATATGGAATTTAGAATGATGGTAATGATAAACCTGTACGCAAGACAGCAAAAGAGACACAGATGTATAGAACGGCCTTTTGGACTCTGTAGGAGAGGGAGAGGGTGGGATGGGTTGGCAGAGTGGCAGTGTAACATGTGTGATATCATAAGTGAAACGAATCGCCAGTCCAGGTTTGATGCAGGATGCAGGATGCTTGGGACTGATGCACGGGGATAATCCAGAGAGAGGGTGTGGGGCAGGAGGGGGGAGGTGGGGGTCGGGATTGGGAGTTCATGTACACTCGTGGCTGATTCATGTCGATGTGTAGCAAAACGAATACAGTACTGTAAAGCAAAACAAACTAAAAAATAAAAATTAATTAAAGAAAGAAAAACAATTATGTAGATTTGAAAAAAAATAAAGAAGCTACAGTGTATGAGGCAGGTAGCTGGGTATACAAATAAAAATGAAAATAAGCAAAAAAAATTAAAAAAAAAAAACAATAAACTTTGAAGTGATCTTTGGCTCATTTTCTTCTGTGTTGATCAATTGTCAGTTATAGGTAGGGAATATCAGAAGGTGACTTATATACTTGGTTTACCAATGTGAGAACATGTGACTTCACTGTTTGGTGGCCAAATGACCAGTAGGAGCAGAATTGTCCAATAGTTGGCTATCTATATGGACAAAGCATATGTAAACAGAAAGCTTGCAATCATGTACAATCTAATAACTATCTTAATTCCAAAGTAGTGATGAATATAAATGGCATTTTAAGATATATGCAATGACAGATATGTGGTATGAAAATATCTGTGGCTCCTATTGGTTACAGATTCACAGATACTGCTAATCCTACTGTGATTTTCTGCCTATATTCATAATAGAGGGACATGTCAATTTTCAGTTAGTGGTTAGTGAAAATAAAAATGTATTTTTTTCTGATGCAGGTTCTGAGAACTCTGAATTCTTGTGAATGAGTACCAGCTTAGGAGCCCCTGCTTCGAATGTAGTTTCAATTACACGAAAGGAATGGAAACAAAATGAAGTGGGAGGAGAACGAAATTGCAAAACAGTTGAGTGTAGATTATTGAGAACGGTAAGTGTAGACTATTGAGAAGTTTGATTATGGGACAGAGGAAGAGAAATAGAACTCAAAGAAGTCAGAGATCACAGACTTCCTTGGCAGTCCAGTGGTTAACACTCCATGCTTCCACTTCACAGGGCACAGGTTTGATCTCTGGTTGGGGAACTAAGATCCCACATGCTGCACAGTGTGGAAAAAGAAAAAAAAAAAACAGATCAAGAAAAGAGCATAATTTCTAATTTATTTATTTACTTATTTGCTGCACTCAGTCTTTGTTGCTGTGTGGGTTTTCTCTAGTTGTATCAAATAGGGGCTACTCTCCAGTTGCAGTGCTTGGGCTTCTTATTACGGTGGCTTCTGTTGTGGCAGAGCATGGGCTCTAGGGCATGCGGGTTAAGTAGTTGCGACTTGCAGGCTCAGTAGTTGGGTTTGTGGGCCCAGTTGCCCTGTGGCATGTGGAATCTTCCCAGATCAAGGATCAAAGTGTGTATTTGTTTGCTTGTTTTAATTTGAGGATAAGGAAACCAGAGCGTGCATGTGGGTTAAAAGAAAGGAAGGGGTAGAAAAGATGAAATCAAAGATCACACGCAGAGAGAAGGGGCAATTGATGGAGCAAGGCTTCAGAGATGTTGAGATGAAACGGAATCCAGGGCATAAGTGGAAAAACGAGTGAGGAAAGGAAAAACACCACTTCCTCAGAGATAGAGAAATAATAGAATATGGTTTTCTGTAGATTTTGAAGAATGAAATTTCCCTGCAATTTCCTTTGCACAGTTGACTCAATTTATGAGATTTTTCCTAAAATCAGCTTTAGAAAAAAGGTTGTGTGTAACTGATTATTTCATAGTATACTAGCACCTTAGAATATTATTTTTTTTCTGTGACAATAACTTAAATACTTCAGTATAAACAAAGATTATACTTTTCCTTAATCACACAAATGTTATTCCCAGAATGCTCGAATGCAGCAAGACTTCTACCCAGGTCCTACTTACTTTCCAAGTAATGCATTCTCTCTTGGAGCTGTTTTTCCTCCTGATATCTTTATGTGTCCCATCTACATCAAAGTTTGGTCCAATGAGCTTTCATTGATTTCTAAGTGCTATTTTTATATTTTTCTATTAAAGCAGAGTCTTTGATTATTCTCTTACATAATTTTAAAACCACATAATAAGACAACATAATCTCTTAACATTTCATACAATCCCTAGGGTAGATTCTTTATAATGGGAATTGGCCATCTTCAAAAAGATTTGAAGTCTTGGAAAACTTGGATTCAATTTGGATTTTTCTTTAAAAATAAATCTATTTATTTGGTCAACTGCTCAGCTTATGGGATTTTTATACCTCGACCAGGGATCGAACCTAGGCCCTCAACAGTGAGAGCATGGAGTCCTAACCACTGGATCGCCAGGAATTTCCCAATTTGGCTTTTTCTAATGAGACTTCTCTGGGAAATTACTGCAGTTCCTCTGCTTAATGGCCAGACATGAACTGGATTTATATCATTGATGATTAGATGTTTGGGGAGGGGAAATAGAGCCCACTGTCTTGTCTTTTGTTCCACTTATCTGTGTTTGATCTCACTGTGCAGCATGAAGAGTAGTTTCTGGAACAGTATTATTGCTTGGATACTCATTATTTATTAAAAATAAATACAATACTGATATTTCCTTTATTAAACAGGTAGAATATATAGAATTCTGTTTCCCTGAAATCTTTTTAAGAATTCCCCTTGCTCTAAAAATTCACTTCAAATTTTTTAAACCTTATTGGCTAATAAGAGATAATCTGTTTAAGGCATTGGAATAAATCTCTTGTTGGATTTGTGTAATGTGTATTATTTTTTGAGCAGGCTGTCTCCTAGAGGGCAACAATCTTGAATGATACCTAGCACTTAAATATTTCAATAGTCAGTCAGTTGACTCAGTAAAGGGGTTATTTCTCATTCTCTCAAAGTTTGTGATCATCCATCTGCTTCTCATTGTGTTGCAGATCATCTTAACCCTTCAAAGACAATATTATCATCATCAACATATGTTTATTGCACTATACTTGCTGCAGACTACTGCGATAGGCAGTGGTGGGTTATAGAAGATGGATTAAGAACAAGAATGGCCTTTGCTCTTGAACCGCTTACAGCCCACAGAATCCTGAAATGACATCTGCCAGTTGGTATTGGCCTCCCATTTCCCTCCCACGTTCTGGAACACCTCAGTGCTGCCCTTCCTACTACAAGGAGAGCCAAGAATTCACATAAATAAGAGGGTGTCCTAAATGTAAATCAACTTTTTTTTTTTTTTTGCCAAAACCACCTGGTATTACTCTTTTCTTTAAGATCTATGATCAACACATTCTGGGCCAGCCCTGGATTTTCTAGTAAGACTTCTGTCAGTCACAATCATTATATTCTTCATTTGTTACTTTAACTTCATATTGAGAGGCCCAACCCAGTGTCGGGTTTAGTCCAATAAACAGTGCCCTTAGGACTTACTGATTGTCATGTATGGATGTGAGAGTTGGACTATAAAGAAAGCTGAGCACTGAAGAATTGATGCTTTTGAACTGTGATGTTGGAGAAGACTCTTGAGAGTCCCTTGGAGTGCAAGGAGATCCAATCAGTCCATCTTAAAGGAAATCAGTCCTGAATATTCATTGGAAGGACTGATGCTGGAGCTGAAACTCCAATACTCTGGCCACCTGACGTGAAGAACTGACTCATTGGAAAAGACCCTGATGCTGGGAAAGATTGAAGGCGAGAAGAGAAGGGGACAACAGAGGATGAGATGGCTGGATGGTATCACTGACCTGATGGACATGAGTTTGAGCAAGCTCCGGGAGTTGGTGATGGACAGGGAAGCCTGGTGTGCTGCAGTCCATGGGGTCACAAAGAGTTGGACACTACTGAGCAATTGGAAGGACTGATGCTGGAGCTGAAACTCCAATACTCTGGCCACCTGACGTGAAGAACTGACTCATTGGAAAAGACCCTGATGCTGGGAAAGATTGAAGGCGAGAAGAGAAGGGGACAACAGAGGATGAGATGGCTGGATGGTATCACTGACCTGATGGACATGAGTTTGAGCAAGCTCCGGGAGTTGGTGATGGACAGGGAAGCCTGGTGTGCTGCAGTCCATGGGGTCACAAAGAGTTGGACACTACTGAGCAATTGAAAACTGAACTGATACATAATTTCATAATTAAAGTGGCATTTAAATGATGACTCTTATACATGAGAATGCTGTTCCTTGTTAGGTCCACATATGTTTAACTATAAGCCCGTGTGTGCATAAGAACATCAAGATCAAAATGACATTTTAGTTTTGTTAATTTTTTGGTACACTTCTGACTGAACTAGCTTAAAGTGATGACCTACATTAAAATGGCCCTTCTGTATATGTCCCCTTTAGATCAAAAAGAAAATAATATTATTTGTCTCTTTCTCCTTCACTTATTAAATCCATATCAACAACAATTGCATTAAAGGAAATGTGACATAGTTCTATTTGACACTGTTTGCTTTGTTTAAACTCAATTTTGTGTTCTATTAATCAGAGATAGGAATGTACACTGTAATGTTGTCATAAAGTTTTATAATATTTGTTGATACAAACATTTATTTTTGTAGAAAATAGTTACTTACATGTAAATGGTTAATATCCAAGAATGTATCCCATCTGAATTCAGTATGCCTACCTCTTCAGAGTCCTGAGCAGGTAGAAAATTTACCTTTCAGATTTGACACATATAAAGCATATTATTCACCAAGGGAATTATCTTTCTGATCTTAAGCTATAGCTATTTTAAACTCCAGGTTAGATATTTTGATACTCTAGTTTCAATGTAAATGTTAAAGAGTCTAGGCTCATACTGCTTGAGTCATGAAAGGCCAATGAATTGAGAGACAAGTTGTTGGGACAAGAAATAGCAACTTTATTCAGAAAGCCAGCACACAGAGAGGGTAGATTACTGTACCAAAGAACTATTACCTGAGTTAGAATTAAGGTTTATATTAAAAAGTGAAGGCGTGTGGTTGGTTGCTGCAAACTTCCCTGTGCCAGAATCCTTTGTTCTAGCAGCTGTTCACATAAGTCCAGTCACAATGTTCTGATAACCTCTAGCAAGACAAATGTTAATCTCTGTTCTGCAACTTTTTATCTCTGTATGAATGGAAATAATTATACCTTCAAAGATCAAAGCCTTGAGAATAAGCTATCCTGTCAATATGGAGTCAGATTTGTTCTTCCCTATTACATGAATTCAAATCCCTTATGATTATACAGTGGAAGTGAGAAATCGATTTAAAGGTCTAGATCTGATAGATAGAGTGCCTGATGAATTATGGAATGAGGTTCGTGACATTGTACAGGAGATAGGGATCAAGACCATCCCCATGGAAAAGAAATGCAAAAAGGCAAAATGGCTGTCTGGGGAGGCCTTACAAATAGCTGTGAAAAGAAGAGAAGCAAAAAGCAAAGGAGAAAAGGAAAGATATAAGCATCTGAATGCAGAGTTCCAAAGAATAGCAAGAAGAGATAAGAAAGCCTTCTTCAGCAATCAATGTAAAGAAATAGAGGAAAAGAACAGAATGGGAAAGACTAGAGATCTCTTCAAGAAAATTAGAGATACCAAGAGAACATTTCATGCAAGGATGGGCTCGATAAAGGACAGAAATGGTCTGGACCTAACAGAAGCAGAAGATATTAAGAAGAGGTGGCAAGAATACACGGAAGAACTGTACAAAAAAGATCTTCATGACCCAGATAATCATGATGATGTGTTGACTAATCTAGAGCCAGACATCTTGGAATGTGAAGTCAAGTGGGCCTTAGAAAGCATCACTACGAACAAAGCTAGTGGAGGTGATGGAATTCCCGTTGAGCTGTTTCAAATCCTGAAAGATGATGCTGTGAAAGTGCTGCACTCAATTTGCCAGCAAATCTGGAAAACTCAGCAGTGGCCACAGGACTGGAAAAGGTCAGTTTTCATCCCAATTCCAAAGAAAGGCAATGCCAAAGAATGCTCCAACTACCGCACAATTGCACTCATCTCACATGCTAGTAAAGTAATGCTCAAAATTCTCCAAGCCAGACTTCAGCAATATGTGAACCGTGAACTCCCTGATGTTCAAGCTGGTTTTAGAAAAGGCAGAGGAACCAGAGATCAAATTGCCAACATCCGCTGGATCATGGAAAAAGCAAGAGAGTTCCAGAAAAACATCTATTTCTGCTTTATTGACTATGCCAAAGCCTTTGACTGTGTGGATCACAGTAAACTGTGGAAAATTCTGAAAGAGATGGGAATACCAGACCACCTGACCTGCCTCTTGAGAAATCTGTATGCAGGTCAGGAAGCAACAGTTAGAACTGGACATGGAACAACAGACTGGTTCCAAATAGGAAAAGGAGTACGTCAAGGCTGTATATTGTCACCCTGCTTATTTAACTTATATGCAGAGTACATCATGAGAAATGCTGGACTGGAAGAAACACAAGCTGGAATCAAGATTGCTGGGAGAAATATCAATAATCTCAGATATGCAGATGACACCACCCTTATGGCAGAAAGTGAGGAGGAGCTAAAAAGCCTCTTGTTGAAAGTGAAAGAGGAGAGTGGAAAAGTTGGCTTAAAGCTCAACATTCAGAAAACGAAGATCATGGCATCTGGCCCCATCACTTCATGGGAAATAGATGGGGAAACAGTAGAAACAGTGTCAGACTTTGTTTTTTTGGGCTCCAAAATCACTGCAGATGGTGACTGCAGCCATGAAATTAAAAGGCGCTTACTCCTTGGAAGAAAAGTTATGACCAACCTAGATAGTATATTCAAAAGCAGAGACATTACTTTGCCGACTAAGGTCCGTCTAGTCAAGGCTATGGTTTTTCCTGTGGTCATGTATGGATGTGAGAGTTGGACTGTGAAGAAGGCTGAGCGCCGAAGAATTGATGCTTTTGAACTGTGGTGTTGGAGAAGACTCTTGAGAGTCCCTTGGACTGCAAGGAGATCCAACCAGTCCATTCTGAAGGAGATCAACCCTGGGATTTCTTTGGAAGGAATGATGCTAAAACTGAAGCTCCAGTACTTTGGGCACCTTATGCGAAGAGTTGACTCATTGGAAAAGACCCTGATGCTGGGAGGGATTGGGGGCAGGAGGAGAAGGGGACGACCGAGGATGAGATGGCTGGATGGCATCACAGACTCAATGGACGTGAGTCTGAGTGAACTCCGGGAGTTGGTGATGGACAGGGAGGCCTGGCATACTGCGATTCATGGGGTCGCAAAGAGTCGGACACGACTGCGCGACTGAACTGAACTGAACTGATTTATCTTATATCCTACTCTAGTATCTGAGGTTCTTTTTTAAATCATGAACATAAAAATCAGTTATCTCAAACTCTTCCAAGGTACTCTTTTCCACTAATAGCAACTGTTGTTGTTGTTTAGTCACTAAGTCATGTCTGACTCTTTGTGACCCCACGGACTGCAGCAAGCCAGGCTTCCCCATCCTTCACTATCTCCCCAAGTTTGCTCACATTCATGTCCATTGAGTGAGTGATGCTATCTAGCCAGTTCATCATTTACCGCCCTCTTCTCCTTTTGCCTTCAATCTTTTCCCAGCATCAGTGTCTTTTTCAATGAGTCAGTTCTTCGCATCAGATGGCCAAAGTATTGGAGCTTCAGCTTCAACATCAGTCCTTCCAAAGACTGTAGATACTTATAAATGAGATAATATTTATAAGGCACCCAACAAAGAAACTGGTACACAGTAAGTCTTGAAAAATATCCATCCCCTCCATCCCGTTCTTTATGAGGGGCCATTTCCCCTTTTAAACCATGATTATCTATATACATACTTTAAATTAAATATATACATTTAAAGTGCTATGTTAAATGGAATAGCTTACCAAAATGAGTCCAAGTAAAAATATGGTTTTTCCTAAATCATTCTCTCCTCTTTTAAAATATGTTCTCATATTCATATTGTGATGATAGTACAGAATGAGGATGTGCTTCCAGGTTGCTGCTGCTGCTAAGTCGTTTCAGTTGTGTCCGACTCTGTGCGATCCCATAGAAGGCAGCCCACCAGGCTCCCCAGTCCCTGGGATTCGTCAGGCAAGAACACTGGAGTGGTTTGCCATTTCTTTCTCCAATGCATGAAAGTGAAAAGTGAAAGTAAAGTCGCTCAGTCATGTCTGACCCTCAGTGAACCCATGGACTGCAGCCTTCCAGGCTCCTCCGTCCTTGGGATTCTCCAGGCAAGAGTACTGAGTGGGGTGCCATTGCCTTCTCCCACTTCCTGGGTGACAGCTATATTAAAACAACAGCATGACATTTGGCTATTTTGTTCCTGCTTAAAACTCAAAGGATTAGGAATGTAAATCTTACTATTATTTCTAACATTTTAAGTCATTTTATATATTGAAGTCTTAAAATTTTCATAGTCATACCACTTGACAGTAATGGTAGTGTCTGCACAGAATTCCATATTTCAGCAATTGGGCTAATTCTTATTCATTCTGGGTTATATTTCCAGTGTGGACTTCCAGAGAATAAACCGATAATAATCTGAAATAAATGAGGCTTTACTGTTTTGAACACAATAAATTTTGTAAATTAGAAAAAAAAAATCAGAAACTTCAATTCTTATAGAATTCTCATATAAAAGGCTATACATTTTCTAGTAATAGGAGAAATTGTACACTTAATTCAGTCCATTTCATACTACATTTCAGGACAATTTCAAGAATTATTATGGAACCAAGCATTCCAAGGAAAGCAATTAGAGGAACACAAGACAAAAAAAACAAACAAACAAACAATAAAGCACAAATACTCAAAACCTATATTCTAATTAAATTATTATAGTGGCTTATTTAATGGTGAAATAAATTATATGCAACACCTCCAAATGCATGATGCTTTCCATATGGGCTCAGTGGATTATTCGCAAAATAATTCAGTCCATTTCATACTACATTTCAGGACAATTTCAAGAATTATTATGGAACCAAGCATTCCAAGGAAAGCAATTAGAGGAACACAAGACAAAAAAAACAAACAAACAAACAATAAAGCACAAATACTCAAAACCTATATTCTAATTAAATTATTATAGTGGCTTATTTAATGGTGAAATAAATTATATGCAACACCTCCAAATGCATGATGCTTTCCATATGGGCTCAGTGGATTATTCGCAAAAGTGTCTTGAGAATAGAGCTCTCATTTTGCAAAAGCCCAAAATACTTAGAAAGAAAATATGACATTCTCCTGAGTTTTATAAATTTGAATGTTTCACTTTGCCAGTGTAAAAAGTTTTAAGGTCCCAAAGGTACTGATAAATTCTGTCTTAATGGCTCTATTTATTATGTAGAAAATACTTTAAGTGATTTTTCACACATCAAGATATAGAATCTAGATTTCTTTCACTGTTTAAATTTGATTGCTTTAAAAAAATTTAATGAAACAATTTATTTTTGGCAGAGAACTAACTAGTTCATTTTTAAAAACTTGTGTAAATATATTTCTTCATTTTTTTTTCTTCTCAAAATGAGTATATTTGTAGACAGGTAAGAATCAGCTTATAGCAGTTTCAATAAGCATGCCCTATTGAGACATGGATGAGATTTTGATGGACTATGATCATTTTAAAGGTTTAAATGTTTAAAATATTTTTTAAAACCTTCACTAGATTTTTTTAAAAACTTCACTAGATAGTTTTGACATAATTTTCATTCTACTACTTCCATGGAGGCACATTAGTTTAGTCCTCCCTAAGGGGGACAAAAACAGTTTAACATCAAAATGCTGAAAAACACTGGAAGAAAATAATGAGCTATTTCATGTCTCTCTGTCCCATCCTCCTCCTAGCCTAGACCAGCTCAAACTTCCCAGGACCATATGTGCTTAATTTTAGAAATGCACTGGGAAATCCAGTTTCCAAGAATGTGAATAAAATTGAAATGAGAAGAATGAGATTTGCTGTAACTTATGACTCTACTATTATAATATATCTCAGCCAAAAATATTTTCAGAAGCACAATAACCAAATGGTAACTCCACTGCCATTATCATATTATCACACAAATTAAATGTATTGTGAGTCCCAAAGGAGGGTTTTTTTTTTTAATATGTTGTATTTCCATGGAAATTTCACAATTGTAAAACAAGTTATTCCTGAGGATAGCAATAAACAAAAATTACATTTTATTAGTCATTTTCACATAAAAATGTAGCTTGCTTATTTCTCAGTGGCCACATTAAGCTGCAAATGTTTGTATTATTTCTTCTATTCAGAGCTTCCTAATGATTTGAATGAACACTTTCCAAAAGCCACAAAGGCCCTATTGAAATTTACCTTAGCAATAGTTTAAGAGCTCTCTTCTCTATTAAAAAAAAAAGTCAGGAATTTACATTTAGATCCATGTTTTATCTCAAGAGTATTTTCATGACATTTTCAGTATAAAATGGCATTAAAACCAGAGAAAAGAGATTTGATATAGCATCTAATTGTACCCCAAGTAACACGTGTTGATGTTTTAACCAATTAATTTAGTTTATTAAAGTTAATGGTGGATTCATGTTGATGTAAGGCAAAACAATACAATATTGTAAAGTAATTAACCTCCAATTGAAATAAATAAATTTATATTTTTTAAAAGAAGTATTTTTAAAATCCTAAAACTTTGGGCATTTGTTGAAGTTGTGACTCATCCAATTTCCCCCTATTCTGTAGTAAATTTAAGGATGAAACTATTTTGTCAGAAACTCACTAGCACCACCCACCGTTGGTATTTTGAACTATCCTGAAATATTTAAATTCGAAATTTAAATATCTCAAAATACTTCCAAATACTAATTGTACAAAGATTGCAAGAAATTTGGAATTTTCAATGATTGCAAAGGATTTGGAGTTTTTACTAAATATCACAGAGAATTTTAAATAAAAAGTGGAACATAAGAGTGAGAGTCTGGGTGGGTCAAAAACTATAAGAAAATATTTATTTGTATATAAATCACTAATAAACATGTAATTATCTCCAGAGATCCAAAGGGAAAGAAAAAAACTCTCTCAAAAACCATGTGAATATAATTTTCCAAAATGGTTCTGAGATTCTGGGATTTAATGGACCAGTAAATCCATGTCCCTCTACCCAATCTGTAATGAACAACATAAAGTTGCCAACTTTTAATTTTGCTTATTAAGGTAATTGCAATTTTAATTCACTTTTATTTCCATTTCATACATATGAAAATGACACAATTTTACTATTAAAGACAGGCCACTAAATAATATAATATAATTCAGTTCAGTTCAGTTCAGTTCAGTCTTCAGTCATGTCTGACTCTTTGCGACCCTATGAATCCTAGCAGGCCAAGCGTCCCTGTCCATCACCAACTGCTGGAGTTCATTCAAACTCATGTTCATCGAGTCGGTGATGCCATCCAGCCATCTCATCCTCTCTCATCCCCTTCTCCTCCTGCCCCCAATTCCTCCCAGCATCAGGGTCTTTTCCAACAGTCAGCTCTTCGCATGAAGTGGCCAAAGTATTGGAGTTTAAGTTTCAACATCAGTCCTTCCAATGAATACACAGGACTTATCTCCCTTAGGATGGACTAGTTGGATCTCCTCGCAGTCCAAGGAACTCTCAATAGTTTTCTCCAACAGCACAGTTCAAAAGCATCAATTCTCCAGCGCTCAGGCTTCTTCACAGTCCAATGCTCACATCCATACATGACCAATGGAAAAACCATAGCCTTGACTAGATGGACCTTTGCTGGCAAAGTAATATCTCTGCTTTTGAATATGCTATCTAGGTTGGTCATAACTTTCCTTCCAGGGAGTAAGCATCTTTTAATTTCATGGCTGCAATCACTATCTGTAGTGATTTTTACCCCATAAAAATAAAGTCTGACACTGTTTCCCCACCTATTTCCCATGAAGTGATGGGACCAGATGCCATGATCTTCGGTTTCTGGAATGTTGAACTTTAAGCCAACTTTTTCACTCTCCTCTTCCACTTTCATCAAGAGGCTTTTTAGCTCCTCTTCACTTTCTGCCATTAGGGTGACATCATCTGCATATCTGAGGTTATTAATATTTCTCCTGGCAATCTTGATTCCAGCTTGTGTTTCTTCCAGCCCAGTGTTTCTCATGATGTACTCTGCATAGAAGTTAAATAAGCAGGGTGACAATATACAGCCATGACGTACTCCTTTTCCTATTTGGAACCAGTCTGCTGTTCCATGTCCAGTTCTAACTGTTGCTTCCTGACCTGCATACAGATTTCTCAAGAGGCAGGTCAAGTGGCCTGGTATTCCCATCTCTCTCAGAATTTTCCACAGTTTATTGGGATCCACACAGTCAAAGGCTTTGACATAGGCAATAAGGCAGAAATAGATGTTTTTCTGGAAGTCTTTTGCTTTTTCCATGATCCAGTGGATGTTGAAAATTTGATCTCTGGTTCCTCTGCCTTTTCTAAAACCACCTAGAAAATCTGGAAGTTTATAGTTCACATATTGCTGAAGTCTGGCTTGGAGAATTTTGAGCATTACTTTACTAGCATGCGAGATGCGTGCAACTGTATGGTTACTTGAGCATTCTTTGGCATTGCCTTTCTTTGGGATTGGAATGAAAACTGACCTTTTCCAGTCCTGTGGCCACTGCTGAGTTTTCCAAATTTGCTGGCCTGTTGAGTGCAGCACTTACACAGCATCATCTTTCAGGATTTGAAATAGCTTAACTGGAATTCTATCACCTCCACTAGCTCTGTTCGTAGTGATGCTTTCTAAGGCCCACTTGACTTCACATTTCAGGATGTCTGGCTCTAGGTGAGTGATCACACCATCGTGATTATCTGTGTCGTGAAGCTCTTTTTTGTACAGTTCTTCTGTTTATTCTTGCCACCTCTTCTTNAAATAGCTTAACTGGAATTCTATCACCTCCACTAGCTCTGTTCGTAGTGATGCTTTCTAAGGCCCACTTGACTTCACATTTCAGGATGTCTGGCTCTAGGTGAGTGATCACACCATCGTGATTATCTGTGTCGTGAAGCTCTTTTTTGTACAGTTCTTCTGTTTATTCTTGCCACCTCTTCTTAATATCTTCTTCTTCTGTTAGGTCCATACTATTTCTGTCCTTTATCGAGCCATATTTGAATGAAATATTCCCCTGGTATCTCTAATTTTCTTGAAGGGATATTTAGTCTTTCCCATTCTGTTGTTTTCCTCTATTTTTTTTGCCTTAATCGCTGAGGAAGGCTTTCTTATTTCTCCTTGCTATTCTTTGGAATTCTGCATTCAGATACTTATATCTTTCCTATTCTCCTTTGCTTTTCATTTCTCTTCTTTTCACCGCTATTTGTAAGGCCTCCTCAGACAGCCATTATGCTTTTTTGCATTTCTTTTCCATGGGGATGGTCTTGATCCCTGTCTCCTGGACAATGTCACGAACCTCCGTCCATAGTTCATCAGGCACTCTATCTGTCAGATCTAGTCCCTTAAATCTATTTCTCACTTCCACTGTATAATCATAAGGAATTTAATTTAGGTCATACCTGAATGGTCTAGTGGTTTTCCCCACTTTCTTCAATTTAAGTCTGAATCTGGCATTAAGGATTTCATGATCTGAGCCACAGTCAGCTCCAGGCCTTGTTTTTGCTGACTGTATAGAGCTTCTCCATCTTTGGCTGCAAAGAATATAATCAACCTGATTTCGGTGTTGACCATCTTGTGATGTCCATGTGTAGAGTCTTCTCTTGTGTTGTTGGAAGAGGGTATTTGCTATGACCAGTGTGTTCTCTTGGCAAAACTCTATTAGCCTTTCCCCTGCTTCATTCCATACTCCAAGGCCAAATTTGCCTGTGACTCCAGGTGTTTCTTGACTTCCTACTTTTCCATTCCAGTCCCCTATAATGAAAAGGACATCTTTTTTGGGTGTTAGTTCTAAAAGGTCTTGTAGGTCTTCATAGAACCGTTCAACTTCAGCTTCCTCAGGGTTACTGGTTGGGGCATAGACTTGGATTACTGTGATATTGAATGGTTTGCCTTGGAAACGAACAGAGGTAATTCTGTCATTTTTGAGATTGCATACAAGTCCTGCATTTTAGACTCTTTTGTTGACCATGATGGCTACTCCATTTCTTCTGAGGGATTCCTGCCCACAGTAGTAGATATAGTGATGATCTGAGTTAAATTCACCCATTCCAGTCCATTTTAGTTTGCTGATTCCTAGAATGTCCACGTTCACTCTTGCCATCTCCTGTTTGACCACTTCCAATTTGCCTTGATGCATGGACCTAACATTCCTGGTTCCTATGCAATATTGCTCTTTACAGCATATTCTGTCATTTTTGAGATTGCATACAAGTCCTGCATTTTAGACTCTTTTGTTGACCATGATGGCTACTCCATTTCTTCTGAGGGATTCCTGCCCACAGTAGTAGATATAGTGATGATCTGAGTTAAATTCACCCATTCCAGTCCATTTTAGTTTGCTGATTCCTAGAATGTCCACGTTCACTCTTGCCATCTCCTGTTTGACCACTTCCAATTTGCCTTGATGCATGGACCTAACATTCCTGGTTCCTATGCAATATTGCTCTTTACAGCATGGGACTTTGCTTCTATCACCAGTCACATCCATAACTGGGCATTGTTTTTTCTTTGGCTCCATTCTTTCATTCTTACTGAAGTTATTTCTCCACTGACCTCCAGTAGCATATTGGGCACCTACTGACCTGGGGAGTTCCTCTTTCAGTATCCTATCATTTTGCCTTTTCATACTGTTCATGGGGTTCTCAAGGCAAGAATGCTGAAGTGGTTTGCCTTTTCCTTCTCTGGTGAACCACATTCTGTCAGATCTCTCCACCATGACCCACCCATCTTTGGTGGCCCCA
This sequence comes from Aepyceros melampus, assembly GCA_006408695.1. NCBI lineage: Eukaryota > Metazoa > Chordata > Mammalia > Artiodactyla > Bovidae > Aepyceros > Aepyceros melampus. The sequence goes on from SJXQ01006034.1 coordinate 66,094, forward strand.
CAGGCATGGCTTAGTTTCATTGAGTTAGACAAGGGTGTGGTCCTAGTGTGATTAGATTTACTAGTTTTCTGTGATTATGGGTTCAGTGTGTCTGCCCTCTGATGCCCTCTTGCAACAGCTACTGTCTTTCTTGGTTTTCTCTTACCTTGGCAAGGGGTTTCTCCTCACTGCCACCTCTCTGACCTTGAACGTGGAGTAGCTCCTCTAGGCACTCCTATGCCCACACAGCCACTGCTCCTTAGACATGTGGTAGCAGTAATATAGTGGCACATAGAGTTTTGATAAGACTCAAAGACTCCTTATTTAGTCTATCCATCTGCCTCTTTGCTACCTTGAAAAAGGATAGACTGTTCCCTTCCTTGGAGATGAGATTAAAAAATAAGCGGGAGAATAGATAAAAACATGTCTTTTTTCTCCTTTTAGCTAAGCAATAAGAGGAGTTTTGGATGTGTGTGTGTGTGGTTTTTTTTTTTTTTTTTTTTTTTTCCGGCAGGGGGCAAGAAAGACTTCTACTCAGCAGACCATGTAAGAAGTTGATTAGGGGATTACTTATCTTAAATGAGTGTGAGATAAGTATACTTGTGGTTAAATAAAGTGATGATGGGGCCATGTTATGGTTAGGGTGCTTTGTGTGACTTTAGAAATACTGGAAAATGATTTCTTAACTCTTAACTCTCTCCCTTCCTAGTGATTTATTGGAGTACCTAAAATTCATCAATTAGTAAATAATTTATCTTAACTAAAATGTTCAGAGAGTTCTCTTTTCAAATATTAGTTTTATTTTTTAATTTGTTTTATGATTTATTCAATTTTTTGCTTGGTATGCAGGATCTTACTTCTCTGACCAGGATTGAACCCTGGCCCATAGCAAAGGAAGGGCAGAGTCCTAACTACTTGACCATCAGAGAATTCCCCCTAATGTTAGTTTTATATAATGCTCCTGAGTATCTGGTAACATGGAATAGTTTTGCCACTTGTGAAGACATAATATTCTAAACAGTAGGTTCTAATGAAGCATGTGGGGTTGGGAGACTCAAAAGGAGGAAAGAAGAAAATGAGAGAGGCAAGAAATAAAATTGCATGGATGATTACATTACAGTTTTGCCTAGGAATAGCTCTTGGTGCTAAAGGTAAATTCTTTAATGAATTATTTAAATTAGAATGCTCTAGGCAGTGATTAGAAAAAGACTAATTTTGTCTTCACATTGTTTTATCTTTTATCAAGTTTTTGTCAATCTATTTGATGTAAAATTTGCTGATTAGAGGAAAACCTTATGTAAAAGTTTATGTACGTTAACAATGATTTGAAAAGGAGGGTATTTAACTTTAGGGAAACAGTGTAAACAATGTCAGACTTTATATTTTGGGGAGACGTGAGTCTGAGTGAACTCTGGGAGTTGGTGATGGATAGGGAGGCCTGGCGTGCTGTGATTCATGGGGTCGCAAAGAATCAGACACGACTGAGAGAATGAACTGAACTGAACTGAACTGAAAGTACTTTGCAATTGGCAGAGAAATCACCACTCGGCTTTCAAAGTGCTTAGTAGATAATTTTGGATACAAGCCATACACTACCATTTCAGAGAATGCCTCAGGGCAGAACCAGGATCTATAGAGTTGGAAGTAGCAAATAGCTTTCATTGGGAAACCCAGGATGACATCTGTCAGATCTGACTAGTGCTACAGTATATGAAATGTCACTTTCATTCCAGCTGAGATGACCTTCTCACCCGTGACTTTTAGTACACCAGATGGCTCTAAGTGGAAGGCATTCATTTGAGTGTTTGGTGGCAAAAGGTCTTTCAAATTTCCCTACTAACCCTCTTCTGCCACTCTGCAGGATCGTCCACTTTGCACTTAAGTTTCTAAGGAGAGGGGACTGTAGAGGGGTAACTTTACAGCAGTGATTTCTAAACATCTGGCTGTTTCAGAATCATCCAAGGAATTTGTTCCATTTCAAAATGTATGGCAAAACAAATACAATATTTTAAAGTAATTAACCTTCAATTAAAATAAATTAAAAAAGAAAAAATTATTTTAAATGTATAGTTTAGTAACATTAAATATATTCACAGTTTTGTAACCATCACCACAATCCATTTCCAGAAGTTTTCTCATCACCCTAGAATGAAAACTCTCTGCCTGTTAAATCATAACTCTCCATTTTCTTCTTCTTCTACCCCCTGGAAACTACCATTGTATTCTCTGTCTCTGAATTTGACTACTCTACCTCATATAACAAATAATACTTCATTTGTCTTTTTGTAACTGGCTTATTCCATGGTGTAGAATATGTCAGAATTTCCTTCCTTCTCAAGGCTGAGCAATATTCCCTTGTATGTGTATATAGCATTTTGTTTATCCACATGCATCAGCTGACATTTGCAGCTGGCCTGTTGCTTCCTGAGTTAGGTTACACAGAGAACAATCTTTTAGGATGCCCACAGACAGGTTAGAAATTTTCAAAAGCCAGTCTACTCTGCATTCTCCAGTTCTGGTAAAGGTATTTAGGACCATTTCCAGGGAAGGAGTGGACAAGGGCAAGTAAGAATGTCACAAAAATTCTTACTATTTTGAATGTGGCTTTTTCTTGATTGGACTTTCACTTGGTTACTACAAATGTTTGAATAATGTTTGGGGCTTCTATAAGGTTATTTTAGTCAGTATCCAATTGTATTTTTTTTTTAATATTTCAACTGTTGTGAAGGCTGTCTCACTTACATAGCAGAGTAAGTGACAATGGCACAAAGAGTGATAATAATAACTTGGTTTGATAACACTGCTGTGGAATGAGAAATTGCCTACCAGGCAAAAGAGGAAGTTTGTGTTTTTCCTCCTGAATTCAAGCCCAGCAGGCACTCCCTCCCTTAAAGGGATGAAGTCTTGAGGCTACTGTAAGAATAAGACTTAAAACCAGAGGCAGGAGGCTTAAATCCAAAACCTGAGAACACCAGAGAACTCCTGACTCCAGGGAACATTAATCAATAAGAGCTCATCAAACATCTCCACACCTACACTGAAACCAAGCACCACTCAAGGGCCAACAAGTTCCAGAGCAAGACATACCATGCAAATTCTCCAGCAACACAGGAACATAGCCCTGAGCTTCAATATACAGATTGACCAAAATCACACCAAACCCAGTGACAACTCATAACTCACTACTGGACACTTCATTGCACTCCAGAGAGAAGAAATCTAACTTCATCCTCCAGAACAATGATGCAAGCTTCCCTAACCAGGAAATCTTGACAAGCCACCCGTCCAAACCAACCCACAGGAAGGAAACTCCACAATAAAGAAGAACCACAAACTTTCAGAATATGGAAAGACCACCCCAAACACAGCAATATAAACAAGATGAAAATGCAGAGAAATACCCAGCAGGTAAAGGAACAAGACAAAGGCCCACCAATCAAACAAAAGAGGAAGAGATAAGGAATCTACCTGATAAAGAATTCCGAACAGTAATAGTGAAAATGATCCAAAATCTTGAAAAAAAAAATGGAGTTACAGATAAATAGCCTGGAGACAAGGATTCAGAAGATGCAAGAAAGGTTTAACAAGGACCCAGAAGAAATAAAAAACTGTCAATCAATAATGAATAATGCAATAAATGAGATCAAAAACATTCTGGAGGAAACAAACAGTAGAATAACAGAGACAGAAGATACGATGAGTGAGGTAGAGGATAGAATGGTAGAAATGAATGAAGCAGAGAGGGAAAAAGAATTAAATGAGGACAACCTCAGATAACTCTGGGACAATGTTAAATGCCCCAACATTCAAATCATTGGAGTTCCAGAAGAAAAAAGACAGAAAGAAAGATCGTGAGAAAATACTTGAGGAGATAATAGTTGAAAACTTCCCTAAAATGGGGAAAGAAATAGTCACCCAAGTCCAAGAAACTCAGAGAGTCCCAAATGGGATAAACCCAAGGCAAAACATCCCAAGACACATATATTAATCAAATTAACAAAGATCAAACACAAAGAACACATATTAAAAGCAGCAAGAGAAAAACAACAAATAACACACAAAGGGATTCCCATAAGGATAACAGCTGATTTTTCAATAGAAACAGTGCAGGCCAGAAAGGAATGGAAGGACACACTTAAAGGGATGAAAGAGAAAAACATACAACCCAGATTACTGTATCTAGCAAGAATCTCATTCAAATATGAAGGAGAAATCAAAAGCTTTACAGACAAGCAAAGGCTGAGAGAATTCAGCACCACCAAACCAGCTCTCCAAAAAATGCTAAAGGATCTTTTATAGACAGGAAAGACATGTGTATAAACTTGAACACAAACCAACAAAGTAAATGACAACGGGATCATACTTATGAATAATCTCCTTAAATGTAAATAGGTGGAATGCCCCAACCAAAAAACAAAGATTGGCTGAATGGATATGAAAACAAGACCTCTATATATTTGTCTACAAGAGATCCACCTTGAAACAAGAGACACATATAGACTGAAAGTGAAGGATTGGAAAAAAATATTCCACACAAATAGAGACCAAAGGAAAGCAGGAGTAGCAATACTCATATCAGATAAAATAGACTTTAAAATAAAGGCTATGAAAAGAAACAAAGAAGGACACTACATAATGATCAAAGGATCAATCCAAGAAAAGATATAACAATTATAAATTTATATGCACCCAACATAGGAGCACTGCAATATGTAAGGCAAATGCTAACAAGTATGAAAGAGGAAATTAACAGTAACACAATAATAGTGGGGGACTTTAATACCCCACTCACACCTATGGATAGATCAACTAAACAGAAAATTAACAAGGAAACACAGACCTTAAATGATACAATAGACCAGTTAGATCTAATTGATATCTATAGAATATTTCACCCCAAAACAATGAATTTCATCTTTTTCTCAAGTGCACACAGAGCCTTCTTCAGGATAGAGCACATCCTTGGCCATAAATCTAGCCTTGGTAAATTAAAAAAAAAAAATGAAATCATTCCAAGCATAGTCTCTGACCACATGCAGTAAGATTAGATGTTAATTACATGAGAAAAACTATTAAAAATTCCACTATATGGGGGCTGAACAACATGCTGCTGAATAACCAACAAATCACAGGGGAAATAAAAAATGAAATCAAAATATGCATAGAAATGAATGAAAATTAAAACACAACAACCCAAAACTTATGGGACACTATTAAAACAGTGTTAAGGGGAAGGTTAATAGCAATACAGGCATACCTCAAGAAACAACAAAAAAAGTCAAATAAATAACCTAACTCTACACCTAAAGCAACTAGAAAAGGAAGAAATTAAGAACCCCAAGGTGAGTAGAAGGAAAGAAATCTTAAAAATTAGGGCAGAAATAAATGCAAAAGAAACAAAAGAGACTATAGCAGAAATCAACAAAGCTAAAACCTGGTTATTTGAGAAGATTAAAAAAAATTGACAAACCTTTAGCCAATTCATCAAAAAACAAAGGGAGAAGAATCAAATCAACAAAATTAGAGATGACAATGGAGAAATCACAACAGACAACACAGAAATACTTAAAACCTGGTTATTTGAGAAGATTAAAAAAAATTGACAAACCTTTAGCCAGATTCATCAAAAAACAAAGGGAGAAGAATCAAATCAACAAAATTAGAGATGACAATGGAGAAATCACAACAGACAACACAGAAATACAATCATAAGAGACTACTATGAGCAACTATATGCCAATAAAATGGACAACATAAAAGAAATTGACAAATCCTTAGAAACGAAAAACTTTCCAAAACTGAGCCAGGAAGAAATAGAAAATCTTAATAGACCCATTACAAGCACAGAAATTGAAACTGTAATCGGAAATCTTCCAACAAACAAAAAACTAGGTCCAGAAAGCTTCACAGCTGAATTCTACCAGAAATGTAGAGAAGAGCTAACATCAGTCCTACTCAAACTCTTACACATATTGCAGAGGAAGGTAAACTTCCAAACTCATTCTATGAGGCCACCATCATCCTAATACCAAAACCAGACAAAGATGCCAAAAGCCTCTTGATGAAAGTGAAAGTGGAGAGTGAAAAATTTGGCTTCAAGCTCAATAATCAGAAAATGAGGATCATGGCATCTGGTCCCATCACTTCATGGGAAATAGATGGGGAAACAGTGAAAATAGTGTCAGACTTCATTTTTGGGGGCTCCAAAATCACTGCAGATGGTGACTGCAGCCATGAAATTAAAAGACACTTACTCCTTGGAAGAAAAGTTATGACCNGCTGGATGAAGAACATGCTGGAATCAAGATTGCCAGGAGAAATATTAATAACTTCAGATATGCAGATGACACCATCCTTATGGCAGAAAGTGCAGAGGAACTAAGAAGCCTCTTGATGAAAGTGAAAATGGAGAGTGAAAAAGTTGGCTTAAAGCTCAACATTGAGAAAACAAAGATCATGGCATCCGGTCCCATCACTTCATGGGAAATAGACGGGGAAACAGTGGAAACACTGTCAGACTTTATTTTTTGGGACTCGAAAATCACTGTAGATGGTGACTGCAGCCATGAAATTAAAAGATGCTTACTCCTTGGAAGAAAAGTTATGATCAACCTAAATAGTATATTCAAAAGCAGAGACATTATTTTGCTGACTAAGGTCCATCTAGTCAGGTCTATGGTTTTTCCAGTAGTCATGTATGAATGTGAGAGTTGGACTGTGAAGAAGGCTGAGCGCAGAAGAATTGATGCTTTTGAACTGTGGTGTTGGAGAAGACTCTTGAGAGTGCCTTGGACTGCAAGGAGATCCAACCAGTCCATTCTGAAGATCAGTCCTGGGATTTCTTTGGAAGGAATGATGCTAAAGCTGAAACTTCAGTACTTTGGCCACCTCATGCGAAGAGTTGACTCATTGGAAAAGACNTTGGACTGTGAAGAAGGCTGAGCGCAGAAGAATTGATGCTTTTGAACTGTGGTGTTGGAGAAGACTCTTGAGAGTGCCTTGGACTGCAAGGAGATCCAACCAGTCCATTCTGAAGATCAGTCCTGGGATTTCTTTGGAAGGAATGATGCTAAAGCTGAAACTTCAGTACTTTGGCCACCTCATGCGAAGAGTTGACTCATTGGAAAAGACTCTGATGCTGGTAGGGATTGGGGGCAGGAGGAGAAGGGGACGACTGAGGATGAGATGGCTGGATGGCATCACTGACTGTATGGACGTGAGTCTGAGTGAACTCCGGGAGTTTGTGATGGACAGGGAGGCTTGGTATGCTGCGATTCATGGGGTCGCAAAGAGTCAGACACGACTGAGCGACTGAACTGAACTGAGCTTATTTATGCAACTTTCAGTCCTACTATATATTTGTCTTTCCTAGTAGAATTTTCCCTATCCTATCTGCCTGTGAATTTCCCTACCCATTTCTGCCAATGCAGGAAACACAGGAGACACAGGGTCAATCCCTGGGTCTGGAGGATCCCCTGTGGTAGGAAATGGCAACTTATTCCAATATTCTTGCCTGGAAAATTCCATGGACCGAGAGCCTGGTGGGCTACTGTCCATGGGGTTGCAAAGATTTGCACATGACTTAGCAACTATGCATGCACATAGATTCTTTCTTCTTTTCCATTTAGAGATGACCCTTCAAATTTTCTTTTTCTTTTCTTTTTCTTTTTGTCTGTGCCATGCAGCATGTGGGATCTTAGTTTCCTATCCAGGAATAGAACCCATGCTTCCCGCATTGAAAGGTGAAGTCTTAACCGCTGAACTGCTAGGGAAGTCACCTTCAATATTTCTTTTGGGGTAGGTTTACTATCACTGAATTTTTTTGGTTTTTGCCTATCTGAGAAATTATTTCTGTCTCCCTCTTTTCTAAATTATAATCTTGCTGGGTAGACTATCCTGGGTTGTAGGTTTTCTCTTTTCAGCACTTTCAAAAATCTTGTCACTCTTCTAGCTTGTAAAGTTTCTGCAGTAAAATCATCTGAAAGCTTATGGGGAGTCCTTTGTATATGCCTGTTTTTCTTCTGCTTCCTTTAGAATCCTTTCTTTATCTTTAATTTTTGCTATTTTAGTTATATATTAGTATGATTCTGCTTGAGTTCATCTTGTTTGGGACCCTCTGTGTTTCCTGTACCTGGGTATCTATTTCCTCCTACAAGTTTATGAAGTTTTCAGCCAAAATTTCTTCAAATACTTTTTTATTCCCTTTCCTCTTTTATCCCTCTGAAACTACTATAATGTGAATGTGTGCACTTTTTGTGTTATCTCAGATATATTGTGTGTTGCTTTTTTATCTGTCTTTCTGTCTGCTGTTATGATTGAATGGTATCCATTTTATCTCCTAGATCACTTATGCATTCTTCTGCACCACTTAGCTCCTATTCATTTCTTCTAGTGTCTTTTTTATTTCAATTAGTTATTGAATTATCTATTTTTGATTGGTTCTTTTTTATATTTTCTAGTTCCTAGTTAAAATGATCAGTATTTTTTCATATAGTTAATTGTTTTTCTTTTTATAGTTACATGTTTAATGGATCTGGAATTTATTTTTATGTAAACTATGAAGTAGATGTTTCTATTACTCAGCTTTGCTGCAGTGACAAAACAAAATGATCAATATTTAGATCAATTATTTTCTCTAATTCAGTTAACACATTTATTATAAATGTTTTGAAATCTTTATCTAATAAATTAGTTGACTTCACTATTTATTTTTTAAGTATTTTCTCCTGCAAATGAGTATTTCCTTTGCCTTTTCATTTCACTTAACTTTCTATGCATCTGTGAATTTAGGCGAAACAGTTATCCATTGTCATATTGAAGGAGTGTTCTTCTGTGAGAAAGAGTATCCATATTCAGACTGCATGTGCCCAGTATGCTTGGTGGTAGGACTGAACTTGATAGGGACAAAAGTCATATCTTTCTTTGGAATGTGTGACAGTTATCACCCTGGTAGGGAATGTGGCTGGAAATAGAATAGCCAGAGCTTGCACAGAGTATGAGATAAACTTCCTCTCTGCTCAGTGACTGTTGCGGTCCTGTCAGGGATGGGTTCTCATTCCAAGTTGCTGGAGTGGAAGCCCTGATGGTCAGGCTTGAATGGGCTCTGTTTCAAGTGTGTTTTTTTCCTTACTTCCACTTGCACTGAACCTTCCCCAAAAAAGTGGAGTGCTAAAGCAAGCAGGGCCCATGTGCCTACAGAAGTCTAATCATCTACTGTGTTTGCATCTGTGGCTCCACTCAGACAGCCCACAGTTGCATCTCTTCCCTAGTCATGTCTGTCCCAGAACTAGTGCCAAACTGTGGCATGCAGTTTGCAGGGCTAAGGTGTTCACAGGGTTCAGGCTAAGGTGTGCAGTGAGGTAGTCATGGAAAATTTGGCAACAGCTAGGACCAAATCTCTGCCCTACTTGGAGGCAAGCCAGCACCTACACACTCTTCACAAACAGGGTCCAGGTTTCTTTAGCCTTTTTATTTGTCCCAGCAATTTTCTAAGCCACCAAGGGGACTTGTGTCCTCTGTGTAGCACTCCAGGAGTGGAACACCCTGTTCCACAAGCCTGTGGCTTGACCTGCTCACTCCCCAGGGCAAGAGTCTGCCCATGTGATCTCTCTTTAACTCTTAGTCCCCTCCCAGCAGCAGAGGTCCTGACCTGTTTGATTCTTCCCATTCTACTCAATTGCATGTGCATTTGTCTTACAGCCTTGGCTTTATGGGAGTCCTTTTGAAAGTTTCCAGTTAGTTTTCCATGAAAGTTTTTCCACATGTAGCTATATTTTTGGTGTGTCTGTTGGAGGGAGGTGAGTTCCATATCTTTTTACACCACCATTTTGATTTTTGAATCCGAAAGTCACTTTTTAAACTTTAATAACTGAAACTTTGTTCACATCATCTTCCTATCCCTAAATCAAATATCTTTGATTGTTAGGTGTTTATGTTGTTTTATCTAATGATGAAAAGCAAAAGCTGTGTTAAACAGAAGAGAAATAGACTTTGAACAAACAGTACTTTAGTAGAGCAAAAGCTGTGGTAGGTTAAACACATCTTAAGTCACTCTAAAACAACTAAGGAGCCTAAGGAAGAATGCGATTGGAGGAAAGTGTGAAATTAGACTCCTAGATAGCATATTAAAAAGCAGAAACATTACTTTACCAACAAAGGTCCATCTAGTCAAGGCTATGGTTTTTCCAGTGGTCATGTATGGATGTGAGAGTTGGACTGTGAAGAAAGCTGAGTGCTGAAGAATTGATGCTTTTGAACTGTGGTGTTGGAGAAGACACTTGTGAGTCCCTTGGACTGCAAGGAGATCCAACCAGTTCATCCTAAAAGAGAGCAGTCCTGGGTGTTCACTGGAAGGACTGATGCTGAAGTTGAAATTCCAATACTTTGACCACCTGATGTGAAGAGTTGACTCATTGGAAAGACTCTGATGCTGGGAGGGATTGGGGGCAGGAGAAGAAAGAGACGACAAAGGATGAGATGGCTGAATGGCATCACTGACTCAATGGACATGAGTTTGGGTTAACTCTGGGAGTTGGTGATGCACAGGGAGGCCTGGCATGCTGTGATTCATGGAGTCGCAAAGAGTCGGACACAAATGAGCAACTGAAATGAACCGATATATGTAATTCAGGGTAGGTGTGGATTGCTTTGGATTCAAATCAGATAATCAAATGAATGAATGAATGAGAAGTTTCAAAAATTCTTGACACCTAGGAAAATGACTTTCATCAATATATAATACTACTGAATACAGCAGCCTCTGGCATCACTTTTGCCTTACACAAAACAATAGGAATGGGATATAATTGTTTGTATAATTCAGGGGGATTACTTTAAGCTAATGATTTTTCTCTGGGAAAGTTGATGACAGAATTCAAAATAGGTTTCTTAAATTTGAAACAAAACCACAGTGCTACTTAATTCCAACTGGGGATCCCACCCTGTGAAACAGCAACACCTAGTGTTGGAATTTAAATATTGTTCTTATTCACTATATTTTAAAATGTCTTCTTTTTCTTTAGAATTTCTTGCAAATATATACTTTCTTGCACTTTAGTGGGGGGAGAAGAAAATTGATTTGAAAGAAGCACTTTGAGCTCTCAGGAGTTCATAAGAATGAAGCATTATTATATTTTCTGTTAATTTATTTTTATGTTAGATCATTTTGCTTGTGGATTAAATAAGTCTTGGAAGGAAAACAGTTATCATTCAAGTATTGTGTCCTTCATATTTTTGATATATGAAGGACATATTTTACTTTATTTTGGGTTTTTCTCCCAACTTTATTGAGGAATAATTGACAAATATAATTTTACATATTTAAAATGTGCAATAAGATGATCTGATATACATATATATCGCTGAATGATCACCAAGTTCAAGATTATGAATACAATCATCAGTCACATAGCTAATTCTTTTGAGGGTAGAACACTGAAGTCTGCTTGCAACTTTCAAGTGTATGATACTGTATTATTATCTGTAGACATCATGCTGTACATTAATTAGCTCCTCATAAATTATTCTTTCTATAACTGAAATTTTGGGTCCATTAACTTAAACTTCTCTATGTCCTCCTTTCCGCAGTCTGAGCAACAACCATTCTATTATTTGTTTCTATAAAATCAAATTTTTTGCCCAGATTCCACCAACTGACAGCACAATGCGTTTGTCTTTCTGTGTTTGCTTATTTCACTTGAAATAATGTCCTCCAGGTTGATCTGTGTTGTTGCATATGGGAGAATCTCCATCATTTATGGCTGCATAACATACCCTTATAGTTTTATACATATATATATATATAATCAGTATATATTATATATATATATAAAATCAGTATATATTATATATATATATAATCAGTTAAGTCGCTCAGTAGTATCCAATTCTTTGTGACCCAATGGACTGAAGCGTGCCAGGCTTTTCTGTCCATCATCAACTCCTGGAGCTTGCTCAAACTCATGCCCAATGAGTCAGTGATGTCATCCACCATCTCATGCTGTCACCCCCTTTTCCTCCTGCCTTCAATCTTTCCCAGCATCAGGCTCTTTTCCAAAGAGCCAGTCCTTCGCATCAGGTGGACAAAGTATTGGAGTTTGAGCTTCAGCATCAGTCCTTCCAATGAATATTCAGGACTGATTTCCTTGGGAATTGCTCAGTTTGACCTCCTTGCAATCCAAGGGACTCTCAAGAGTCTTCTCCAACACCATAAATCAAAAGCATCAATTCTTAAGCACTCAGCTTTCTTTATAGTCCCAATTCTCACATCCATACATGACTACTGAAAAACCATAGCTATGACTAGATGGACATTTGTTGGCAAAGTAATGTCTCTTTTTATTAATATGCTATCTAGGTTGGTTATAGCTTTTCTTCAAAAGAGCAGGCATCTTTTAATTTCATGGTGCAGTCACCATCTGCAGTGGTTTTGGAGCCCAAGAAAATAAAGTCTTTCTGTTTCATTGTTTCCCCATCTGTTTGCCATTAAGTGATGGGGCCAAAGGCCCTGATCTTAGTTTTTGGAACGTTGAGTTTTAGGCCAGCTTTTTCACTCTCCTCTTTCACATTCATCAAGAGACTCTTTAGTTCCTCTTTGATTTCTGCCATGAGGGTGGTGTCATCTGTGTATTTGCGGTTATTGATATTTCTCCCAGCAATCTTGATTCCAGCTTATGCTTCATCCAGCTTGGCATTTCACATGATGTACTCTGTATATAAGCAGGGTGACAATATATAGCCTTGATGTATTCCTTTTCCAATTTAGAACCAGTCCATTATTCCATGTCCAGTTCTAACTGTTGCTTCTTGACCTACATACAGATTTCTTAGGAAGCAGGTAAAGTAGTCTAGTATTCCCATCTCTTGAAAAATTTTCTACAGATTGTTGTGATCCCCCCAGTCAAAGGCTTTGGCATAGTTAATAAAGCAGATTTTTTTTTCTGGGGCTCTCTTGCTTTTTTGATCATCCAACGGATGTTGGCAATTTGATCTCTGATTTCTTTGCCCTTTCTAAATCCAACTTGAACATCTGGAATTTCTTGGAGAATTTTGTGCATCACTTTGCTAGTATGTGAGATAAGTGCAATCATGCCATAGTCTGGTCATTCTTTGGCATTGTCTTTCTTTGGGATTGGAATGAAAACTGACCTTTTCCAGTCCTGTGGCCATTGCTGAGTTTTCCAAATTCACTGGCATATTGAATGCAACACTTTCACAGCATCATCTTTCAGGATTAGAAATAGCTCAACAGGAATTCCATCATTTCCACTAGCTTTGTTCATGTGATGCTTCCTAAGGCCCCACTTGACTTCACATTCCAGGATGTCTGGTTCTAGGTGAGTGATCACACCATTGTGGTTATCTGGGTCATGAAGATCTTTTTCGTATAGTTCTTCTGTGTATTCTTGCCACCTCTTCTTAATATCTTCTGCTTCTGTTAGGTCCATACTGTTTCTGTCCTTTTTTGTGGCCATCTTTGCATGAATGTTCCCTTGATATCTCTAATTTTCTTGAAGAGATCTCTAGTCTTTCCCATTCTATTGTTTTCCTCTGTTTCTTTGCATTGATCACTGAGGAAGGCTTTCTTATCTCTCCTTGCTATTCTCTGGAACTCTGCATTCAGATGGTTATATCTTTCCTTTTCTCTTTTGCCTTTAGCTTCTGTTCTTTTCTCAGCTATTTGTAAGACCTCGTCAGACAACCATTTTGCCTTTTTGCATTTCTTTCTCTTGGGGAAGGTTTTGATCACTCCCTCCTATACAATTTCATGAACCTCTACCCATAGTTCTTCAGGCACTGGGTTGCTACTGGAGAAGAGTGGAGAAATAACTCCAGATAGAATGAAGAGACAGAGGCAAAATGAAGAAAACACCTGGTTGTGGATGTGACTGATGATGGAAGTAAATTCCAATGCTGTAAAGGACAATTTTGCATAGAAACCTGGAATGTTAGGTCCATGAATCAAGGTAAATTGGAAGTGGTCAAACAGGAGATGGCAAGAGTGAACATCGAGATTTTAGGCATCAGTGAACTAAAATGAACTGGAATGGACAAATTTAATTCAGATGACCATTATATCTAATACAAGATTTGGGAAGAATCCCTTAGAAGAAATGGAGTAAATTTCATAGTCAACAAAAGAGTCTGAAATGCAGCAATTGAGTGCAATCTCAAAAAAGGTAGAATGATCTCTGTTCATTTCCAAGGCAGACCATTCAATATTACAATAATCCAAGTCAATGTCCCAATCACTAATGCCAAAAAAGCTGAAGTTTAATGGTTCTATGAAGACCTATAGGGTCTTCCAGAAGTAACGCCCCCAAAAGATGTCCTTTTCATCATAGGGGACTGAATTGCAAAAGTAGGAAGTCAAGAGGTACCTGCAGTAATGGACAAGTTTGTCCTTGGAATTCAAAACAAAACAGGACAAAGGCTAACAGAGTTTTGCCAAGAGAACACACTGGTCATAGCAAACACCCTCTTCCAAAAACACAAGAGAAGACTCTACACATGGACATCACCAGATGGTCAGTTCCAAATCAGATTGATTATATTCTCTGCAGCCAAAGATGGAGAAGCTTTATACTGTCAGCAAAAACAAGACTGGGAGCTGATTGTGGCTCAGATCATGAACTCCTTATTGCAAAATTCAGACTTAAATTGAAGAAAGT